>JAEAOA010000895.1:4137500-4542500 GCA_016746295.1 Potamilus streckersoni | reverse complement strand
GACCATGCTGCGTACTTTTTTTGCCGTGTAAATTGTCCTACAATATCACTTTTGTGGTACACATCTGTGGTATGTGCAAGAAATTACATGGTTGAGGCACTTCCAGATTACATAAGCAAAACCCAACGTGACTCAGTAGATAGTGATTGAGTAGCACACGCATCCATAATGTTAATGTTTTTTAATGCAAATTTAATACTAATACCCCTTGTACACCAAACTGGTTAGTTTGCGTTATTCTAACGAACTAATGTGGCCGTATGATCTGCTCCATAAATAACCATCGAACATTTCTGCGAAACCCAAATATGTGACTGAGGAGAAATGCACACGAAAACTTCAATGAGCTCCATGGAGTTCTGGTCGACGCAGTCCAAATCTAAGGTTGAAATTTTAATTGGGTCTAAGGATTACTATGGGCAGCCGTCACTGCCAAATTTACATTATTCAAATAATGTAATGTGAAATCAAATGATTTAACCCACTAAATGAAACGATCTACCCAGACTCCAAATGATGTGATGTCATATGAAATGATTTAGCGAACAAAACCGAATGATGAATTTAGATTACAAATGACGTTATTTTAAATGAAACGATGTAGTATGAAATGAAAAGATTTAACTCAACAACGGAATGATGAATTCAGATTCCAAATGATGTGTGATATGAAATGATGTAGCATGAAATGAAATGATTGAACCAAAAAAAATAAAAATAATGAATTCAGACTCCAATTGACGGGATGCTAAATGAAATGAGCTGGTATTAAATAAAATGATTTAAAGAACAAAACGTAATGATGATATATGCTTCCAAATGACGTGGCATTAAAAAAAATTATGTACTCTAAAAATGAAACTATTTAACTCAACAAATAAAATCGTGAATTTAAATTTCCATTGATCTAGTATGAAATGAAATGATTTAAAGAACGAAAGGGATTCATATATTTTGAATCCAATTGACGTTTTATTAAATAATATTACGTAGCATTAAAGGAAATGATTTAACCTAACAAAGGAAATGATGAATTCAGATTCCAAATGATATGGTATTACATAAAATGATTTAAAGAACAAAACGGATTGATGAATTATGATTCCAAATGACGTAGTATCAAATGAAATGATATAGTCTAAAATGAAATGATTAAACCCAAAAAATTAAATGATGCTTTCAGATTCCAAATGATCTGGAGAACAGAATGGAATGATTAATCCATATTCCAAATGACGTGGCTTTAAATGAAATGAAACGGTCTGACTCGAAACAGCGTTACAATGAACGGTCAAATTGTAAATCATCTAGCGTAAATACAAACGAACACAAGGGGTCGCTGTTATATATGACGTATGAGTTCAGCACGCCCAAAGGAATAATCTACAGGGTTATTTACAGCATTTGGCTTAGGTTCTTACAGACGATATTGGACAAAGTAAGTTTTCTTTTCGTGTGATAAAAAAAAAGAAATATGTTTATTCAATCAGCAGAAAGTGACTTTATCCACATTATTGAATGTGCATGTATATTTTTCTTTTTTAAGTTTTGCCCTTTACTGAATGAATTTCCAAGGATCCAACAAAGCTGGATCTTTCAGCTAAAGAGATTAAATCTGGATCCTTTTTGATCAGTATTAATTACCATGTTTAATGACCTTACGTAGCATACATGCTGAGCCCAAAATTTATTGCCAGCCACATTTTATATATATTTCATTATCGGTCGTATGTGCATATGCATTATTCGTCCAAGGTCTATAGGTTATCAAATTATCTCCCCCAATCCAGTTTGCAGCGACATAAATTAGTGTTTGCTTTTTCTTTTCTTTTACTTCCAGGAGAGCGAATATAATGTGTATCAGAATCCCTTATCGAGTTTAGTACGCTTGTAACACCCCACTCTGCTTTTCAAATGTATTGAATTTTTTTTTTTTTGGTTTGGGGGAGGTAGTCATATATTTGGAAATAGATTAATGCGTGGACAATAACCATTTGCCCTACTTTGGAGTTTGTTATGACAAAAAAGAAGAACGGATGGCGCTTGAATATACCCAAAATTTAGTAAGTGAAATTTGAAAATATCAAGGAAATGCAATTGATTCAATCAGAATTAAGAAAGAAACACAATAATGGTTCACGAGCTGACATTATTGGCGGCGATAGAAATACCGACAACAGATTAAGGATGTGTTAGGATGGCTGAATGCACAACCACCAGCACCTCTAACACCACTGCGACATCAACGATCTAAGTTTCAAATAAACGAATATTTTCTTCCATTCCAGGATATTTAAAAGATCATCCATGGGAATGGATGGATTGCCCCAAAAGAATTAGTATTGACTGGTCGCCATTGGATCCTGTAAAGGAACATTTCACTCCGAGTGATGGTACAAAGCTTCAAAGGCAATTTAAAGCTTCCTATCATTATAATGATAATAAGCCAGTCATCGGTGGAAAAATATATTAATTCTTATGTGTAAACTATTATGCCTGAACACACTTTTAAACAGCAAACTACGTCAATTTTTTCAAAGTTTTGAGAACATCCAAACGTCGATCTAAAGCACCGAACCATTGAAACGATACATCTGAACCAAATTGTATCCAACCTCAAATATGTAAATTGGGTTATTATTGAAACAACGATTGCTACTGGAGTTGAATTTACTTATTTGAGATCTTAGATGCTCCTATCCGTCCGAACTCTATTTAGAGATATTTTATACACATAATGATATCGAAACAATCTCTCAGCAAGTTTTTGATTAAATCCTTCAACGACTACCTGATCGCGATTAATTTCGATGAGCCCTCGTCTAAGTTTGACGCTATGTTGTTTCATCAGAGATTTTAATTCACCAAGAAATTCTTTGCCAGGATGAAGCAACCGTAGCCATCACAAGGGCCCTCATTGATAAATTCGTTCAAACGCAGATGTAACTTCAGTTTCTGTCTTTGTTGATAGTGGGCTTTTTTAAATATCTACTTGCAACGTCAACGACAGTCAAAGCGTATTTGTATGTGCGCACTTAACGTCAACCAATTTTAATAGTATCATGCGGTTAAGACAACATATCTGCCTGATGAACTTCATTGGAATTATCGAATTGTTTTAGGTGGTAGTAGATACATTTGCAATATATTGCCTCTCGAACTAACCAATCTGCAACAACATAACATTCGACACCTGCAGCATCAGCAACCTTACTACTCGCTGCTCTAACCATTAATATCCTCTTGGGATATATTAAATTGTGAGTCCATTATTATAATATTAATCGGCTGACTAATTACCGGCCCCTATAACTAGTTTATCTTTCATTGCAGATCTTATCAAAAACAAATAGCAAGCGATTCTCTGTGTCTACTGCGTGTTGTGTATGCCTGTGTCTGCTGGATGTTGCGTATGCCTGTCTGATGTATGTTGTGTAAGCCGGTGTATGCTGTGTGTTGTGTATGCCTATATTGGGTGTTGTGTATGCCTAGGTATGTGGTGTGTTGTGTATGCCTGAGTCTGCTGTGTGTTGTGTATAACTGTGTCTTCTGCGTGATATGTATGCCTGTCTGCTGTGTGGTGTGTATGCCTGGGTCTGCTGTATGTTGTGTATGCCAGTGTCTACAATGTGTTGTGTATCCCTGTCTGCTGTGTGTTGTGTATGCATGTCTGCTCAGTTATGTATGCCTGTGTCTGTTGTGTGTTGTGTATGTGAGATTGTGTGTTGTGTATGCCTTTGTTCTCTCTTTCTGGCATCTATCTTCTCTCTCTTCTGTCTATAAGCTGTCATCTCTGTCTTCTCTCTTTCCTCTGTCTGTAATCTGTCTTCTGTCTTTGTTCTGTCTATAATCCCTCTTCTGTCTGTTATCTCTGTCTTCTGACTGTCATCTTTGTCTTCTCTGTCTTCTGTCTAGTCTCTGTTTTCTGTCTTTTCAGTCTTCTGATGTTTCTGTCTGCTGTCATCTCTATTCTGTCTTCTCTGTCTCCTGTGAAGTTCGTATGCCTGTATTGTGTATGCCTGTCTGCCGTTTGTTGTATTTGCCTGTCTGCTGTGGTATGTATACCTGTGTCTGCTGTGTGTTATGTATGCCTGTGTCTGCTGTTTGTTATGCCTGTGATTGCTTTGTGTTGTGTATGACTGTGTATGCTGTGTGGTGTGCAGGCCTGTCTACTGTGTGGTGTGTATGCCTGTGTATGCTTTGTGGTGAATATGCATGTGTCTACTGTGATATGTGTATGCCTGTGCATGCCCCATGTCTTGTCATGATGTGCTGTCTGGTCTTTTTGTCTGTGATGTGTCATGTCTGTGTCTGCTGTGTGTTGTGTATGCCTGTTTCTGTGATGTGTTGTGTATGCCTGTGTCTGTGATGTGTTTGTATGCCTGTGTATGTGTTTTGTCACATGCCTTGCTGGTACAATATATCACAAACACAGACAAATCAAATATTGATAAATTATATTGATAGGGCCTTTTGGGGACACAATCAAATCTTTATAAATAATGCTGATTGGGCTTTTAATGACAAAAATATCTTGATAAATGATATTAATGTGGCCTTTTTGGACAAAACTGAAATTTTGAAAACTAATATTCAT
Source organism: Potamilus streckersoni (assembly GCA_016746295.1). Taxonomy (NCBI): domain Eukaryota; kingdom Metazoa; phylum Mollusca; class Bivalvia; order Unionida; family Unionidae; genus Potamilus; species Potamilus streckersoni. The sequence goes on along the minus strand of JAEAOA010000895.1, from coordinate 4,537,903 downwards.
AGGGCCTTTTTGACAGAAATCTTAATTTTGATAGGATTAGGTCTTCTTTGGACAAAAGTCAAATCTTGATAATAAATATTGATTGGGTTTTATGAACAAAAGCCATATCTTAATTAATATTTATATGCCATTTTTAACCAAAATAAAATCTTAGTAAATAATATCAATAAAGCCCCTTTGGATGAAATACTCAAATATTGATCAATAATATTAATAGACCTTTTTGTGCAAAATTAAATCTTGATAAGTAATATTGATAGGGTCTCTTTGGGCAAAAATCTAATTTTGATAGGTGTAGGAGATCTTTGGACATAAATCAAATCTTGATAGGTAATATTGATTAGGCATTTTTGGAGAAAAAAAACCCACACAATCTTAATATTGATAGACCATTCTTTACAAAATAAAATCCTAATAATACTGATAGGTCTATTTAGGATAAAAATCAAATCTGTATAACAATGTTAATAGGGTCTTTTGGGACAGAATCAGATCTTGATAAATAATATTGATAGAGCTTTTTTGAACAAAAAGCAAGTCTTGATAACGAATACTAATACAATCTTTTTGGACCAAATTTAATCTTGAAAAATATTAATAGAGCCTTTTTGACAAAATCAATCTAATACTGGACAAAAATCAAATCTGTATAACAATGTTAATAGGGTCTTTTTTGGACAGAATCAGATCTTGATAAATAATATTGATAGAGCTTTTTTGAACAAAAAGCAAATCTTGATAACGAATATTAATACAATCATTTTGGACCAAATCAAATCTTGATAAAATCAATATAATGCTGATAGGATGGTTTTGGACAAAAATCAAATCTAAACTAATATTTAAAGAAACTTTTGGACCAGAATAAATTAAGAAAAATAATTATAGAGCATTTATTTACAAACATTTTAATAAATAATATTGATCAGGCTTTTTGGACAAAAATAAAATCATTAAAAATATGCATAGGTCCTTTTTGAATAAAAATCTAATTTTAATAGGGGTAGGGCCTGTTTGGACAGAAAATCATGTAATATTGACTATATCATTTTGGACAAAAACAAAATATTAATTTAGACTGATATGCCATATTTTTAAAAAAAAATCATAATAATTATATGCCCTATATGAACAAAATTCAGATCTTAACAACTAATGTTCATCAAGCCTTTTGAACAAAATCAAATCTTTATAAATAATATCCATAGAGCCTTCTGGACAAATCAAATCTTAAGTAATATTCATAGGGCTTTCTTTGGACAAAAATCAAATTCTGATAATTATATTCATATGGCCTTTTTTATGTAAATCTTGATTAATAACATTGATATGATTGTTTTGGAGAAAAACTCAAATCCTGATAAGTAACATTGATAGGGACTTTTTGGACAAAATGAAATCTTGATAAATAATATTGATAGGGCCAATTTGACCAAAAATCAAATCTTGAACAAAATAATATTGATAAGGCATTCTTTGGATAAAAATCTCATTTTGATAGGGATAGGTCCTCTTTGGACAAAAATCAAATAATATTGACTGGGCCCTTTTTTAACAAAAACAAAATCTTAAGATTGACAGACCATAATTTGTACTAAAATCAAATTTTGAAAAATAATTATTATAGTGACTTTATGGACAAAATTCAAATCTTGACAACTAATATTCATCAAGCTATTTAGACAAAATCAAATCTTGACAACTAATATTCATCAAGCTATTTAGACAAAATCAAATCTTGACAACTAATAGTCATCAAGCTATTTAGACAAAATCAAATCTTGATAAATAATATTCATTGAGACTTACTGAACAAATCAAATCTTGTTAAGTAATGATCATAGGGCCTTCTTTGGACAAAAATCAAATTCTGATCATTATATTGGTATGGCCTTTTTAGACTTCAATTAAATCTTGATTAATCACGGTGCGTATGGTCGTTCACTCCAATGACAGTTCACACACTTGTTGATCTTGTCTGAACGGTAACATCTTGTAGCTATTCGTTTACGATACTTTTCAGAGTTGTCAGAGCGAAATGACTCGCGAATTTCATTTTGACAATGGTTAACTTTTTGTAAAAACGAACTACACAATGCACGTTGATTTTTGTGATTTTGTAAGCGATCTTTGCGTTTGCAATGATGGAGAATATAATAAAGGTTTGTATCGAGAATCGATGCTGGTTTGTATTGTATACTAGTAAATCTCTGCTGTCAGTTTGTGCACGTATGCCTTTTGTTATTAACAAACATGTATGTATATTATTATGGCATTCAGATCGCTTCATCAAACAAATCGCGGCAACGCTGTTGTGTAATAAAACCATGCAAAGTACGCGCATGTACATTCTCATTTATTAATCCACATCATGTACATAATGAAATTTCAAGCACATGTTATTATATTGACGCCATATTGGTTTTCGTTTATCTCGATCATCGGTTATCTCGATGATTTTTGGCAAACCCCTAGGCCGGCGACATAACCGGGTTCGACTGTGATTGTGTGTGTGTGTGTGTGTATATATATATATATATATATATATATATGTGTGTGTGTGTGTGTGTGTATACATCTATATATACATGAATATATATGTATGTTTGTGTGTATATATATATATATATATATATATATATATATATATATATATATATATATATACATACATAAACATATATATGTATATATATATGTATATGTAAATGTATTTGTATATATATGCATATGTATATATATATATATATATATATATATATATATATATATATATATATATATATATATATATATATATATATATATATATATGAGTACGAACAGCAGGATGGGAAATTAAGGTCACTTTTGTTTTAGTTTCTCATCAATGTTAAAATAAATTTGATACAACGGTCTATGAGCGGACTTGTTGAAATTTATTGTTTACGGATTGAATACAAATTTATTAGTTTCATGTCCAGATGGGTATTTTAAGATTATGTTAAGCAAGAAGTTTTGTGAAACAATGTGTTGTATCATTTAAATTATGCACAAAGATCGGTGTGTTTTACGATGTTCACCATCTTTGTTTTGGAGGCAATTTATGTATTGGAGGCACCCTCAGTATGTCATATCACTTGTTTACATCGTTTCAATGCTACAAATCACACATATTATAGTTTCTTGTCCAGATGGTTATTTTGAGACTATGTTAAGTTCGATGTATTACAAAACAAAAAATGTTCTATATGATTAATATTATGTACAAAGTTCACAGTATTTCATGACGTCCGCCGTCTTTTTTTTGGATGCAATTTATGTATTGGAGGCACCTCAAATTTCCACTACGCGGTGTACACAAGCATTATTTAACACCAATAAACTGTTGGTAGAACTATTTTTTACGTAGTTATGGTCAACAATAAAATAATGTACTTACCGTCTCCTGCAACGATACCGCCTTAAGATAGTGTTAGTTTTAATTTTCCCTCAACGCCAACTTGTTTGATGGTCGATGTTTACTGTTTATACGTAGGACACAATGATTTTAGTTTTTGATCATACGCTTGTAATTAAGAGTTTAATAATATAATAGCATTCAATATCTGTTTTGAATCTCAATATTTTAACGATGTTTAATATTCATTGGGTCTTCATACTTGTTAGCAATATGTTCAATTTTGGCGGAGTGTTAGACTGTAGTACAAGTTGTTAGCAATATGTTCAATTTTGGCGGAGTGTTAGACTGTAGTACAACCGAATGCCATAAATACGGATGTCGTGCACACCAGTCAGTTTCCCTTTAACCGGCATCGGATTCGAATAGAAATGCAATACATAATGAATATTCGGCTACCAAAAGTGATAGGGAATGTTATCATTCTCTGAAGAAAAATAACTGAAAATAATCATATTAGAATATTTGTAGGTTACTGCATTTGTATGGGAAAATATGAGTCTTTCGGATGTTTATACTGCATTACTTTGGGAGTGCAGTATATCCATCTGACAAAACAAGTTCATATTTTTCCATACAACTGCAGCCTTTTTATCATATACTCATTTTCTTATTCTTACCAATGCTTAAATACATAAACAAAAATATACTACAAGAAACAAAGTAACTAAATGTATGCTCTATTCCAAACTAAATATATATGCGTTGATGGATCATTACACAACATCCGCTCAGATAAATTTGAAGTTGATCGCGCGCTAGACGTAAGTTTCGAAAGAAAATTGCGTTTGGTCTACTTAAAATTGAAAATTGGAGTTATATTGTTATTGAATACACATTGTAACAACGTTTCCTTTGGAAATAATACGTTTTGGTATTTTTATCCATCGGAAACAATTTTGTAAATATGGTCTGGATTTATCTATATGAATTAACTTACATCGGATTTCATCAGAGTCTGCCATTTAAATCGCATTGAAGTGTGTTGACATCGGTATGCGTGTTTCTGTTCAGTCACTGAATGATTCAGATCAATGTGGGAAAACTATAAAGTCTTTCAATTGCATTTATCGAAAAGATACTGTGGTATTAATGTTTATTTAATTTTGATGCAGTAAGGAGGATGCAACTGCACTTGGAATATACTCGAAATTAAAGTACAATTTCGAAATGTGCAATCATCCTTAAGAAGATTCTGACAGGGCTCATGTAATTCGGATTTGCAGAACTACGAAAAGTATTTTTAAGGATATTCAGGATGTACAATGGTAAGTATATTGTTGCCATTTTATCAGCTAAAGAAGACAGTTTATGTCTCATATCTTGCGTGTCATTGCCAGCACACAGTCTGGCGTATATAACTAGCCTAAATCTGAAACTTTGTATCATAAAGGCTAAAGACTGTTGCAGACCCCCAAAATATTTGCTTTATCCATGCTCATTCAGAAAAAATTTAATCAACCACAACGTCGAGAGTTTATTACACGAGTGTACATTATTTATTTTCAAAGTAGTTCTTAATATACTGTTGGGAACGTGCCTTGCGCCTGAGTTCAGTATGAAGGTGTGCAATATCGGGAAATACTGAACGAGTCTGACAATATAAAGTTAACTGAGGAAAAATGAGCATATATATATATATATATATATATATATATATATATATATATATATATATATATATATATATATATATATATATATATATATATATATATATATTTCGGTACTAATGAAAATCAGAGCCAAAGATAATGCGTTGATAACTTTTTCGTAGGGATATATGGCTTCCATAAAAATATTTCATTAGACTTGAATGATAATATTTTATCGTAACAAAAATAGTCATCGGTTTCCAATGTAAATTTTGTTTATTTGAATCCTTTTGTAATTGGGTTTTAATGTTACCCCTTTAAATCATTACAGTAAATTCTATTTGATCTACATTATTATTTAATACAAATTGTTGATACTGTTGGTTATAATTACATGTGCATTCTATTATTTTCATGTATTTATTGACTAGGACGAGAATATGTAAATAGTGTTATATTGATTTGTTTATTGACCTTTTAAAACTAAAATCATGTTTTTCTCATTCAGATTTTATGTTGATTATTTACATTACCACTGACGAAATCCAAATGACTTGTGTCTTAGTTTATAATGTATCAAGCTTAAGACCATAGGAGTGATTAATAGTCATAGTCAAATGTCCACCTAATCCATGCTTTTCAATGGCTCTCCGCCTGCATGTAATTTCAAATCACTTTATCCGATGGCCAGTGATTCACCCCAAGTAACATTATACGCCAGTACAACGAATAAGGTGAAAAATAGATTTAAGGCAAAACCAATTTATTTTTAGCCTTTTTCTGTGACATTTGCCAAACACGAAATTGTTATTGATTGTAAAGAAATCTTTTTTTTCAAAAGTTGATGAAAGCCTTTGCTTTCAGATTTGTATCCATTTTAATATATAGGGCCATCCTATTTTGTTGGCTAAATCCAATCATTCGATGAACTTTACTTATGCTCATTCTTAATCGCAATCATATTGCAGATTTCGTACGTGCAATTCGTAATTGGGTTTGCAATTGATACGACGGAGTTTTTACTCATGCGCAAGCACATATAATAATGCAAGTAGTTAGCTTTTGTTTAATCCATTTGAATTCATATATCACGCTTACGTGCAAATTGTTTCAATAGTTGCAACGTTACTTTTGCATGTAGTGACTAGTGTACATTTGGCTGAGGATCATTTTGAAATCCCAATGATTCAAGTATGTTGGTCATTTGCATATGTCTTGGTATTAGCATTCCACGCTGTTGTGTGTGTGTATGTGAGTGTGTGTATGTGTGTGTGTGTTTGGATTTTAATGTAGCTTTTGCAATTGTTTAGTCATATCGCTACGATGTATGCAGTGTGACAGTCTAAATTGATGTCTAGCATTGGGGCATTATGCTGCAGACAGTGAAGCTAGTCACATTATCCTGTCACAAGGTCGACCAGTTCTAACTCTAATCTCTTAATGCTGAGCGCCAAGCAAAGCAGCTGCATGTTAGTACCATTTTTATTCTTTGGTATGATTCGACCGGTTATCAAACCCACGACCTCCCGCATCCGATGCGGATGCTCTAACTGGATACTGGAGCGGTCTATTGTGTGATGTGTTTTAGCTAATGAAGTGGGCATGCTTATAAAATAGGGACAATGTTCTCTAACTATGAAGTCCGTAAATAACTTGTTTAGTTTTTCTGCTTCACCAAGATTAGAAACTGCAATCGCTTCAGTCCTATTTATTATTTCATTCACTTATGTGTCTGTTTCATCAACAATTTCGGGTATTTCATCAATAGTGTCATGTGTTGTGAAATCACAGGTGTAGCGTATATTTATCTACTAGCGACAACAGACCCACATGGTTGGTCAAACAAATTAAATGAGATGACACCGAAGCCAAATTTATGACATGGTGGAGCATACAAACTCAATGTGTAAGCAGATTTACTTTACAATATCCCTAATGACATTTCTGCCGAATAATTCATATTTTGTAAGGAAGATGCTTAAAATCCAAATCAATTTCGTTACGATTTTATGATCGACGAATTACCATCTATAAATTTGACAGTCAGCGATCAACCAAGCTATTCCGGAATAAATAAACTGGATTCGCGTGAAGGCCTAGGCACACACTGTATGGCATGCTCAATTAATACCCGTACAATCTGTTTTCCTTTAATACGTTTCAGCATCTATAGTTGAATTTACCTTGTATATAAACGTTAAAAATGTTCCCCCATCCTCCCCGACATATCGACATAAGATCACAAGGATCCGCCAATCTGTGGACATGAAGCCATAGGGACAGGTAACTGTGTATCTGATACCGCTGTCAGACGACGATATACGACATTCAAGAAAACACAATTAACCGCATACGTGGTGTAGGATAAGCAAGCAAGTAGATCTTTATGGACGACCTCGTAAAACCGAATGCGGATATAAAAGAACGTGATAGAAATATATTTGTCCGAGTACGCAAACATAGATAATCTCCCGAAAGTCATTAACCTGTTTGGGTTCAGACACAAAGAGATTGTTGTGTTTTAGGATCGACTTGGCCGGCTAAAACCATAAAAATCAGGTGGACCGACATGGTCACTCGACTACTTTGATCAATGCAATGTTATCTTGATGGCGTAAATGAATATGGCAAACTCAGAGACTCAAATTTGCCGGCAAAGATTCAATGTCCAGCAACACCATCATGTGACAATTCAACATCCACAACAAGATCCTGAAGATAAGAGCGCCAGACGTCGGAGACAATCTATGGACGATAGGATACGTGAACGTGTCTGGTGCGAAAATCACTACACTCCAAATCGATTATGATGATCACCTAAACCTTTTTAACTCGACTGAGAACTTTTCTAAACTTGATAAATCACGGATAAGGATTTTGGAACACCACTTCGAAGGAGTCCCAAAATGTCAGAATAGCAAACTGCTGCATAATGCTGCATCAAGTCCATCGAGGTAATGAGAGGCAAGGTAAAAGAGACAGCCACAGGCTGGCTGAAATCACTTGGCTTTTTTGCATCATTAGTGACGATATAGCAAACTACCTGAACTCGGATGTGGGAGGTCATGGGTTCGATCCCTGGTACAGTCATACCAAAGACTTACATAAATGGTACTAACTGCTGCCTTTCTTGACGCTCAGCATTAAGAGGTTAGTGTTAGGACTGGTTGGACAGGTGTCAGGATAATGTGACTGGGTAGGACATCATGTTACATGTCTGGGGCATGATGCCCCAGTGCTAGACACCAGTATAAACTGCCACACTGCATACATCGTAGCTAATTGTCAAAGCTACGTTAAAAATCACAATCACGCCTGAGTTAATTAATTAAGATAAACGTTTTAAAGGCAACATTGATTTGAACCCAATATATCCGGATATATTATGGCACTCAAATCAACTAAGCCACAGAACTCATCACATCAACATTCATATCAAAGTTAATCGGTCTTGTTCACAAAAACACTATAATCCCCTCTGTGCCCACAGAAGACAAATAATAGAGATATTTTTTGCCGGCGGTGTTAAATTTGACTGTTGCCTAGGACCCCTCAGCGTGTCAAATGTTATTTTCTTTCGAGATTAAAAAAAAAACACGTGGAAACATGTCTTTCTTGCACTAAGGTAGGTGCATTGAACAATAGCCGAACTAGGGGTCCTGGCGTTACTGATATAATGAAGCGTTATAATCGATAGTATGAGGCTCTAACGGGGACGGGTAATAGTGGTTCTGTCTTAGTTGACGTTGATGGTCTATTTTGTCGTTTTGAACAGGTACATGGTTATATTTTAACCACTATTGTTCATTTATTACAGCGATATCCATTATTTTTATATAATCACGATAATCCACATCATCATTTGTATCGTAGACAAGTTTCTTCACGTGATGTCTGTAATCCCGTAAATTGTTACATTTAGCACGGTTGTTATACGTAATACAAAACGTTAATCTAAGTCAAATCCTTTCTTTGCACTTAAGTCACCACAAATTGTATTTAGTATCGAAAGCTGTTTGATTTGCCAGCTTAGATATTTTCTTTGACGTTCATGTTTTCGGTTTCAGTTTGCGCTTAATTATTGTTTGTTTGTAAGTTCTTTTTACCATACTCCCACAAGTAAGGGCATACTCGACTCTTACGATTGTCACGATTTTTGTCAAGTAGGCACTTAATCAAGCGAGGAAGATTGGGAAGCTAGAGATCCTCCGTTGATGGTCAAAGGAAGGGGGTCACCTTTGTCCATTTTTTTTTCTTCAGAATTTTACTCAACCTCGCGTATGAATAATACTGTAATCACAATAAGAAACCCTCAGATCCACCCACTCACGTGTTTGCAAATTGCTTTTCGGGCACGCTATTGGCTACATGTAAACGAAATGAGATCTTGCTGCAGGTGGTGGTAGGGTGGGTTACCTGGCTTGTTACTCAAGCAACTAATTAAACTGGTTACGTCGTGGCATGTTTTGGAACCGATACATCTGAGGTTACACGTAAAAGGCAGCCGCTAAATTGTTATAGAGGAAATTGAAGTACAAAGAATGAATACAATGAACCATTTGACTTGAAAGTTTGGGGTACAAAGAATATAATAGATAATTGAATTCCAAGTGGAAAACTTCCCAAAAATATAGTTAAGTTAAACAAATGTTATGAGTCACTTAGTCGGTGACAGAAATTATGAAATCTACTCTTCAGATGTATGACAAGCTGTTAGATATCATATATACCGATATAAACATAGAAACAAATGAAACGAAAATATCAAATTGAAAGAACATTTGAAATGTATTGAAGTAACAAGCGTACAGGTAGATGGATACTGAAATATCTTGAAGGCAACATCAGCGATGCATTGTACAAATAAATTTAAACAAATGTACCATTTAGAGAAAGGCTATGTTGATTGTTTAGTGAGCAAGATGTATCAACTGGTACGACCACGATGGTCACGGTGTGGTTGTATCAGCTCCAGGTCTGCATCTCACAAACTTTGAAAATTGTTTAACACAAAATAGTAGCGTAATATGTGGGGGTTGAGAGGTGTTATTATTTTTCGTAGTGGTAAAGAAAATTTAGCCCAGTCATTTTTTTATAAAGTCAACTATTACATGGAATATATTTCCAAGCATTTAATTCAAGCTCTCCCAGAAAGTAGTAGTGTTATTGTCAAGTATTATTGAAAACGTAGTAGCTGGCAGTTTCGTTATTGAGTGCTCATGTCACGGTGTCTATTGCATCATTACGTCTGTCATTTGGATTATCAGAGGTGTAAATACAATAACACATTAAAAGCGTAGCCCTTTTCAAAACTTACATTAATGTATCTTTTACATAAATCACCATCATAATTATTAAGTTCTTATGTGTTCCTTTCATTAGCTTAGATTTTTGGGGGTGTCTTTTTCAAAGTCACGCTCAGTTACAATTACGATATTGTTAGAATGTTTCTGCTTTTTGTTTAGTTTTCATCCACCTTTTCTTTTTTCATTATGTATCTTTGGATGTAGTGTTTAACGAACTTTAATCAGTGCCTGGAAATAATATTTTGCCTAGTATTTTTGTGTCACAGTCTTCGTTTATTTTTGATAACTTCAATCATGTTGACGTTGTTTTATCACCACTGCAATAGGTAAATAAGCATATATACCGCTTATGTGGCCTGAGTGGTAAGAGCGTCCGACTCGGATGCGGAAACCTGCAAGTTCAATCCCCGGAAGAGTCATACCATTGATTTATAAAAATGGTACTAGCAGATATTTCACTTAGCGCTTGCCATTAAGAGGTTAGAGCTAGAACTAGTCAGCCTGGTATCAAGACAAAGTGACTGGATGGGATATGATGCAACATGTCAGCGGCATATCCCCCACTGCTTGAACTCACTATAAGCTGCAAGATTGCAGATACCGTAAAGATGTGATTGAATAATTACTAAAGGGTTAAAGCTACGTTAAAAATCCAAATCACATACGCGCACACACAGACACACACACACAAACACAAAAGATCATCTCCACCAACAGAATATTATATTCTTTTCAACCTTAAATATATCAGTGAATCTTTGCTTTCATCTGGTCAGGGCTTGATCACCCAAAACTAATTTCTCAAATGAAAATCTAATAGTACCTTGCGCAATGGAAATTGTGTGTGTATCAGATATCTTGTTTCAAATTTGAGCACCTTAAATGTATATCACATACGACCCGACACATAGACTGTATATTCCTCACCATTTCAGACAGTACTACGTTAAATAAAAGAAATATGTGCATCTTATTTCTCCTGCTTGTTGTCATCGAATAATCTTAACGGCGAAAATGTATAATAAAGTATTGTTGCAACACTATGGTCCTTAAGTAATAAAATAAAGAGAGAAATCTAACAAGTTTAGTCACATTCGACAAATAATTTAGTTCCATAGACTGCGAAGTAAAAATTAACACACATTATTGTGAATTAAATCTCAAATGTTTTTAAACATTCTTTCTCATCTCTAAAAGTATAGACCGTTCCGAATAAATTGCAGTGGTGTTCTGAGTGAAATCCAATTTTGAATGTCTTATTGTACCAATATCTTAAAATGTGAGGATGTACTTATGGTCTTGATGTATTACAATTATACAATCCAGAATGTCTTTAAATGAATTCATATTAATTCCAATAAATACTCGTAATGAATAAATCAACTTAAATTTTAACTAAACATGACTAAAAGATTATTTCCATTAGAGATGTTAAGATAAGAATTAATAATTCTGAAGCAAACAACCTTGGTATAAAAAACTAAACCACAATAAAGGATGCAGGAAGACGATCAAAACTTCATTTCCAGAATTTTATAAGCTCTAACTAAGGTCAGGTCTTTTAGTAAATTTTGCTATAGACCATGACAAATATCAGATAGACCAGGAATTTCCAAGGGGAAAAGCAATGTACTGAACTCACATCCAAGTAAAAATGCTTTATAAAATATTACATTAGTCACGTAGACATAAACTCCTACCCTCAATTATGGACAAAGGTCAATCAAACAATACAAACGAAATTTGCATATCAGCATTTAAATGTAATAGCTCTGTAGCAATAATGACATTTATAATTCTTTAACACGTTGAGCATTTGTATGATCCCGAAAACCTTGTTTTGTTGTTTAGTGTTCCTGCGATTCATTATAATCAAGTACTTATCTTCTTTACTTTTTCATAAAAATAGCCCAAGTCATGAATTGATGAAATACTAAAGATCTTGCTCATTATGTTAAATTGTTTCATATTTATGCTGTTGTTTGCTGTATTAGAATTTTTACCACATGTAATGATATCCATATTTAGACAAAAGTTTAATTTTGAAGGTAATTATGAAACCTGCATTCCGATATAGCTAATGTTAAAAGCCAGAGAGATTTTCCGCATCCTGCTGATACCTGATACCGTCCAAATTGCTTAAACTGATTTTGCCAGAATTTAATATCAAACTAGGGCTGGATGAGATCAAGTTGGGGGCGGCGTGGTGGGGGTGTCCAAAATTTCAAAGGGTCCTGACTTACTTCAAAAGGCACCAAATCAAAGTCTATGTATCTATTCAAATGTGCATACTACCCAATAAACACGCGCCAAAAATAAGGCTGTGTTTACTTCAAAAGGCACCAAATCAAAGTCTATGTATCTATTTATCCAAATGTGCATACTACCCAATAAACACGCGCCGAAAATAAGGCTATGGTCAAATTTGAAATGACAAGTGACTGTACGTTTGTGTGTGTGTGTGTGTGTGTGTGTGTGAGAGAGAGAGAGAGAGAGAGAGAGAGAGAGAGAGAGAGAGCGAGAGAGAGAGAGAGAGAGATAGCGAGAGAGAGAGAGAAAGAGCTAGCGAGAGAGAGAGAGAGCTAGCGAGAGAGAGAGAGAGAGAGAGAGAGAGAGAGAGAGAGAGAGAGAAAGAGCTAGCGAGAGAGAGAGAGAGAGAAAGAGCTAGCGAGAGAGAGAGAGAGAGAGAGCTAGCGAGAGAGAGAGAGAAAGAGCTAGCGAGAGAGAGAGAGAGAGAGAGAGAGAGAGAGAGAGAGAGAGAGCTAGCGAGAGAGAGAGAGAGAGAGAGAGAGAGAGAGAGCTAGCGAGAGAGAGAGAGAGAGCTAGCGAGAGAGAGAGAGAGAGAGAGAGAGAGAGAGAGAGAGAGAGAGAGAGAGAGAGAGAGAGAGAGAGAGAGAGAGAGAGAGAGTGTTTTTTGTTTTGTTAGCGGGGTAGGGGTGGTCCCGAGGTCCTGGAAAATTTCGTCCCTTCTCATCTGGCCCTGCACAAAAAGCTTTGCCGTAATTAACACAATCAGTACTATTACAGTCTAAGATGAAGTTTTCGAACCGTTTAATGCATTGTATGCTTAAAAAATGTTCACGGTATAAGACTTTTTCAATAAATATGTCTGTAATGTCTATATTACATGTAGTATTAAATCGAGTTGAAGATCAAGAGTAAGTTGAACTGTATGTAAATAAAAAAAAACTTTTTTCCATCACTTAATTGCCATTATTGTAATATGAAACACTCTCTTGCTGTTTCCGAATGTTTCTTTCTTTTCTTCTTTTTTCTTTCACGGCTATTTTATCGCCCTTCCACAATTACATTTAAGTACAAACATAGATGATTTCCTATACATACTAATGAGCCATACAAATTCCACAACCAAACCTATGTGTATATGCATAATACTGACATCGTTGGTACGTTTCTCCGCGCTGTTTCCGTCTTCTCTATTTATTTTTTTTTATCCTTTACATTTCCAACAATTTACAAATTTCTATTTGCTGATCAGATAAAATTTATAGCAGCTGATACATGACGTATTTGAAACAGCAGTAGGGGTTTGGATAAATTAAGCAATCGTTTTATTATAGCATACTTCTGCATTGTCTAGGCTGCCTCGTTCTCAATAGAGAAATTGTTTTATTAGGGCCTACTTGTGTATTGTCGAGACTGCCTCGTTATGAGTATATATATAAATCATGTTCTTATAACACTCTTGTGTATTTTCCATTGTGCCTCGTTACGAAGTATCGCTGTTAGCCGAAGGATGTGGTCTATAATAGCAAATATCTTACCACTCCTATTTATCCAAAATCCCCATTAAAATGGATAGAAATGAAAATATCGAACCAAGATAGTCAGTCGTTTGTTGACATGTCAATACAATCCTACTTGTCATATAGTGTACCAAGAAAACAGATCGAGAAAAAAAAATGATCTAACAACTTTAGCCAGTCATGAAAAATGGGGAACTAACGAGATAGTAACATAAAAACGGACTAACAACTCTAATCATAGTAGTGTATGGGGCCATCTTAGCCTCAAAAGGGACATATGTTAAAATAGTGGGGTTATAAGTTACGGACAAGGGGGATTTAACATGGGGAAATTTAACATTGGTGGGACTAGAGACGGACAATGAGACTTTAACATTGGAATACAGGGACACTTTAGTGACAATGGGACCCTAATGTTTAAAATGGATATATCAAAATTGTCTACAATAGAACTTTAACATGGGCAATACAGGTCGGCTAGGTGTCGACAATAGAACTTTAACATGAAAATACAGGGTTATTTTAACCTCAAGGAGACTTCTGTATTTAATAGCGGGGTTTTACCCCACGGACAAGAGGAATTTAACATGGGGAAAATATGACATGGGTGGGACAATAGAAGGACAATGAGATTTTAACATGGGAATGCAGGGTCACTTTAGCAACAATGGAAACCTAATGTTCAAAATGGCTGTATCAAAATTGGCGACAATGGGACTTCAACATGGAAATACAAGGCAGGCACTATGGCGACAATGCTACGGGGGGGGGGGGCTCACCAGTTATTATTTACTTTTGAAAGAGTGACTTGTGTAAGGTGATGTTATTTTCATTTAAAACATGCACATTGGAGAAAAAAAATTTGGCATACCTCTGTGCTACTTTGATGTAATGTGGCTGACTGTACTTTTGGAAATTGCAAATTATATTAGCACACTGCTAGCTAAATGACTGCTCCCTTGTGCTCAAAAAAATCAACCTGAAATTGTCTAAAGTACACTATCCTTAGCAGCTATTAAAATAGGGAAAATTAATTTTGCCAGACTAGACAATACGATCTTCCGAAAGTGCAATGAATGAATTACCAAATATATAAAATGTAAGAAAACGTTATCGGCTTTTTTTAAATTTACCTGTGAGTTGAGAAAGCGAAAATGACCATGTGTAGCTAGCAAGTTTTTGAAGGATGCACATCTGGAGCAAAGCCAAGAAGTATGCTCTATAACCCATATCACACCCATCAATCGTACACCAATTAAAGGGATTTTAATGGTTCTTTTGAACATACCTACGATATACAAGCTTTTTAAAACAGACTAGTAGGGAAATCCAGGGGAATTCTTTTTCTTTAAAAATCTAACCTATGCAACTTTAGTGACAATGAGACTTTAATGTTAAAAATGGGTATATCAAAATTATGAATGGAAATTTACCATGGGTAAATTTAACATGGATTGAATGGGGAATTGAACATATAAACAAGAGATTGGGGCACCCTATGGACAATGGGGACTTCTATGTTAAAATAATTGCGTTCGCACTTTAACGTCAAGGGGAATTTAACATAAGAAATTTTAAAATGGGTGGGTCTGTTTAGCGTCAAGGGATTGGGAGTGTATTGGAAGTAAATTGGAACAATTGATTGAGACTGTATAGGGTCAAAGAATTGAACCTAGGGGGTGTATAGCGATAATGGAAATCTCAGTCAAAAAGATAGCGGGCAACTCTGGCGACAAGGAAAATTTAACATGGGAATATATTGGACCTGTCTAGCGACAAAAATATTGGATATGTTTAGCCACAAGGGAAATTTAACATAGGGATGTATAGCGACAATGGATGGGGACTGTATAGGGACAATAGGAGTCCGTGATTTAGATTTTTAATATAGCTTTAACAAGTTTTCAGTCATATCGCTACGATGTCTGCAGTGCGGCAGTTTATACTGATGTCTAGCACTGGAGAATCATGCAACAGACATGAAGCATGATGTCCCACCGAGTCACATTATCCTGACACCAGTCCAACCATTCCTAACACTAGCCTCTTAATGTTGAGGGCCTAGCGAGGCAGTTGTTAGTACCATTTTTTAAAAGTCTGGTATGACTCGGCCGGGATTCGAACCCCCGACTTCTTGCGTCCGAGGCGGACGCTCTAACCACTAGGCCAGCGGAGCGGTCTGGGACAAATAGAAATGGAACAGGTAGGTGATGTCATCGTACTGGACATTTGCAAAAATTCTTCATTGTACTGGACATTGGTAATACAATTAAATCAGTTTTAAAAACCGGTTTAGACAAGTTACTGTTTTATCTAGGTTCTACCCTGTTCATATTCCTTTTATTGTCTACCCTGTTCATATTCCTTTTATTGTCTACCCTGTTCATATTCCTTTTATTGATTCAAGTTTAGTACAACACATATACTTAATGAAAGAACCTTTTGTTAAATTTCTCAATCGATGCTCTTAAGCTAGGCAACTTGCGTGCGAATGGACATAATGGTTGCTAATTGATGTTGCACTTTCCAATAGGTATAGTAAACTGAATTCATTCAGTATCCCAGGCTGTAACAATACTCATGTATTTCACCATCTGCTATTTATGTCCTGAGTTTGTATTATTATAGGACTATTCTCCTATTTATTGTGTATAAACAATTGTCAATTTAATATATATATATATATATATATATATATATATATATATATATATATATATATATATACGCTCGCACTTGAAACCATAGATGATCGACGCGAGCTTAATGTTGAAAAAAGCAATAATCTGAAGGGGAAAATTATACTTAATCTTATGTCAGTACTGCCATAGCTGTAATCTGAGATCATTTTGTCACTCAGTAAGATGAGGGTTTTTTTCCTTCAAATTTTTTGCTTTTTTAATTTCAACATCAAGCTCGCGTCGAGCACTTGTGCTTCAAACTGACCAGAGAGGGAAACTGAGTTGTCTTTCTTTTTTACATTTATTATAATTTCCCATCCCTGTATAGTAATATAGTATAACATTGTGCAGTTATTTCCCAGAATAGTCTTAATCATGAATATTCAAGGATAGATGTAAACATGATTGTTTTTTGCAATGAATCTATCCACCAAATAACCCAACATACATAATCATTTTACAGTTTTAAAACGTTGTAATTGGCAAAATTCTAAATAACTCAATTTGTATAACAACGTCACGTGTTACCCTGAGGTCACCATGTCGTATCATTTACGTGTCTAGTGCCCTATACGCCAGAGATTATAGCTGACACACTTGTACTGTAACCTCCTAGACTGGGTACTCTGGAATATATATTGGACTAATGCGGAGCACTTTAGGTAAGAAGCAGTTTTATATTATATACGCTTTGTGATAAGTTTAAAAATTTCTGGCTCGTAAGTTTTGTACAAAAGGGTTAACAATTTGATCTAGATCATACGGCTTATGTACTTTGATAAAATGTAATATATGTCCTGAATTCAACCCTAATCTGGCACGACTGTAAAATGCCACGGGAGACTTGGGAGCGATGGATTCATAAACCTTGGGTACTGTTTGTGAGGAATGTTATTTTGGCCGAATTTTTTTTACGTACAATACATTCGGATTAAGCACAGTGTGTCATTCTAGCTTGCTGTAGGAAGATAGTAGCATTTAAATGTTGGAGTAGTAAGAACACACCATATAGCAGCATATACAGGTCTTGAGTATTAAGCTTATAGTAAAAGGCGTGAGAACGGCTCCTTACTTTTTTGCACTTGTTCGTTGCCTGACGCCACCCCCACCCCATCCGCATCCAAGTAACACGCATTCCTTCATTTTATTGCTTTTCTCATTATTTTAAACAACAACACCGCCAGTGATACTATACTATGTTTCCTTAAAAAAAAAAAAATCAGTAGATTGCGAGGCTAATCTCGGTCCACAACGGAGTCGGTCCATTACAGATAGTCTGGTCTCCTGCTTAGTATGCTCCCTGCGATGCACTCCGCTATACTAAGTCAGGCGAACGCCGACACCATATTGTCACGTGATCATAACAAAATGGCCTTGTATGGAGAGATCCCGTTAATCTAACCCTGGCACATTTATTCCTTTAATATTCTGTTTGTTAGGGACACAATGCGAACTTTACTTATACTTTCTATATAAAATATAGCAGTCGTTATCTTACGTTCAAGCTTAACCAGCAAATCGGTGAATTAGGTATTTTAACAAATATTTCTACAATTAAGCGAAGACCAACTAGAGGGATGAAGACAACATTATTTTGTAAATTTTGCACTTTTCCCACCACATTATCTGAAAAATTCCTTTTCCAATCGATTCCTTGATCAATTTTACGTAGAAATTGATATGAGGTTATGCACGGTAGCTTTAATTTTGCCCAAGATTAAGACAAAAATAACTTCCCCATTTTACCACTGGTGAGGGTAACGATTGTATTGCAAATATTGCCTATTTTACACTACGTCATCTAAAATAGTCCAATTGCAATGAATTCCTTGAGGTAACTCAGCAACACTCATTTTCTTTTAATGAAAAATGTATACATCTCGTGGTATATCAATTCGTTACGGGTGTAATGTGTACGATGCCACGAAATATATTGATACAGAATAATAAAATAATGGAATTGAATTGAATCATGTGTGGTCTATGTCAACATACATAGTAATCAAATCGGATTTTATTTTGTACTGGCTTGATTACAACAATAAACCGCTTTTGTTGTGATTTCTAGTTTCATTGCCCTTTCTGCTTGTTCGAAAACCAATCAAATGCCAACTTATTTCTTAGCTTATTATTCATATTTTTGTTGTCTGAAGCCCATCTCACAAGGAACATATGTAAATCAGAATAATCAGCGTGATTTCTGTCAAAGTACTAAATTTATTATCTTGTTAACGAGAACTTTAATTTGAAAAAATATTAATTAGCAATGTTTACAAATTTCTGAAATTGCAATTTAAAACCAAATTAATGCCACTTGGACTCCTATCAATTTACTCACTGGTCATGCATATACTATATAACCCAACAGGGTAGGATGCATATCTCATATGGCGCAAATTAGTTAGAATGAGAGCTAATATTTCAAACCAGAATTTGGGTTTCATAATAAATTAGTTACAGAAGTTTAGCCCAGACATTTGTATGTCTATACGAAGTTTGATTTAATGTCATTCGTTTGAATAGTGTCATACCTTTTTAGCCGCACTACCACTGGACATAGCCAGTAAAATTTCAGCAGCGATCTGTCCTGGAACACTACATTCTTGGACCTTTTTGATGACGCTTGACTATTCTCAAATTCGTTCTTTTTAGATCAGATGTGGTTGATGTAATTTCAAACCTGGAAGACGATAGAATAATTCGAGAACTTTGATGTTCCTACGCGAATGAATATGTGATAATTCGATAACCTTGAACAATACATTACAATAGATATTCAATAATTTTGAACAGTGATTAACTCACTGATTCAGATTATTTGGTTGGCACCTGTTGTAGGATTGGGTAGATATCAGCAATCTAAGATATCAGCAATCTAAACATCTGGACCATTTAGGGCACAACATAATCCTGTACGAACCAAGGATTATTGTCGCATTTTGTTGATGTTGATAATAATCTTTCTACGGATCGTGATGTTGTTGGTACTAATGCTGCTGCTGATGAACGTGTTGCTATTGTTGACCTTGGAATAAACATTTTAAACAATATGAAAACAAAATCTGCTAATCAGGATGGAATCAACAATGGTTATGTTCTGAGCTACTTTTTCTCATCCGCGAGACTAACCTTAAAAACGTATCTCCATTCTGCTGTCTCAGCCAGTGGGATCTACGCCGGTATCAGAATGCTAAGGGAAATTTAATGAAGAAAGCAACACTTAATTGCTGTTTTCTTTTTAAATAAAGGGGCTTATTCAAATAAAGCAAATACCGACACTTTAAAATATTTTATGCCAGACACCAATCCCAATCACAAACAACAGTCCAGGCACAATGCAAACTTGATAACAACCAGATGCGACAAACTTGCTTACAGCTATTTGCCTAACAACATCGACCTTTCAGCCCCGACTGAATCAGTTATTAACACGCAACAAGGTATGTTAATCCCTACACTTGCCAATCAGAGGTAATCTTCAATCCGTTCAGACGTTGTTCCACACGATTTCTCTACAGCAGATCCATAGTAACAACATATATATTTTTCAGGACGGAAAATATAAATTTCCAATGCTAGTTGATTGATTAACATTAAAAACATATGTCCATTCTGCTGTCTCAGCCAGTTGGATCTAATAAGAAGTCGAAACCTCCTCACTTGCATATCATCTGGATAAAGGGCTCGAAGTGTCTTTCACGCACGGGTGAATTTGACAATAAATATAAATTAAAACACCAGTAAGTCACAAACAATTTCACATCTGATAATGAAAATAAGAGTTATATATGATAACGACGCACATTTTTGATCATCTAAGAATAATATAAGACATAGTAAATAGTTATCCACGAATAATATATGACATGACAAATAGCTATCAACGAATAACAAAACACATGGTCAATAGTTATCAGCCAATACTACAACACCTGCTCAGTAGTTATCCGCGAATAACACAACACGTGGTCAGTAGTTATCTACGAATAATACAATACATGGTCAGTAGTTATCCACGAATAATACAACACATGGTCAATAGTTATCCACGAATAATACAAGACATGGTCAGTAGTTATCCGCGAATAAAACAAGACATGTTTAATAGTTATCCACGAATAATACACGATATGGTCAATAGCTATTCACAAATAAGACAAGACAGTCAATAGTTGTCCATAAATAATACAAGACATGGTCAATAGCCATCGATGAATAAAACAGACATGATCAATAGTTATCCACAAATAATACAAGACTTGGTCAATATTTAACCATAAATAATACAAGACATGGTCAATAGTCATCGTTGAATAATACAAGACATGGTCAATAAACATAGATAAATATTACAAGACATGGTGAATAGTCATCCATGAATAATACAATACATGGTCAAACGTTATCCATGAAAAATATAAGACATGGTCAATAGTTATCCATGAATAATACATGACAAGGTCAAATGTTATCCATGAATAATACAAGACATGGTTAATAGTCATCCAAGAATAATACAAGACATGGTTAATAGTCATCCATGAATAATACAAGACCTGGTTAATAGTTATCCATGAATAATACAAGACATGATTAATAGTTATGCATGAATAATACCTGACAAGGTCAGATGTTATCCATGAATAATACAAGACATGGTTAATAGTTATGCATGAATAATACAAGACATGGTTAATAGTTATGCATAACTAATACAAGACATGGTCAATAGTTATCCATGAATAATACAAGACATGGTTAATAGTCATCCATGAATAATACAAGACATGGTTAATAGTTATGCATGAATAATACAAGACATGGTTAATAGTTATCCATGAATAATACAAGACATGGTCAATAGTTATCCATGAATAATACAAGACATGGTTAATAGTTATGCATGAATAATACAAGACATGGTTAATAGTTATGCATGAATAATACAAGACATGGTCAATAGTTATCCATGAATAATACAAGACATGGTTAATAGTTATGCATGAATAATACAAGACATGGTTAATAGTTATGCATGAATAATACAAGACATGGTTAATAGTTATCCATGAATAATACAAGACATGGTTAATAGTCATCCATTAATAATACACGACATGGTTAATAGTTATGCATGAATAATACATGACAAGGTCAAATGTTATCCATGAATAATACAAGACATGGTTAATAGTCATCCATGAATAATACAAGACATGGTTAATAGTTATGCATGAATAATACAAGACATGGTTAATAGTTATGCATGAATAATACAAGACATGGTCAATAGTTATCCATGAATATTGAAAGACATAGTCAATAGTTAGTCATAATATAATAAGACATGAATAATGCAAGACACGGTCAATAGTTATTTATGAATCATACAAGATTTGGTCAATAGTTATCCATGAATAATATATGACATGGTCAATAGTTATCCGTGACTCATACAAGACATGGTCAACAGTTATCCATGAATGTTATAAGACATGGTTAATAGTTATTCATTAGAGGTGTGGACTCAGATTCGTAACTTTTGCAACCATCGAACGTTTCCAAATTAAAATCGATGATTAACAGCTCTCCTTAACAAAAAAGTGTTATTTATAATTATCTACATTTTACTAACGGGATTAAGAAGGATATTACCTCAGTACTCTCTGATGCTTCTATCTTGTTATTTTCTCACGCATATGGCATGCACTTTTCGGATCGATAGGTCGCGCCACAGTTCTTAATATATATTTTTATTATTGCGTTGTGTTGATAAGACTGTATGTAGCATGTAGTTCGAGACCTTATAGTTCAGTTATTACAACATGTATCAATTATAACTGTGAAATTGTTTTGTATGTTTGAGGGGTGGAGGGTGGGGGTGGGGGGCTTTTTGTTAGGTGTGGTGGGGGCGTACAAGAGGCAGTGAAGCTGGACTCTACGCAGACTTATATAAACTTGTGAGGAAAAAATAGCACCTGGTGAATATCGTATGTGTTGCTGCGCTAAATTGTATTGCAAACCTGAATGGTTCTTTTATTATTAAAGGATAAACTGGATGAGAAAAACAATTTGCATTGAGGTCTGCACCGAGGCAAGGAAATGCCAAGCACATAATACATTATTTTTCTCTCCTCTTGACAGAATTGCTTGCAGATAAATAATTTGGCATCTAGCGTGGGGTTTCCTTGTCTCAGTGCAAACCTCAACATTGATTTTATTAGTTTTGTCCAGATCTCTAATCCACCGTGCGAACGGTGATTGCTACCTGACTGCACGCGTTGTACAAAGTCACTATAATTTGCAATTGTTTGATGATGGGACTGATTCTTGAAGGAAATCCAAGTTTTAACCATTCCTTATTAATTTTGCATCTACTAGGCAATGCCAATACAACAGCGATGAATGTGCCATATATAAACGATGCAGAAACAGCCCAAGAGTTGGTTGAAAGCCATACATTCCTAGACGCCAAAATCAAAGGGCCAGGGCAGGTTGAAGTAGACGGCAAACATCCTATAACACAGCGAAAAGGAATTTGGACACAGATAAAATCCGAGACAGAGTACAGAAATAAATTTATAACCACAGTCTGGATCTGCGTTTCATTTGCTTTACTGGTATATTGAATCGATGCACATTAATTAGATATATATATATATATATATATATATATATATATATATATATATATATATATATATATATATATATATATATATATATATACTATTTAATACACAAGAAAACATAGTTTGCTTAGTGACAGAATTACGATACAATTAAAACTTAACAACAATGTAAAAATGTAGCATAATTATTTTAAGAAACAAATTCAAATGCGATGTTGACCATTTATTTGTAGTCAAGATTAATTTCATCACGTTTTTAATTTAATGAATCTTTTTACCTTTCTCTACCTGTAGGTTTAGAGTTCAAAAATAAAAGGAAAACTATTCAAGAAGACTATATTTACTTTTGGCCATCATCGAAAAATACATTTCTTATATTGACACAGGGTTTACTGGTTGGACAGACTGGCCCCGCATTCCTAGATCTCCGACTAATCATCGGCGAGGATTTAGCTACATCGTCATGGCTACTAACAGCTGGCACGGGTGGCTATCTGTTTGGCGCTCTTGTTGGTGGAATATTGTACGATCGATACAACAAAGTTCTTTTCCTCTTTTGCGCACTGCTTGGGGGATCTATAGTCAGCGGATCAATTCCATGGTGCTCTTCACTTTACTTGATGATGGCCGTACGGTTCCTTGCTGGGTGTTTTCTAGGAGCATTTGACACTGGTAAAGATACAAGCTTCATTAATTCATCAATATAATTTATCTTCACCTCTTACACCCAGCCACACTCACATACACTCTACATAACTTTCAGAGGTATAATTAAATTTTGACTTATTTGTATACCGCATATGTGTTCGCTGTAATATTTTTTTTATAAATACAGCTTTAAGAAACATTTTCAGTGGAAGTAGATTATTGATGACAGCATGGTATACCTAAAATAGGTAATTGTACATTACTTTTTAGATTTATTACAAATTGTTTATAACTAACTTTTTAAGACGACTTATTCATATACTAGTCCCAAAAATTACAAATACGTGGTTGACAATGCGTCTTAAGCTGATTAAGGGTCACATGCAATCTACTTATCTCGGGTTTTCAGTACTGATTTAAAAAAATATCGGCGTTGTCAAAGGTTGTGGTATTTTTATTTAATAAGGTCTTACTCCACGAACACTCAGGGCGATGGCGAAAAATTGGGTGGTAATTTAACTCTTTCGCCAAGTCAGAATTTCGAGGCATTCGGAAACCAATCAAGATAAATGTACAAACAATGCTTGACATAATTACTTGAATATAGAAAAATTCAGATTACAGAATTTAAAAGCCAATAATATTTTAATTTCTCATTTTATTTTAACAATTCATTCCGTTTATAAAATATCTCAATTTCACCTGTAACCCAGAAAAGGTATCTTATCGTCCTGCCATGGCATGGTTGTGTATACCTGGCTATGGCTATAAATCTATCTATTGTATTTGCAAGAACTACGTGATATTATAACTATTTTCATGAAGTTAATAGGAACAAGTGTACATTATAACACAACTACACTCTGATACTGACTTACACGATTAATCAGTCATTTGTTTGTCTGTTGCAAATAGGTGCCAGAGAGAGAGAGAGAGAGAGAGAGAGAGAGAGAGAGAGAGAGAGAGAGAGAGAGAGAGAGAGAGAGAGAGAGAGAGATTAAATTTAAAGTTTTAGATTTTTTTCTCTCCATTTTAGGAGGTAATACACAGGTAGTATCTACTTGGGGTCCAGAAGGAAGACATTACATGCAGGCATTAAATTTTACGTATGCCGCAGGAGCCATCATCGCTCCCTTCATTACTGAGCCATTCTTGGCACCAAAAATCACAATTCCTTCGGAGGATGTTAACATAACAGCGGACGCCAACACAACTGTGAATCTCAAAGGTCTTAATGAGACATTAGATTTTGACCAAGAAAAATCGTATTCTGTAAATATTTCTCAACACCTCATCGAAATCTGGGCAGATACCAGGGTGCATTACTCGTACATGATAATCATGATCCTGGGTATTGCTTTCTCTGTTCCTTTCCTTTTAATCTATCTCAAGTACCGATCCGATTCAAAGTCAAGCAAGACTTCCAACAAGGACAAAGGAAACAGAAGATCAGTGTCTTTGTCCATGACGGTTAAAGTAATAATAGTTATAATGCTTATGTTGATGTTTCATCTGTATAACGCCGTGGAGGAAACATTCTCATCGTATCTGATGACCTTCTGCGTGATGTATCTGGGGTGGAGTAAGTCACAAGGATCCATCCTGACATCAGTATACTGGGCCGCATTTAGTGTAGGTCGATTCCTGGGTATTTTCATCGTCTACCTTCTTCAACCAGTCACCCTTCTCTTTCTGTTCTACACAGCGGTTGTGATATCGTTGATCGGGATGGTTTTGGGAGGACTTTTCTTTACGGACATTCTTATCTGGATATTCAGCATCTTAAGTGGATTAGCCTTGTCGGTAATATTTCCAACTATGTTTACTTGGGCGGATGAAAGCCTTCTCCCAGTGTCTGGAAAAATCACTTCCTTATTTTTCATTGCAGCGGCCAGTGGACAGATGTTGAACCCATTGTACTTTGGCTATCTAATGGAAACTTATACACCCATGTGGTATTTGTACCTACTGCTCGGTCAAAGTGTACTTTGTTTCATTGTGCTAACTATTGTTTTTGTGTTCAGTAGGACGTGCATCAACAGACAAACACGAACACTACAGAAAATCATTACGGCCGATGTTCATGAACAAAAAGATGCTATTTCATAATTCTGATTTTTGATTAAATATTATTAAAGCCATTGGATGTATCTAACCTGGAGACTGATCGCAAGGAACCCTTTCAGTGCAATTGTATAATCTTTAAGCGTTGATGCTGACATAAATGGAATTTATCGTGATTAGCCCACAATTATTATCAATATGGCAGACTCCTTCCTAATCGCATTCAAGGTTTTGCTCTATTCGACTGCAACTAGAAAGCGTGCATCTAGCTGAGTCGAATTTACAAGTTCAAGATCAGGTCTGCAGATCAGGATCTGAATATTTGCCATTCCGACCACCTCGGCTATTTACCAAACATGATAAACCTAGAAGTTGCAAATGCATTAAACTATATTGCATACGTAACTTCTCGGTGACTCCAACAATCAATCCACAAGTAGAAAAAGCGGTGGTCGGAATGAACAGAATGGATTAAAATTTTTTATGAAGAAATTTTCTGGAAGCAAAATGCATAATTTTTCTCTAAATTACAATGCTAATATACACTCGTGGCATAGTTTTGTTTCGCAGCAACATCTGAAATCCTGCTACATTATACGATTGGCAGGGGGTGTATTTACAAAGAATGCACCGAAAGATGTGATGTGATTTGGATTTTTAACACAGCTTTAGCAATTTTTCAGTCATATCTACAGTATTGCAGTTTATAGTGATGCCTAGCACTGGGGCATCGTGCCGCAGACATGTAGCACCGAAAGAGTCTTCAGACCTTCTCTGTGTACATTTACAAAGTTTTTGATCTCATAGTCAGAGTTGATTTTATTGCTGATTTCAATGATTTTGAAGTAGAATGTTGGCAGAAAAAGAAAACAATTACAGTTTTTGTGCTAATAATTCAAGGAATGATATTTGATAACGTGTTACGTATCGGCTGATTTAAAGTAATACAAAGAAAATAGCGAAGACAACAAGCTTTGTAAATTTTAACAAAAATAACGGTGAAAAGATAAATATGAGACAAGACTTACGATTTACGAAGAAGATCCAAACATTAGTCTTAAAATTTTGAACAATACATAAGTCCTACCAATAAACAGTTCTAAATTGACGTAGTCTGGATCTCATATCCGTTCCATGATGGCGGATGATGACGTCAGACGAAGGTTAACACAAATATCCAGAATTTTCGCTGTAAATCACAATTTGTACCGTCCTGTTCCAATTTATAAATAATTTCAGCAAATATCTTTATCCAAAATATCTTTATATCAGTTGTGTAATTCTCCAGGGAAAATAATTATTCTTTTAAAGGTAGATGAAGTATAGCTATCACCAATAACAAAACTCATGTTGTTCCTCATACGTACGAACGAACAACTCTTTTCAGCACAGGAAGATATTATGATATGACTCTCTAAAATGTTATAATATGACTCTCGACTATGACTGACTATTTTGCAGGTAACTGAGTATTTAAAGCAAACTATTAGATCATTACATGTACAAGCATGAAAAAAAAATTACGAAGATTCGAAATCTAGTCACAACGCAATATAGAATCTCAAAAGGTATTATTAGTAATGGCAGTGGCCAGAACCAATCAATTACATAGATATTCCCGACTGTTTACTTAATATGACAAAACCGTCATGCAAATAATCTAGCTTACGCGAGTCACACTTACCTTTTAAATACACACCGTTTCTAACAAAATATCAGACCCTGCGAACATAATCATCATCATAACTATAATTATATTTTTTGTGAGAATTCCGTGAAGAACGAAGTAAAAACAGGAGTATGGATTTCTGCCAGAGAATTTCAGATATCAACTTATGGTGGCAGTAGGGTTTCGAAACATTCGCACCGTAATGGTCAGACCTACGGATTATACTTCAAGAGTGTGTCGAAAGTTCCCATTCAGATCACTTTGGGTATTTACGAAAAGTTTCAAAAGATAGACTATATTTTCATGTATAACATTTAGGACAATCCTACAGTTAATCCAATCGCAGAAAAATAGCTTGAAAGGAACTAGAAGATTAAGGTTTCTTTGATCGCGGTGGTATTTTCGGCGAACAAAATGTATGATTTTATATGTAAATTATATATTTGAGGCATAGTTTATTCTATCCGTAATAGTCAAGGTAGACCCACATGTTGTCGAAAGAAACAAGAACGCCACATGGTGAGTAGTTCATATGAAGGAAATACAGCCGGGACGCATAACCGCTTGGCTGAACTGCCTGTTAAAAGGAGAGTTTTTGAAACTAGTAGTATCAAGTGCTTGTTTATATAAGCGGATTGATACTCGAACGCAAATAACTATGTTCAGGCTGTGAGAGTGCATCACAGGTTATAGAGAAACCAACAAACTACATCCTATCCTAAGCAAGAACAAAAATGTTTGCAAGCATTACAAACTTTTGTGAGGACGTTATTAAACAGTTCCATTTACACCCACACTATAATACATGTCAGCAGCAGACTTGACTGAATGTAATTATTGTTGCAGAAATTGAAGAATGCTGAGCTATACGCGTTAAATAAAATGACATTAGTTACCATTAACGGGTTTGTAGGCTGACATTGAGATAGTCTAGTTTCAGGTTAGAACCTAATTCTGTTTTGGAAGTAATAACGATACTGAGGTAATTAAGAGATTGTTTTCTTTGGCCTGCATATTTAAATCGAGTCTCAGATTGAATAAAATGTCCTAAAATGTTGAACACAGTAGTCGTACAGGAAGGTTCGTACTGTGCAAATGATAGATGATTAACTTTGAAACTTGGTGATAAGAGTCTTTCTTTTTTTATCCAATCCTGAATTTTTCATATGAAACAGTCAATAAAGATTGCTGAAAACCTCGCTCTTCTGGATGACATTAGTATTTGCCAGGACCTCTTTAGTATTTGCTAGGATGACGTTAATATTTGCTAGGATATGATACTGTTTGCTATATTCACGCTAATATTTGCTAGGATTACGTTACTAATTGCTAGGATGATTCTACTATTGCAATAAACACGTAAGCATTTGCTAGGATATGATACTATTTGCTACAATCACGCTAGTATTTGCTAGGATTACGTTAGTATTTGCCAGGATCATGCTACTATTTGCTATGATCACGTTGGTATTTGTTAGGATCAGGTTAGCATTTGTTAGGATCACGTTAGCATTTACTAGGATGGCGTTAGCATTTGCTAGGATGGCGTTAGCATTTGCTAGGATGACGTTAGCTTTTGCTAGACAGAGATAATACAAGTATTTAAAGATGGCTTTTATGTATTCCTTTCCCACAGGTATTGAAAAAAAATA
Organism: Potamilus streckersoni; assembly: GCA_016746295.1. Classification (NCBI taxonomy): domain Eukaryota; kingdom Metazoa; phylum Mollusca; class Bivalvia; order Unionida; family Unionidae; genus Potamilus; species Potamilus streckersoni. The sequence continues at coordinate 4,508,450 of JAEAOA010000895.1, read as the reverse complement.
TTTGCAAAGCTTAAGCTTTTAATGTCTTCTCTAGCTTAAGCGATAAGCTTTTTATGTGCACTCCAGCTTCTTTACATTCTGATAACTGTATTGAAGGTACTGTTGGCCGCAGAATGTGAAAACTGTGTGGCCTTATCTAAGTCAGATTAGGTAGATTTCAAGTTTTGAAAAACTGAGCAGTCTAACACAAAAAGATATATTGTAATGAAGCATAAGTGCACTCGTTACACCATCCATAAATTGATTAGAGTAGCGTATATATGAAATGAACCACCTCCTAGAGTGTAAAACTACCAACTTTCTTTCTGCTTTATTTTCTGAATGCGAAGTCCTGAGCATGCACTCTGCATCTAGTGAGCTGAAGTGCTTCAACCACAGTGAAAGTAAAACTATATATGGCAACATTATCGGTGTAGCTAGATAAACTTTTTATTTATTCGATTACCCTGATACGAGTTTTATAAAAGCTCTTTTGTTATTTCCTTCAAACTGTATTTACACGTTTCTTTGAAGAACAGTGTACAAAGTTAACACTTGTGTATGCGTTCAGGTGGAGAAAATATAGACAACCGCTAAAGAAATAGATGTATACCACTCTGCTGCTTGGCTAGATGCTATTGGAATTTGGCACTTTTCTGTTTTGTTGGGGTTTTTTTTGTATAGTCTATGTATACCCCATTAATGCGCAAATGAGAATGTTGACATAGTCAATGTTCGGGTAAAGGGCCATTTGTGCTTCCGCGTTGGTGACCGAGTCAGAAAATTAACCTAATGGAAATAGTATGTACAGTTATAGCAAATATGTGACGTTACTTTTCTCGGTTGTTTAAAGAGAGACAAGTTATGGATTTTTGTATTAAGTAATAAGTGTAATAACATTTGCTTAGTAATATTAAACAGTTGGTGAAGATTCTGGAGGATGCATCGTGGCACTGTTCAACGGATCTCCATGAAATATTTCTTTATCATTATAGAATTGATGATTTTGCTTTTACTTCGATACCAAATGCTGTTTTAAGCCTTGGATATGCTCCTTAAAATTTGTTTTCTAAGCTTTGAAAAATCATCATGAAATTTATTTAGCTTTTACGTGAGATTAATTATGACCTAATTGAATGAAAGATGACGAAATTTATTGAAAAGAGCGATTGATATGAATTTCACGGTTGCGAAGGAAAAGAGGAACATATTATTTGAAAGAGACAAATTTATTCTCATGCTTAAATCTTTGACATGAATTTTAAAAAATGTAATTATCTTTCATATAGCTTGTGCAACCAGCCGACAATTTATTTAGCTTTATAATGATATAAAACACTACTTGACTTTAGTGCAAGATGAATAAATGTTTACTAAAAATTGTTAAAATTAGGCAAGGCAAATATTGCCCGATTTATATGTATGTCATGTTTGCTAAGCCCCAGCTATAAAGTCACGTATAAGCTATAACCTACCTGTCTTGGGAATATTAACGCGGCCATATGTTTAATGTCTAAAAATTGCCGCGGGATAGTGTTGAGCCCTTACGCAATGCTACATGACCCGCCGGAGACTGGAAACTTGAATCAGAAAAAAACGATAAATCACAGAATCTAATCTCAGGCTTTAAATTATCACCCCAATATATTATATCTTAGTCCAAAGACCAAATAGAAGCCCGCGGTGTGAACGGAGCGTGTTCTCATCTGTCCCCACATTGACAGATAGCGAAAGGGACATAGTCTGCTAAGTTTGATTGGATCGGTTCACAGCGATATCCAATCGGAATTGATATGGAGGGTGTGATCACAATTCCGTTCCAAGTGATACTTAAGACGCGTAAGAGAAAATGTAGTATTCGTCTAGGGTGGCTACAGATCAATAGGGTTACTCCAAGAACGAAGCCACTCGTAACTTGGTGACAGAACCTAGAGGTAGATTGTAAGGAAGGGCAGAGCTTCGAAAAGGAAGCTCTTTAGGGGACTAAGAACTTCGGTTTCCATTGATTCCTGAGTCTTCAAGAGATTGAGACCGAAATGAGGTTGTATCCAAGAAGTCGAAGTCGACAAAAGAAGAGTCGTAGTAGAGAAAGTCGAGGAGGAGAAGGAGTCCAGAGATATTCGAGGACATGGAAAAGAATTCGGAGAAAAGTCGAGAAGGAAGGTGAGAAGGAAGTTGGATAAATCAAAGAGTGAAATGATGCAACAAATGAGTAGAAATACATGGAAAGGTGGAAACCAATCCCACACTGCTAATCAAGTGATGTGCAATAGGCTTATTAAAGGGTCGAGCTAAAAGAATGTCATTGGAAACTTGAGTCATTTTATTACTAAATTGTTATTTGTTGTATTTCAACCTTTTATTTATGTATGATAGTATTGTTTAAATTAAAATACTATTTCTGCCCACTATTATCAAGATTCTACTGCAGAATCCAGGGATAGCACTGTCTGCTCTGTCTGGTATATATTTATAATTTCTTTGTAATACAAAAATCCTATATACCTATACCTTGATTTCTTTCATAGGAATCTCGAACGATTGTATATATATATATATATATATATATATATATATATATATATATATATATATATATATATATATATATATATATATATATATATATATATATATATATATATATATATATATATATATATGAGAATTATTTACTAGGTCGTCATGCGAGTGTGTCTCATACGCACAAACTTGTATAACACCGATTCAATGCCATCACTTTTGGTGATGCCTGCTTAGTCGTGACGGTATATGGGCTGGTGCGTGCAGGCAAGGCCATGGGTGCCAATTACTCGCGGACCTGGGTTCGAAACTCGGTAGAGTACGAATTTAATTTCTCTAACCTGTATGATAGTATTGTTTGTGCATTAAGAGGTTAGTGTTAGGACTGGTCGGCCTGGTGTCAGGATAATGTGACTGGGTGGGACATCATGCTACATGTCTGCGACATGATGCCCCAGTGCTAGACATCACTATAAACTGTCAGACTGCAGACATCGTAGCGATATGACTGCAAATTGTTAAAGCTACGTTAAAAATCATAAACACCACCACCACTGACTAGGGGCTCTGAGCTTTACCTCTATCAATCACTAAATTTAATTTCCAACAAAATAGAGTCTGTGTGTGACTTCTATAATAGTTTACATAAAACATTGTGAGCACCGCTTCCCAACCATAACAATCCCCACAATGTATTTGACGGTAGCGACGGAAAAAAGGGCATATTATTTCAAAGAGACAAATTTGTTCTCATGCTTAAATATTCAGGTTGCCATTCTTTGTCTTACACCTCTCTGTGTTTTGGAAGGTCGATTTCTTGAAAGAAGTGCAGCATATAATGGATATAAAAAATGTAATTAAAAAAACACACACAAACCAAAAAGACATGGGAAAAGCATAATTAAGATCTCGGTGAGTATTTTATGTTTATTACCCCTGTAATGCATGATAACGTCCCATCCTCTTTTAACAACCTCATCCCACCCCATCCACGTATTGCCTACACTTTATTCATACTATCAATGGACATTTTCTTAGATTATCGTGTATATAACTTTACGTAAGCACTGACCCATTGATTTTCATAATGCTTTAGACTGGTTTACAAGCAACTATTAACCCGCCAAAAACCATGGTTTGCTACACCCAAGTTATTCTAGTGTCAAATAAAGTCAGCTCCTGATTAATGCTAAAATGCACCACATTTGCTTTACTTGTGTGTGACTCCTATGTGTGATAATCATCATCATTTGTACTGTGTTAAAATAAATATTATCACGTGTCATTTCTCTTTGTTAAGTGGCTCTTATGTCCCATCTGTGCTAATCAGTGGGCAGGGAATTCTTGTTATTGAAGTCCTTGCTTTGCAATTTAGAGTTAAGCAGCTACAGCATGCTTTCATGGCTTAAGAGCATTATGAAGTCGCAAAAGATGGATCTTTGAATATTACTACATACCCTTTAGATTGTAAAATAATGTCCATGTCATTTTTTGATGACGATTTGATAGTTACAAAACATTTCTCGGTCGTATTTGTATTTGGTGACATATTTAGAAGGCCACACTGCCAGGTACTGGGTAACATGCTTGCAAAGCCGGCATGGAACTGCATGTAACTTGTTACATTGTTACTCCGAGAGATGTGCATTTGAAACTGGAAAATAGCTTAAAACATCATCGTATAACAGATTTACTATGAACTACGGAAAATTTCTCTATTTATCAAATATATGTATATATATATATATATATATATATATATATATATATATATATATATATATATATATATATATATATATATATATATATATATATATATATAATGAAATTCTTATGTTAATTACAACCATCTGTGTGATGCTGGTGGTGCTAATTACAGTTTTACTTACTGTCCATATACTGCACAAGGGAAGTAATTTGGATATTGTCAGTTTCAATGATTTATCCAGTAGTGTAAAGAAATACTCGTTTTGAAGAATTTGTCATATCCGGTCATATACCGATCTAACGATTTGATAACTCGTGTATTTGTCTCACTGTTATTCAGGTTGTACTTAAGCATCACTGAATTACTTTGCATACAGTTCGCAAAATGAAATAGCTTGTGCTTGTGTAACATTGAATCAAAATAATTATAATTTTCAATAATAATGTTTAAAATGTTTCAGTGTTCATACTTGTAACTACAACACGTGTTTAAAAAAATACAATTTGGACAAAAAGCGAAATATGTGAATAACATTTTTCAGTTAATATAGACTTGGCTTGCTGATTCGGGGAGATTGGGTTTCAATGCATTTTTTCCATAGTACAAAGTGCGAAGGACCCAATGGCTTCAAGGGGAAAATAACACGGGTTATGTCACGGTACTAATATCACTGGGAAAAATGGTAAAAGTGTTTCAAGCAGCTGACCACAATTGACATCAATACGCTCTACTTTAGGTAAGTAAGGGTTAGTTCTATGTTAAGTTTTTATATGGTCAAAAATATATAAAGGGTAAAAAATGTCTGTGGGGCAAATAAAACAAAGGCGCACAAATACTTAAACAACACAAATACATTACAAGATTTAGAAAGCAATAGCCAAATATTGTCTTTTATAGGTAACTGAGTGCCTTTTATAGGTAACTGAGTGGCCTTCAATTGAGTTCTTTTTCCCTCATCCTTGATCTCTCTATTTCCCACCATTTTCTCGGTTTTTGCATGAAATTTTTAATTTTACTTTTCTTCATTCTTCAGCATTCCGTCTGGATGGTCTGCAGCTCTAAATTTTCATGGACCTTCATGCAATAACTATTCAGTCTTTCAAATTCTTCCTTTTCCTTGCCTTTTTCTCCTTCGACCAGGTAGAAGTGATATTTGTCACTTTCTCTTACACATATCAGCATAAAGCATATCAGCTTCATTTAAGGCGGGTGATCCCCTACTCAGAGTACATTAAGGTGGGTAAGACAAATCGGCATAGGTCTCTATTACTTCTGAAAGAAAATTTTACCCTTACCATGAAACCCACAGTCTTGGTCAATTTACACATTCTACACTGTTTCTTATCAACAACCCTTTCATATTCTTCTGTCCCCCCCCCCAACACAATCACCTCTTTGACATGTCCCGTGGCTGCTTTTAGAGCTGTCACGTGCTTTGTTAGATAGTCTAGTGTGACTGGGTACCTCCAATGGGCTATCCTTTCCACAATATAATCCAAATCGCTAGTTTCACTATCTTCCAAAAAATAGAAAGCAACGATCGGAAAATTTCATTTGGACAAAATATACATCATAAGAAGTTGTTTTTTTTTTTTTAATGTAACTCATTATGTATAGATGGCCATCTTTACAGGAGCGTAATCTGTAACAAGATTTTAAAGATAGCTAAGCAGTGTTATCTGTCTAGATACAAGGGCAATTTAGCGTAGGGAATGTATACAGATAATGGATTTGGTCTGTCTAGGGACCATATAAATTGAATTTGGGTGACGATACGATACTGGACACTGGCGACAACGTTGCAAGAGGCTGGCCTCAAATCAGGTAGAATAGTTTGGCAAAGGGCTGCCCTGAATACGCATTACTATAGGGACAAATAGAGACAGACATAGAGACATGGTTAGAGACAGGGTTAGAGACACAGACATAGACATACATAGATTTATGGACATAAATCTATCACAAATAGGTAATAGAAAGTAGGCATGAAAAGGGTCTTTGGGGTTTCTTCTTCTTCTTCTTCTTCTTCTTCTTCTTCTTCTTCTTCTTCTTCTTCTTCTTCTTCTTCTTCTTCTTCTTCTTCTTCTTCTTCTTCTTCTTCTTCTTCTTCTTTCATTCCATCTTCTAATCTCTTCTTTTTCCTCTTTGTTCTCCTCCTCATTTTCCTTTTTTATAAGGTCTCTTGACCGTTCCTTCACCTTCTTCAAATTATTAATCTCCATTTAGACTCGGTGGGGACTAGAACAACAATGCTCCAATCGGACCAACATCTTATCCAACATTCCCAGATCATGCACTACCTCTTGCAATATCTTCATCTTGTCCATATGGGTAGAAGCCATCTTCGTTTATTCAATGATGAATGGTGCGAATGACGAACGCTATGATTTATATACCTCAAACATGAGCTTGAAGGAAAACATCCCCTCTCACCAACTACCCATATCACATACCAAACACCCCTTAGTGATTTACGTGCTAACCTAAAATATATTTATATTCAAAACAACACATTAGTTACAAAATCAATTGTAATTTCAACCAATACATAGTGGAGCAGAAACACTTTTTATTTACAATAAACCCACAATCACCTACGATCACACCAGCAAAGGAGTTAATGTTTAAAGTCACACTACTCCACATTCACACCAAACAAACACTCATGAGTGTAGGAATATGGGCTTCTTTAGGGAATAAAGACACTCAACCACATACACACATGTACACGTACGCGCTCACACGCATAAAACTTTACATGCACACACACATACATACTACCGACAAACATATTTTGGAAAATTAATCAATCTTTTTCCTAGAGATGTGGTTAGCTCTGAGAAAGGCCGTTTTGTCAAATCCAAATGCACCTGCTTAATGGTCACACCTTCCAGGCCGCACTCCACCATCTTCTACTCCAATCTTGTTCCAAATTGACTATAGCTGCTAAGAGTGGAGAGGCAGCTATAGTAGCCTCATCATTCCAATTTTCTGTTTGATGGATCCCGAATGTTATTTCCCTCACGACTCTGTGGTGTGCCTGCGGGTGTTGTCGCTGTTGCTGATGCTCTCACTCTTATCGTTAACTCTACAACTCCTCCTCCCAGTTCTCCGTCTTTGTGTTGGTAGTATTGGTTGTGGCTGACGTTGTGGTAGTAGTGTCCTCACTGTGGGTTTCACTTCACCAGTTTGCCTCAGGACGAGGCGAGATAAATGTTTTCTTCTTTTCTTCTCTTTTCTTTCTCTCTTCTTCATTCCTGGCTTTATTCTCAATAGCTTCCATGGCCAGCTCACACAGAAATCGCCGGACAAACTCCAGGTGCATTTGGAGTTCTAACAGTTTGGCAATTCTATTCATTTTCTTTAATCTTGATACGACTTCGATAAATATCCAGAATAATGAAAGCTTCGAATTATGTCTGTACCACGGACGTAAAGAGAAATACCCTTTTAAGCAAAATCTAATAACACCCACACTACTATCAATCATAGAACACGTGTACCTAACAAAACCCACTTGCTTTCACTTTTTCCTTACAAACACACCTTGTCATTTTCCAGACACACAAGCCGCAACAAAGAAACACAAGCTACCTTACAAGCTAGTGAAACAAAGTGTTAATAAGTACACATATATCCCATTGCTTGCAAACACAACTAACCACTATCATACATGCCAGGAAAACGAAGTGATTACAGGCACACTACTATCTTTTGACATTTTGCGTTTGGTTTTGCAAATGCGTACCCAGTCTCCAGTCGTCAACACTATTTTTCTTGTAGACACTCACATTCGGGAATGTGCCACACATGCGCTCAAAGACGGCCACTTCATTGTCCGGAGTAACTTCTTGGGGGCACATCCGGGGCTTTGACGGTAAGATTGTTTGTACGCTTTGACCACGAAGGTATGACGTCGATTGACTTGAGAGTGTGTTTATAAGTAAACTATTTCCACATGCGTTCTTCCAAGGTCGTTGAAAACGTTCCACGATGGTGGCTTTGTCTTTGGGATTATTGGTGGTGATTAAAGGAATGTCACATTTCTTTAATTGTTTTGGAAAGATTGGTTCAGACATTCAGTGCCTTTGTCAGTTTGCCATCAGAGGACGACGACCGCTTTGTTTCAACTCAAGTTATAGGGCTTGAACAAACTCATTGCTCGATTTGGATATCAGGAAAATTTGGAAAAGAAGTCAATGACGCAAAACAATTTTTTGTACCAACAATTGAAGGTGGCCAAACGAGAGATATCAGATTTATCGGCATTCCATTAATGCTCGAATCCCTCCACTCGTGTACGATTTCTAGAATATTGTCGTCGAATGGGTTTGTGTAAGATGTACCTGGCTTGTTCTTGTTATCATCGTTGTTCTTAAGGTACATTGTAAATGGACACTTTTGAGTAGGGTTTGGCAGCAGGATACAATTTCTGAATTCCTCCGTATTCTGCAGGATGGGCTGGATCGTAGTAAATGCTGACTGACAAAGTCTCCATCAGGATTCTCTATCTCTTTAATAAGTCACACAGTCTTCACTGATGCAACTCTAGTGACATATTTTGTGTTCAGCAGCAACAAAATACCTCTGATACCCATCGTATGCTCGATTTTTTTTTCTATAGTGGTGAAATACGTCGCCACTGACTGTCGGTTCGTCGTATTATATTTACGTCAGGCATCATTCAGCGTTGAGGGGTTCCCAACGGACTAAAGCTGGAGAGTTCTTGCTTGGATAAATCCAGTAAACTCTGTAACATGCCCAATCTCTGACTTTGATTTTGGGGAAGGGTACCTTGTTAGCAAATGCCTTAGTGGCTAAAGAGGAGAAGAAAAAGTTCCTGAAGATATGGGTTTCCATTTTTCATCAGCCATGTGTCAAATTGGGTTTGGATCACTAGAAACGGAGAAGTTGAAAAACATGAGGCTTCTGGAGACACTGTCACCATTGTTGCATGTCTTGGCTTGGAGATGTAAGCTTTCGTACTCGACGCAGTGCCTCTCATGCGGGTAGAAGTTGCATTCTGAAGTCTTTTCTTAGAACTTTTCTTTTTCTGCGGACTTTTTTTTCTGGGGCTATGACCTGGTCTTCACACCACGGCTATATTTCTTATGAGCACGTTTTGGCCGGAGAGTGGCCTCTTTCTTGGGGGTGACTTTTGGGGCATTGGGATCCCGTTTTTCAGAGGCAGCGTATTAGGACACTTTTGAGAACCAATACCTAAAAGTTTCATATTTATTTGCTTTTTGGTTTGAATGACGATGCGGGGATCTGCCAGTTGGGTGAAGGTTACATTTTCCTCTCAATAAAACGTTTTGGTATGGTGAGGGATGTGATTGATGCCTTGAAATAATTGACGTGATGTTACCGTAATCCATCGTAAGACTTCTCTGAGACTGGCTTCTAAGACACGGTCACTTATTTGTGTATTTTAAATGACTTATGCGGTACAAGGGATGAATATATTTTGATGGAAACATGAAACTGAACGGACGTCATATTGACGATGTGTGAGACAGTCCAAAGGTGCCGAGAATTTTATAGATTTTTCAAGTCGATTGGGACTTGTAAACGACAAGCCCTCTGTCTTGGAACCAGAGATGAAATAGATGGGTAGGACATCGCAAATAATCAGGGGTAGGTGGGCTTTAAATCTATGCGTAAATAGGCGTGAGGCGCTTGTGTGGCATTGTCGTACGCAAGAGTAGGCCAAGGAGTTGCTAACTGTTTGGCTAACTTTTGCACCTGTGATTTATCTCTAGGGCTTTTAGACAAGACCACGTAATGAGCATTGATACAGATAGTGCGATGGGCTTTCTTTAAATAAATTTTGGGTGATGTAAATTACACTGGTATTATGATGATGTCCTTTGCGCGTAAGCCAGTTTAACTTCTTCGTTTTCTATCATGCCGTCAAAGATGACCTAATGGTTTTCAATGGGGTCAGATACGATTGCCAGGATTACCTTCCATAAACAGGAAGCTGTTGGCCGATTGCCAAACTTTGTAACACCACACGATACGTTGAGGTAGATGATCAATCAGTTGATTTAAATATTCGATCAAACGTTTAAAAAATTCGGCTTTGCATGAACCGTGGGGTCCAGCAATTAGCATGTTTTAGGGATAGCGAAGATACAAGACCTTCCATCTGTCACGATCTAACTTTTCGTCGATGAGTTTGAAAGTGGAAGAAGAGGGAACAAAGACAGTAGCCATAGTGATGGAGGTGACACATTTGAAACGAGCAGAAACAAGACAAAAGTTTTTATACTCTTTTCAAGACACTTTTCTTCCAAAAGTTTTAAAACTGAACATGAACGACAAAAAATAAATAAAAGCTAAATAGTGAAGTACATCGATAAATACACATCACAACGATCAAAGTGGAATATAAACAAATTACTATACAATATTTTTGTGACGAAGGTGTGGTGTCCAAGGGACACTGGGTAATGTTCTTAGTCTCTACACTTGGTCGTCACACAGGGGTCCTTCCGACATGGCTTTTCAGAGAGTGTCGATGTCAATGGCAGTCCAGTTCTGAAGAGAGTAATTTTCTTCGGTGTCGGTTTCTTTTCTTTTTTTTGACACTGTGGCTAACATAGGTTTAAAAGTTACTCTATTAACTGAACATTTGAATTTATGATCATAAATCTTGGGCATAGTTTGCCAATTCTTTTGTCCAAAGATAGAAACCAATACTTATCCAGTCTCGAACATCTTGCTTGGGAGGTTGTAAGTCACAAGCTGTACACACATCTTCGTGAACATCCTAAAGTGAATAAAAGTTGACGATTCTTTTTTCCAGTTGAGGTACAGAAGCATCGAGATGAAAGCGCAAGGCTTTTAAGAGAATGAATCTCATGTACATCTAATGTTAATACTCTCATGTTATTGGTGGTAATGTGAGGTAGAGATCATCGAGTCCAAAAGGAATCGGCTGGTAAACGAATTCCCAGAAATGATGTTGCTAATACATATACCACACGACCACCCTAATTCATTGGATACAGTTCTCATAAAAAGTGTTGATAATCCGTCGTCATTAATTTATTTCCACGGCAATTGTTGCATTACTAATGAAAAGATTGTGACATGTTAGCACATTTATATGCACACATTTCTTGACGAGAAATAAAGGTACTTTTTAAACAGATGTTTTATTTCAATACGGTACCAAAATTGTTTAGTCAGTAACTCACTCACATACCACACGTCGTACATAAGTTTCTTCTTGAACCAAGATTTGTAAAAGATTTTATTAATCCGTTTAGTCTTCCGTGGGAATTCGGTGTACTACAGTCACCTTGTACATATAATGAGTGGCATCCAAAATTTGATGAATCTCACATGCTTCATCAATATCTGACCAATGGAACACTTTCAAATGAATCAGTTTTCTTATACCATTCAAGTTAAATTCGTACAAGATCTTTGGGTTTTCTAAGTTCCAACCATCAACCGAATATCCATTTGTCTCCCTTGTCGCACAAGTAATGTAGCCAGCGTAGAGATTTGACAGTATTGACGTTTGACAAAGTTCTTCTTTTAAGGGCGGATGACAGCCAGTGTCTTCTCGGGTGTAAATCATTCGAGGTACACTAAGGAACACACTTTGTAAGCCATCAATGGTGCAGGCTTTTTCAAAGGATCAATCATGAACAATTATCGAAATCTTCCACATCATCGCCGTAAAATGTCCACGTCGGCACGCCAATACTTCAACATTTCTTCCTGAGAGTTGAAGGGGTCCAAGGCATGGGTGCGGTACCAGGAGCAGAAAACTTCTCGTTCGGTACGCATCTTGTCGAGGTCGTATTAGAGAGCCCCCAGGGTAAATGGGATAGAATGGTGTTGATTGGCCTCGTTATTGAAAAAGTGCGGAAAATAGCATTTGGCCATTTCTATCATTCCAAACGTTTTAGGCAGTTGACGCAAGTAACTCAACTGATCTTTAATCTGCTCTTGTCCCACTTGCATAGAAATGAGCTTGACTCCGTTCAAAGTGACTTTAGGACGTTCTGTGCTTTGTTCTGTATAGTACTATAGAAGAAACTGTCCATCGTATCCCAACAAATTGTAAGTCATTAACGTGACATAGCGATAGCAATCTCCGTAACGCTCGATGTCCTTTAGCTCCACGTTTCGTCAATAGGATCTATGATCCATCGGCCAAAATCGACCACAAAAGCGTGTTAGATCCACGAAAGGCTTATTAACCTAGTCCAGGAATCATGTTACAGTGAGGACAAAAACTAAAGATAGATTATTGGATGCACTCATCGCACGTTCGATGAGCCACGCAGAAATTTGAAATGTGAATGCCGATCTCTTGCATACATTCGAAATCGAGAAAGATGCAATTGCCTTTCTTCTGGTAATCTTCATCTTTCTCCTGTTGGGATTGATATTTGTTAATGTAGCATCCATGTTTCAAGACCACGATTTCGTAACAAATGTGACATCAATTCTTTCCTAAACATACATGAGCCTTGGTATTATTTTCATGTATGCCTTGTCCACAAGTAGGGCACAATCTCAGGAGTTGACAAGCACTTTTCCACTGAACCTTGCGCCTTCAGATGTTGTTGGCAACAAGTCTGACAATAGTGCGCTGACAAGCAGGGTAATACACTCGTGTTTGTCCTTCGCCAAGACAGGCTTTAGAGGCCAAACGTCTCACATTTTGATCCACTATGGTTGTGTTGCTCTCAATTGTTATAGCCACATTCACATTTCTCACAACAATAACTGTATCCCAGGAATCCAGTGATACTTATCGTTGAATTCCTGCACATGTTGAATTTATAACTTTGGAAGGTGGAACAAGAGGTACCTCCGAAAAAGACGAATCCTCACACTTACAGAAAGAGATGAAACGATGAGAAGTGAGGGAGAAGTGGAAAAGCCTGAGACAGCAAAGAAATGAAAAAGGAGTGAAAAGAAAAGAATAAAAATGAACATTTTAAAATGATATGTTGTGAAATTGGATTGTAAATTGTACCAGAATATACCAGGAAGAAAAAGTCTCTTGATTTTGATTTTTATAATGAGGACCTACACTCACACCCGTAAATCATGGGGAAAAAAGATTTGTGTTTTATTTGATATTGGTAAACACTGAATAGTCTCTTTTTGAGAGGGTGTTCCTGAAAAGGACCGTTAGGTGTTTGTTTTATAGAAAAACGAACTCAGGCATGTGAGGTAATGCACTTTAATTGCCTTATCCCTTTGCTATGGCCAAAACCTACTTCTTGATCTGCTACTGTTGATGATTTGGTAGAGATTACTAGTGTTGGTATCTCGGGTGTAGTGGGAGTGTTAACGGGATTGGAGTTTTGACCTGAAGTCTTTTTCTCTTGTGTCATATTAAAAAAGTCTAATACATCTGTTTCAGACTCCTTAATTATGCAAAACATCGAAGAGTACCGTCACAATTTGACTTTCACTGTCCTTCTCTCCTAGACCTCGTTTCCCCGCTTCATCTTAATGTATTTTCTTCTTGCCGCTTCTTCTCGCTGTTGCTGTTGAATGAGAAAGCTTTGTTCTGCTTCTTTTGTTTCAAAAATTTCTCAAGTCTTCTTTCTGCCTGTCTAAAATCATCGTTGTACAGTAAAGAAGGTGTTATCGGAAAAGTTCCTAGCACCAGAACAAATTATTTTGGAGAGAGAAAATCCACTATATCCCAATTAAAATCATTCTTATCTGTAAGTAGGACTGTGGTTGTTTTAGTAGCTGATGCTATGCCGTCACGTCTCGTCTCCATGGCTGGTCTAGCCCAATTCATCGTTTGCATAGTTTCTGTCACGTTCTAATACTGTTGCATTGATTCACTGTGCACATACACTAGCGTATCTATATAGAGAATGTGACATCACAGACAGCTCTCTTTGGATTGGAAAACAAACTTCTCACTGTGACTGAATTTTGTAATGCATATTAGGATTGGTGAAAGAACTAAATGGGTTTCAACCTGCTCTTCCACTATAACTGCAGTTCACCGCATTCAATTCACCTGTGGACTAACATAGAATCATCTACCATCCTATTGTCATTGCTGTTCAACTCGGAATATCCCATATGTCAGATCATCATGGGCAATTGCAAAGATCAGAGACAGCCCTTAGGAAATGAAGGATCTATGTGGAGAGGCAATGCTGCTTGAGGAGAGCCTTAATCTAAGGTCATGATGTCAGACGAAGTTTGAGGAAGAGAAGATCCCCTCTATCTTAATTGAATATTGTTAAAAAAAAAGTTCCTTTCAGAGCATCTCCACCGTCTTGAAAAGATGCCTAGTCTCTCCTACCTATTTTTTATTGTGATTATGTTATGTATATATGATTAAATTGCTTGTGAGTTTAAAATTCTTATTTCATTTTTGTTTAATTTTATTGCAATATTATTCTCGGATCGGGATTCTATTTTTAGTAGTGAGATGTATTTTTATCACAATGTTTATTCAAGACGAAGATGTATTATGTGATAATTATCATTGAATCCATCTTACCCTGGTAATAGTGTCAAATTATGATTGGTCAGTATCATGGGCATACTTTCTTTGCGTTATCACTGTTTCTAAACAACTTTCTTTTATGACTGGGTTTTTAAGTGGGTTCATATTGGCAAGCGTGACAAAAATAGTGTAGTATGAGAGACCACATGACCAATCTCATTAGACTTCAAATGAGGAATTGGAGTTCTAAATACACAATCCTAATATTTTTTCGGACAGTCATTCAAAACTTTGAAGGAACAAGTTGCATTTTTTACTTTATTGCTAAGATTGTTTATTCTTTGTCTAATTTATGGATTTAATAATGTATTCCCCTGGAGACTCTACAAGTTGACTTTTTTATTAAAAAAAATTCTGAAAGATATTCAACGAGATTAATTCTGGAATTATTCAGAAACAAAGACTGTGATTTAAGTTAGTCATACACTGGACCACATCTGATGTCATCACCTTCCATGTTTGTACATTATCGAGACTAAAACATGGATTCTTAAAGGACTATCTAGTGATAAGACGTGTTTTCATTCTTAGGATCAAATTTTGGATTATATTCACAGACTATTTACCAAATTTTACATTGTTGTCTAAGGAAATAAATTGTTTTGTTAAAATATAAAAAGTTTGTTGGCTTTCACTCTTTTCTTTGTTACTGAGTATGAGCCCTTGTAACAAAACACATGTCCATAAATCTATGTCTCTAACCCTGTCTCTAACCACATCTCTTAGTTCTATGTCTCTATTTGTCCCTAGATTATTCAGAGCAGCCCCTTACCACTCTGCTCTACCTGAATAAGGTCAGCTTTTTGCAACATTGTTGCCGGTATCCAGTACCGTAACATTACCCACATTCAGTTTCAATTGTCCCTAGACAGATCCAATCCATTGTCACTATACATTCCCTATCTTAAATTGACATTGTCTCCAGAGAGACCCACATCTGTTAAAATCCCATAGTCTCCTGTTTGCAAACTCAACATTTTAACATTAAAGTTCCATTGTTCCTCAAAAAAAAAATCATTCACCACTTGGCTATCATAGTGGCCACACTGAAGAACTGATTGGCTTAGTTTAATTTGGTACCAATGAAATATAAAAATTCTTTCAGTGAAAACCCCACTGAATAACAAGATGTTCAACATGGCTGCCATGTTGGCAGCCGACAGTCTGATCTACACTATTTCCATTTCCAATCAATTACACGTCATAAGACAAATGAAAAATGTCAATATCACCATATGTTCAGGTGTTAGCAACATGACTTTAGAAAGCCAATCCTGGAGGTTTAATTAATCCAATTTTCACTAAATGCCAACTAGACATCAAAGTTGTTGGGAGAAAGCAAATCACTATCCACAGAAGGACTTAAAGCAACCAATGTGTCCATGTCATGTCTCAGAAACACAGTTCATTTAAGATCAAGAGATGAATGTGTCTAGAGTTCCAAGACAATTAAGTAGTATAGGAAGTGCAGAGATCACAAATTTGTCCTAAGGAATGGATGAACAACAGGCCATCATTTTGATCTATGATCAATAGAGCTAAATATTGAAATCATGGAGAAACTATCATTAAATTGTGTTAATTTTTATTTAACAATTACATGATGTGGTGCACAAACATGCTTTTACACAAATTTGTTCCAAAAAGAATTGAAGATATAGTGATCTATTAACTTTTGTCACATCAAACATAGGAGCATTTTGTTGCATGTACTTTTATTGTTAAAAAAAGAAAAGCACATGTATCACAATGTTCTCTAGTAACATTAATTATAATATCCTGAAACAGAAATTTAAATGAAAAAGAAAGGTAACATACATAGGAATCATATTTTGACACAACCCTCACACACACACACACACACACACATATATATATATATATATATATATATATATATATATATATATATATATATATATATATATATATATATACATGTGTATAAAGGTAAGAAGTTAATACTTCAAACATTATTTTCAGCAGCAGTAGCATACACGTCTTCCAGTTATTAAATGTATTATTTTTATTGTGATTTTTTTATCTGCACATACAGTTCCAGCAACACCAAAACCACTCCATCCATCAAAAAATCTTGCTTACACTCATGTTAACAAAAATTAAGGATAGCAAAACAGTGATTGCAAATCCCCTAATTTCTCAACAAAACAATATCCATAACTTCAAAAAAAATTTACACAAAATGGTAACCACAACTCCCCTAATTACACACACAAATCAGTCAAACCTTATGTAATTACTAGCACAAATCAGCAGCCACATCTCCTCACCTACATAACTCCTCTACCTACCTATACATATTAGCAGCCACAACTACTCAACCTACATAAATCAGCAACCTCAATTCCTCTAATTACCTCACAAATCTGGAGTCACAATTCTTCTAATATCTTATACAAATCAGCAGTCTGCTTACTGATTACCTACACAAATCAAGAACCACAACTCCTCTAACTACTGATACAAATTAGCAGCCACAACTCCTCTGCTCACACAAATCAGTAGCCTCAACTCCAGTAATTAACTCTTCTCTAATTACTCACACAAATCAGTAGCCTCAACTCCAGTAATTAACTCTGCTCTAATTATCACATAAATCAGTAGCCTCAACTCCAGTAATTAACTCTTCTTTAATTACTCACACAAATCAGTAGCCTCAA
Source organism: Potamilus streckersoni (assembly GCA_016746295.1). Classification (NCBI taxonomy): domain Eukaryota; kingdom Metazoa; phylum Mollusca; class Bivalvia; order Unionida; family Unionidae; genus Potamilus; species Potamilus streckersoni. The sequence continues at coordinate 4,491,040 of JAEAOA010000895.1, read as the reverse complement.
CTCCAGTAATAAACTCTTCTCTAATTACTCACACAAATCAGTAGCCTCAACTCCAGTAATTAACTCTTCACTAAGTACTCACACAAATCAGTAGCCTCAACTCCAGTAATTAACTCTTCTCTAATTACACAAATCAGTAGCCTCAACTCCAGTAATTAACTCTTCTCTAATTACTCACACAAATCAGTAGCCTCAACTCCAGTAATTAACTCTTCTCTAATTACCCACACAAATCAGTAGCCTCAACTCCAGTAATTAACTCTTCTCTAATTACTCACACAAATCAGTAGCCTCAACTCCAGTAATTAACTCTTCTCTAATTACCCACACAAATCAGTAGCCTCAACTCCAGTAATTAATTCTTCTCCAATTACTCACACAAATCAGTAGCCACAATGTACAAGAGGACTCAATCAATTCAATTACTTACACAAATCAGGGATGACAACTTGTCTAATTACACAAATCAATAGTCAGAACTCATTTAATTAGTCACAATTTAAGGTCCTTAACCTGAATAATTCACATAAAATAATGCAGACAACTCCCTAATTTCTTGCACTTCTCACTGGTCACTAATCCTTTATGTACTCACACATACTAGTGACCACAACTTCCCTAATTGCCCACAAACCAGTGACTGCAACTCTGCTAATTGCCCACTAATCAGTGGCTCAGCTCTGCTAATTGCCCACTAATCAGTGGCTACAACATCCCTAATTGCTCACTAATCAGTGGCTACAACTCTGCTAATTGCCCACTAATCAGTGGCTACAACTGCTAATTGCCCACTAATTAGTGGCTACAACTCTGCTAATTACCCACTAATCAGTGGCTACAACTCTGCTAATTGCCCACTAATCAGTGGCTACTCATGTGCAACTAGATTATAAATAGCAAACATATCCAAAGTTTTGTAAATAAAAAGGCATATATCAAAAGTGATAAAACAAAGAAATAAAAATTGCACAGTAACTTTATAACTACAAATCTCTCTTGTGAGTACATAAAAGTACACAACTTACATGCATTATTTCTTGTGAGTATACAATATATACAACTTTTATGTGAGTATACAAAGATACACAAATTTCAGGCATTATTTCTTTAGAGCACACAAAGATACACAAGTTTCATGCATTTTGTTTATTAGATTACTAAAGGATGCAAAACAATGTTAAACATTTTGAACTGTTCTATAAAATAGACTAGATTATCCAAAAACTGTAGTGCAAACTCCATGATTTTTTTGTAAATATAAATTTGTATAGTAAAAACAAACATTTTCATTAGAACTTAAATCTGAAGATTGGTGAAGCAGTCTAAATGTCTTCAAAGACAAACCACTGAGGTTTTTAGTTTGTAGACTGGTGAAAGAGTCTCATTGTCTCCTTTAAAAAAAAGTTTTTTTTCAATTTGTTGATTTTATGAAGTATAAAAAATCAGTACCCCATAATGTATTCATAGTAGTACCAAAATGGAGTTTGTGTAAGCATAACAAAGAAAGTTGAGAATGGAAACTGAATTTACAAATATACACTGAAACCTGTTTTTATGGACATGTTTATATAAAAGATATAGACATATACAGTTAAATATTTATGAATCCATTTTTTCATTTTCTTTATATGAATCTGTTCATATTTACAAATGGCATCTGTTGACAAGGACACAATTAAATTTCTTTTACTGTATTTTGATTAGACAGGATTTTATTACAGCATCACATACATACATGTAATAAGGAAACTCCATACCTTCCTAGATATCAGTGATAATCTTGCAATACATGGGTTCATCATGGGATTAATTTAAATTAACCAATCAAAGAGGTGTCATCACAGTACTGTTGCCTAAGGTCATGAAAACTGTGACAAACTGTTGTAAATTTGACCTGTACCAACAGTTTTTACAGGTGAATGTTTTACTACAACAAATACCTATAATTATTACTGTTGAGTACTTTACTAAGACCCATACCTATAAATGTTACAGGTGAGTATTTTATGATGACCTCTACCAATAATTGTGATAGATTAATTGTTAAAGATGAGTATTTATTTTGGAGTCTTGAACAGCATGCATAAAATACATGAATGAAATGTACTAATATATGTTACAAACAAATGTTTGCATCTTGAGCTGCATGGAACTGAATATAAACAAGAAAATCTTTATAGAGCTTTTGAAATTTCTATTTTCCTGGGTACCTTGTGACTAAGGAATGTTCACTCATAGCATTGCATGTGGATTTGTTGCTGCTATGTGGTTTCAATATTGTACAAATACTGAATTGCATATTTAAATGTGGATAAAGTCTAATCACTGTGAACTCCTTTAGTTTCCCAGGGACCAAATTAATTCATCATTTTTAAGACTTTAAATGCTAGAAATGTGTCCACATGACGTGCATGCCCCTGCCAAGTTATCAGCAGGAGCCATACCTCCATATAATTTTGTAGAAAAAAGAAATCAAATTTGGCCTTGGTTATTGTAAAATAATGTCTTATAAAATTATATTTTACTCCATGAAGACATTCAATGGTCATTTAATAGAAATCAAAAAGCAAAGCTTCAAGTCAAACAAGGGCCATTACTATGTAAATATTTACTAAAGAAATAGCAAAGAAAACTGGACTTGGGCATTTTTAATCTATAGAGCCTTATTAAATTTTTAATTCCAAAACTCTTGCAGAAGCTAAACACAAAGCCAAAGTGCAATGCTCTTTGTCAAATAGGCCAAAATTCATAAAATTGTGCAGGAAATGCTTAAAATCAAATGTGTCCCTTTTTTCTCACTGTCAATTGAAATTAAAAGTTATTATGGTTTTATCTGAATGACAAAAAGTCAAGCTGGGGTTATAATTCTCTACAATTTTGCAGACAAATGGTGAAAATCAAACAGGTCTTCACAATTTAAAGATTAATACCAAACTTTGTTAAAATCCATAAAATCATTCAAAAGTTCTGAGTGGAAAAAACATGCAATCTTCAGTCAAACTGATAAAAAAAATGCTCAAACAATTTTAACAGTAGCAAGCCTTTAAGTAATTTTTTTCTCTGAGAATACTTAACAAATCACATTAATGTGAGAGATATTAGCCTGATACCTCACAATTCAAGCCCTACTAAAGGATGAAAAATCCTCTTTTTCCATCAGATATATAAGCAAAGGGCAGTAACTCTTGCCCCTCACCTCCCATTGCCAATGCAAGTATTTTTTTTAGCTCAGTGATATGCTTATGATGATTCTCTCGTGGCAGGGTGGTTGAGAGGGATTTTAAGTAATGTGATTGGTTAAGTATTCTCAAAGAAACATAATTTACTTAAAAATTGCTTTCTCCTTCAAATGAATTCCCAATCACATTATTGTTAGGTGAACAGATAATAGGAGGGAATGCTCAGCATCTGATGTCTATTTTGGGTAACCTTCATGAAATGATGGATGAATTGCCTCTGTTAATGATAAGCTGTTCTCTTATTTACATAAGCAACACAGCCTAGGGACACATGATCTGTGGCCCCTACATATGGTTAAGAAAATAATTATTGAAATTTTTATTACCTACAAAATTTTACTTGCAAATCCTGTTAAGCTAATAGGCTGTGCTGATTGTTTGAACTGGGTCTGATGGCCATCTGGACTGCTGCCACTGGACCTACCAGAGTCTGGGTTGCTTCTGAAAAGCTAAATTTATGAGACAAACACTCATAAAGGTTGATTCTGCATGCAGAGATGCCCATTGCCAGCCAAGAAAAGTAGGAACCAAATGGCAAAAATGTGTGATTCTACTTAAATTTTTTTGATGCTTACTGCAGCAAATAAAAATTCCATGTGGAAGCCAAAAGAATGATAAAATCATTTAAAAACATTACAAAATGTGTGTACATACAGTTATATAACACTATTTACAGAACACATCTGGTTTTTTTCTAAATGTCCTCTAAACTGTGATACTCTTTCAAGCTTTGCCATAAGAGCCTTTTCCAAAATTGTAACCACAGGGCAAAGGTCAGATCCATGTGCATCACACCACATAACTCCATTCTCAACTATTTTGATTCTTCTGGATGGATTTTAATATCTTTAAAATATGAAGGACATATCTGTTTCATTAAGATAATGAATTTAAATAAATTTGATTCCATACAGCCTTTATTATAGACTTCAACTCACTGTCCAGCATTTTAAAATGAAGCCACACATGAAAGGTTTACATAAACACTGCTGATTATTATTCACAGAAATCGAATTTAAAAAACAAAATAACAGTACATCTTGAAGAAAACAGAATCAAGCAAAAATGAGGAGTTTTAAATAATGTCGCAAAATTGGTCATTGGATGAATTATCATAAAAGAGTGGGAAAGAATGAAACAAATTGTTCTGATAATAATGGCATGTTATATGTCTAAAACTGATTGTGTCACAAATTACCATTAAGGCAGGAAATGACAGTAAACTCTCAAGCTGTAAACCAGAAACTGATATGTTACAAATTACTGAAAAAGAGTTGAAAGGACCAAACATACTTCCATACAATTTCAACTTCTACTAAAATTTTCTTTTGGTTAATTTTTTAAATGAAAAATCATGATTCATTTTATACAGTGGTATGATTCATGAACAGGCTCATTAACTCGATATTCATATAGATTCAGGATGATGAGCATATCTATGCATGCCAGCCGACTTCTACTACATCTCAGACTGAAACATATTGTCTGAATGCAAGGCTCGCAGAAATCACTCTAATGCCATGAGTGATCTTCATGAGACCACTCAGATCATGTGATACCTCGGTGTACACTGAGCATATAACCCATATCAGCCACTAAACAATGACTTGAGGGGTGTTATCCTGTTTCTCTGCATTAAATACAAGAAAGAGACACTTGCACATGCCATGATTTGTCTCTGTTGCCCAATGTCATGTCGGCCATGGTGCCCGAATGTGTGTGATATCATGGATCAGCAGCTTTTGAAACAACACAAGAAGAGTAAATCACATCCCAAATCAGCATGTTACTAATTCACTAATACCACCTCTGTTATAAATGGAGTAAGCAAAGACAGCATTGTTTTGATGTTTCCTAGGCTATTGCTTTGAACATATGCATTTCATTTATTTAGCTAACATTTCTACTGCAACGACAAAAAAAAAGAAAAACAAAGCATACATCAGCAATTCAGCATTTACTAATTCACTAATACCACTTCAATTAAAACTGAAAATGGTATCATTAACTTGTAAATGACAACATGGGTTCAATGAAAGCATGTTGATACATGGTTCTAATTACACAAGTCCACAATGGTCAAAAAGTCACTCAAATCTGAAAGAAAATGTAAAAAGAATACCTGCAGATGAACAACTGACAAGACAATAAATCCAAATTTAAAGTTGGATAGTCCAATTTTAACACTAAGATGGCTTGGATTAGAAATATTTTTATAGATCTTATCAGTAAAGCAGTGATGCTAAATAATACCTTCTGACACCTGGTGGTGGCAAAGGGAGATAACAGACAAGAGTTATTGCCGTTTGTCTACATGAGATAGAAAAAGATGATTTTCACCTTCATGAGGTAGCAGGCTAATATTCCTAATGTTACTGTGATTGGAGAATGCATCTGATGGAGAATATGGGAAAAACATAGCTTTACCTCGGTCTTCTTAATGTAAAAACTTCATTTCACTTCAATCCAAGAAGTCCTTCAATTTACAGAGTTGATTAAAAGCCTATAAGCCTTTTAATGAACATGAGTTGATTTCAATCCATCAAGTCCTTCAATTTACACAAATTAATTTCAATCCATGAATTATTTCAATTTACAAGAGTTTAGTCCATTATGTCCTTCAACTTACATGAGTTTTTTTCAATCCATGAATTTCTTCACAGGTTATCAAATGCAAACAAAATCTGTATGTGACATGACCTGATAGATGGATATCACCAATATTATTATCCACCTTCCATAATATATGGCAAGGCAAATTATTCACACAAATTTTTTTATATGATACACTTAAAGAATTACAGTATATTCATGTGTACAAGTCTGATCCAACTGGAAACTGAACAGACACTAACCCTGCTGCTGCATAACACACCCACAGACATGGGTTTATGCCACTCAAAGATCAATCAGCAGTATAAACAACACAGATTATTATCTGGTGTAACATTATGTGACAGCAGATCCTGGTTTATGTTGTTTGCATAGCAGGAACCAATCTCTAAGCAAGTATATACACATACATGCCAATCCTAGCAAGCAAGGCAGTCATCTTTTCTCAAAAGTACAGTTTTCAATAAGGTGTTATTATATAATGCTATTAATGCAGTGATGGTAGACATTATTTTCAACTGAAACATTTGTAATTTACACTTAGATAATAAATAGATCAGTTTCACAAATTGCAGTTCCAAACCCTATAGAGCTTAAAAGATTCTTGCTCTCTCACAACTTGACAAAAGTTTTGGATAGCTTATTTCAATTTCACATTATAACGACTATCAGACCTCCCACAATCAGACATATTCAAATCAAGATATGTCCAATAAACATAGTTATTGCCCCTCCTGCTTTGTTTTCTCCAAACATTCTTAATATTCCTTTTTTTATTCTTCTTAAGATGCATATTCTTCTAAAATTATATAACCAACAGCTTGATCATTCAGACGTTTTACATGGAAAATATGTTCAGTTTAAAACATGAAGAACACCTGTCAAGTTAGTCTGGTTCATTAACCAACTCCACTAAATCTAATAGGGATTTAAATCCAAAAAGACAGTAACCAGATTTTAATGCGCCAATTGCAATTTCCATTATTGTTACTTCTATTCCATACTGTATTTTCAGTATCATTTCCATAAAATGTGATCGTAAGGGTTGGTAGTTCTGTATACAGAGCACTCAAGTGCTATCTAACACTGGCAATAATTTTATTAAATTTACAGTTTTCCTACCATAATAAAAAAGTTTTCCTACCAGTTTTCCTATGATGCTTGAGAATTTTCCTAATATACTTCGAAAGAGTTTTCCTAGCATACTTCAAGAATTTTTCGAGAATACTTTAAAAAAATAGTTTTCCTAGCATTCTTCAAAAGAGTTTTCGTTAGCATACTTTAAGAATTTTCCGAGCATACTTCAAAAGAGTTTTCCTAGTATAGTTCAAAAAGAGTTTTCCTACCATACTTCAGGTGTTTTCCAAGTATATTTCAAAAGACTGTGCTGTAACTGTATTCTTGTTTCAGGAGTTTTAGAATTAATACTTACTACAAGAGTTTTTAACTCAAAGTAGCCCTACATCATTTATGACAAACAGTGCACCAAAATTTTTCAAACTTCTGACCATTAAATAATTCACTGAAGACCAGAAAAAGTGATAATTGTTTAATTGTATACTATGTCACATTTACTCTTACTAAAAAAGAAGCCATTTAATAGATATCAATGTAGTTACACAGTTTTAGTTAGGCAATATACAAGTCTTTTGGATAGATGTAAGGTTCACAAATAATAATTGCAACAATTTCTCTGATCAAAGATAAATATTCACCATCTCTAAAATGACCATATTTCTTCACTAAAAAAAAAACATGTCTAAACTTACCATATTTCTTCAATAAAAAGCCCATCTCTAAACTGATAATATTTCTTGACTGAAAAGCACACATCCAAAGTGACCATATTGCTTCAATGAAAATTCAACAATATCCAACTGACAACATTTCAATCATAAGCATATAATCTCATGACTACACTGACCATATTTCTTCAAAGAAAACCCCTTTTTCTAACCTGATCATATTTCCTCAATGACAGCCCATGTCTAAACTGATCATACTTCTTTAATTAGATGCCTATGTGTAAACTGACCATACTTCAAAAAGCCTATGTGTAAACTGACCATTTTTCTTCAATTAAACATCCTTGAATAAAATGGCCATATTTTTCAATGATAGACCCATGTCTAAACTGATATTTCTTTAATGATAAGCCACTATGTAAACTAACCATATTTCTTCAATTTTATAAGCCCATGTGTAAACTGACCATATTTCTTCAATGATAAATCCATGTGTAAATGGAACATATTTCTTCAATGATCAGCATACAAGATAATCAGGGAAGACAGTTTTCTACCAGAATAATCTGGTTACTTAAAGAGCTAGAAACTTCTACACTGCATCTTGAAAGTGCCTTCCTTGGGTCCCAAGTATGTTTTGACTGGAACAGTATTTATCATGAGAGAAATAGTATCATTAAAAGTACCATCAACCTTCCCTAAGACAAACTCACCCCAACGTTTACTGAACCTTACTTAAAAAGTTCAGGATGTATGAAAAATGGTTTAAAATTTGCAATTCAAAATTGACTTGCCTTTTATGTACGACTGCTTAGACACAAGGTGCAAGGTCCCAATTAAGTTTTCTTTCTTGTTTACTGTGCAGTATAGATGTGCAAGTTAACGAAAAGTCAACAGGATTTTAAAAAACAAAAATTATTATATTATATCCTTCAAATAAATCAAGAATTTATTCCAAACAGTAAAGCAAAACTGAAATCATGAATTGAAACAGACCCTCACCATGGACATGACAAGTTACTCTGTCTACTCATCTATATTAAAAGTTGACCTGAATGAGAGGACAAAAATCCCCCTCTATCACGACAATGGAGTAAAAATTGTAATTGTTTTTGAAAAAAAATTGATCAAATTTCTAGGCTATTCCCAACTTTCCTGAAAATTGAAAATATACTTGATTTTTTTTTTCTAATCAGGAAAAATGTATAAATTATAACACCCTGGCATTAGGGTAAATCTATAAATTATATAAATTACAGCACTCTGTAATACTGGGTCTTTACCATTATGACAAATGTTTAAATTACACCACCATTGCATTTTTGTTAATTCAGTCTACACAAATCAAATTTTGCCAAACATTTAGTCACATTGACTTAAAAAAAAAAAACACAAAAGCACAAGAAATAGGCAATCACAAAAACTGTTCTTTACTGATTAATATGCATTACTGGCTTGGTTATTTTTCATACTCTCTATTAATTATCTCTTATGTAGGATGTTTGATTTGTACTCGTGCTAATTTCTGGTAAGACTTGGACTAGAACTTTCTTGAGACATTTGAATATTTACAAAACACATAACAACCCAGATATACAAGTAACATCTTAAATTTTGCCATTTCTTTGGATTTCAGCCAAAGATCTAATTCAGTGACAAACTATATTTTCTCTGTTGCTTGTGAAACATGCCTGCTGAAAAACTGCTTTCATCCAGATTCCGTAAGATTGAGTCTTTTAACACAGAAATGTGCGCAATCAAGAAGTCTATTTTTGATACTTCAGCAATTCTCTGGTATCTTACCATTGGTATGAACTAGGAATTAACTCTAAACACTACCACATTATTTCAACAGATCGCTTGCCAGAACTTGGACAATTCTATTCAGTTTCTCTTCCACAGACAGACACACACGATACTTCTCATCCAGTTACAGGCAAGATGGCAGGGTAGGATTCATTCCCTCCATAGCAGCTGACAAACTGATAAGTATTCAAGGTTGTCTGCTCTGTATGTCCCAGGAAAGTATATGAAGCTGTTAATCTGTTTAACAAAATATATAAATATATAAATGCATAAATTGATTGTGAAGAAGAAAAGCCCGTGGCTGATCTGATCTGACAGCTGCATAGCAAGTAAGTGGCAAGTAGAATGACTAAAACGTTTTTGATAAAAATTTTTGGCTTTCTGTAGAAATGTCTTTCAGGACTAATCATAATCAGAACATTAAGATGTCCATTTATCATTACAGTACAGCTCACATGCTTTGCAGTGGGGAACTTAATCCCATCTGCTTTGCCTCACAATACAGCAATAAAATAATTACAAATCACCAATGCTCCTTGTCTGGCACACTGATGATATCTCCACTGTGGAGTAGCTGATTGGATTTACTGATTGACTTTTGAAAAGCCAATCAATGAAGACTACCCATGGAAAAACTGATATAAACAATCAAATACAAAAAAAAAAGCATCCAGAGATCTTTATTTCAATCATATATATAGACAATAGAAATTAATTTTAAAAGATTTTTTATATTTCATACATTTAGAAAACTTACTGACTTAATGCAGCTTTCCTTGAACAGTGCAAATTATTCCCCCACCACTGCTTACAAAAAAAAAAAAACTAAACTCACACAAACATACAGTCACTTGTCACTTGAAATTTTACCATCATTTTATTCTTCTACACGTTTACTAGGAACTATTCACATTTTGAGTAAACGGACACATTTGACTTTTTTGAAAGATTGGAACAACCACCCTCAAACACTTAAATTGATCTGGCCCTGCTTTTGCATTGAGAAAATATCAAACTTGTGCAACATTCTCTTACATCAGTCAAATATAAATGTTCTTTTATAAAATGTTTGACATCTACCATTCATTATTATTTCTATGGCAAGGAGTTCACTATTACTGAATTTTATATGACACTTAAAGTGTATTGTGCAAATTTTAACAAAAAAAAGGAAATGAATGCATCTCTTAATTCAGAAAACATAGCATTAATATTTTTTTTAAAAAATAAAATTCATACCATTAAATGTACTAAAAACAATTCCATTACAAGTTTCTGTTTCATTTTAAGTAAAGACTTCCATAATATGCCATAGAAAGAGCACTAAACTAGTCTAAGATAAATGCAGAGACCAAATTTGGTATTAAAGTCACAAAATCATATTACAAAAATTTCAATTTAACAGCCATCATTTTATTAACTGATCAACCGTGAGGGATGAGAAATCAAGCCCATGTCATCCACTTAATCCATTTTAGCTGCAAAGAAGTATTCCAAAAACAGAAATCCAACATTATTGAAAGAGATTGGTTTGCAGGTTTTATTTTTTGTTTTCTCAGTAGCTAAATACTCTAATAATCACAAACTGGAAACTAAAATGAAGTAATTAAATTTCTTAAATCTATATTACAATTATTGATGCATCATTTCCATACTACTTATTAGTTTTTTCTCTCACAATACAAATTATTTTCATGTTTTTTCTTACAAGAATGAACAAATAATTGGACACATGAATAAAACCAAAATTTTTTGAACCTTAAATATTTGGCAATATTCCATATTAATATTCATTTCAACTATACGCTGAATTGGAATAATTAGGAAAAATTACCAGACTTCCGCTGTTAATGAGAGAACCATAATTTGAGCTGTAAGGTACAACATGCCAATGTGCTTCAGTGCTAGAAACTCACTTTTCTGATGCAGAAAATGACATTGTCTTCTAATACTTAAATCTAAAGCAGCATTTACAATGGTCACTGTGTATATTTTTGCAGAACATTGGCTCAAGCAGATTTTTTTTAATTAGGGAGAGACCATTTAAGTTATCAGAGGGTTATATCATTTAAGATAAATTTATTTTGTTATGAATGAAAGAATAAAAATTACCTCAGTGGGAAAGAACAATAAATTAAATGACACCCTATACAGTATAAATACAGTCAGAATTGAACTAAAGATTATAGCTGTGTAATGTATATTCAGCCTCATGACTGGGTCATTACATTTCAAGGACGAAGCATGTGGTTCGCATTTATGTGTAATTTCAGTGTTTTCTGTTTTATTGGATACTTTTTAACCAAAAGTGGCTGTCACAGAGAATTTAAATGTACATTACTTTTAATGTTTAAATAGTACAATAACTTTTCACTGTTCAAGTGAAGATCAACAAGGTCTCATCAAGTCAGCATGTGAGTTCATTCAGATTTCTTTGAATAAAGTAAAAACATAAACATTTGCAAAAGGTGTCAGACTTGTCTAAATTGAAAATGTGCAAATAATATTAGTAGTTTTTGAGACATTGCAGTTATGTTAATATTATATAAAATTTGATTTGGCCTTACATATATTACATTATCTCTATTAGAACTAGGAAATGTGTATTATTATCTGATAATGTTGACATAATTGGCACCTCTCTCTCCCCCCTATGAACCTCTAATGAGCAGGGGTCATACCCATTTGATAAAGAGGTAGTCATCCTAGATCATATAATTACTGGAGTCTTTTGATCAATAACTAATATTATTCAAAAATGAAAGCTGAATGTTTTCAGGATATTCAAATCAGTAGACAGAGTAGTCCCCCTTTCCTTGAATGTTTACTGCCATATAATGCTTACAATTTAATCTTTCTTACTTTAAATTAAAACACAATTTAATATACCATATTTACCTTGAATATTGGAGCACCATAAATTAATTTTTAAAATACTTTTCTTGTGCACAGAATGTTTGGGGACAAAATAACTTTATTTCTGAGTCAAAAGTTTGATACATATTTCCATCAAAATTCTGATGCTTAGTTGTTGTATTTGAAAACGGAATAATTTGAAGCTTTCAGGTCTGAAGAAACATGAAAACTAAATTTTATTATAAATATTTAAAACTTAGATTGTTGTTTGTTTACACCTTATTTCCTAACTACAAGCTTTTGAAGATTAAAATGTCACAATATTGGAGCAATATTGTAAACTCTAGACTTATGCAGTACAAAATCATGCATATTAAAATATTTTTGGATGTTTTCAGGTCATTATTCCTAGCCTGTAATGCTATAGTATGCAGTCTTTATCTGTGTCATAATGGAATTTTCATACACTACTAAAATTTGGGATTTAATTAGTTTGAAAATATTAAATTAAATACTCCTCACCACAGACTAAAGTGTCAATCAATGATGTTTATCCTCAAGTCAGACCTGCCAACCCTGACTATACCGTCTCGGTAAGGTAGTTTTTTTTCATAAGTTTTACCAGTTTTCAGTAAGATGTAACAAAATATCTTAAACTGCTATTGTAAGGCTGGAAAACTTATTTAAAAGTTCAGTATTCAAAAACATGCAGCAACAGTAAATATTATGTACAACCTAAAAGTACTCATAGACAATATTTCCCGCTAGTACAGTTGCACGAGTTTCAGTTCCAAATCCTATGGCTTGTTGCTATCTCTCAACTTGACGTAATTCTTCAAAATTGTTTTCCAATTCACAAAATGACGGCAATCATATCTCCAGCCATGAGACATATTCAAACTGGCATGTAATGTCCAATAAATGTAATTGTGTCCTTTCTGGCCTTCATTCACAAAAAATCTGAATATTCCTTTAATTGTTCTGTGTTGACTATTAAGATGCTTATATTTCCTTTCATCTTCAACATGAATCACTTGGTGGATACCATTTTTTTATAAAATTATATCAACAATTTGATTATGAAGATGCTTTGCATGACAATTGTTGTTGTAGGGTTTAAAGCCATTTTTCAGCACAAGATATGCTATACATGGTGGACAATATTAATGGTGGTGGAAGAAACAGGGAAATCTTGAAAAGAACCACTGACACACGATAAGCTATTAGCAAGCTTTTTCACATATCCACTTTCGCGGAATCATAGACTTGAACCATGCAGACAGAGGTGAGATGGCAGTAATCCATAACATTGAGTGCTTCAAACCACTCTGCCACTCTGGGTTCATGCATTTTAAAGCATCTGAGTTACTGCTGTAAAGTTAAGTCTGGTTCCATGACTAATTCCACTAATTTTAATATGAAGCCTGGATCCAGTCAAACACACATGAAAAAAATTTTCAGACTTTTCAAAAACAATCATTTTTTCATAGTTCTTGCTTTTGTTTTGTAAGTCTATATTTTAAGGGTCATTTCATAAGACCTGAAGGCAAAATCATATGGGTTGGCAGGTCTGCTGAGTGTTTACTAGTAAGTATATTGCTTCCATTTTCAACAAGTCAGAACAACCTGTATGTGCATTATAATAATAATAATGTTTGATTCAATAAAAATTATGATTTTATTTATATTTACATTTTTTTGTTAGCCAGATCTAATTCTCAAGTAATATATCCTTAGTTATTTGTTAATGCAAATATAAGGCTTTTAATAGCAGCACCTGCTTTTTTTTCCCAGCCCTTTGATTGAGGTACAAGTCTGATACTTGTTCAGTGCTAAGCGAAGTTCTATATTTACTGTCAGACCTTCACAATAGACTCATTCAGTTATGTAATTTGCTTTAACGAGTTTTGAAGAATGTATGCTCTAAGTATAATGGAGCCCCAAAATGTTTAATTGTATTAATTTATTTTTGAAATTCATGCAAATACTGGTAAAATGTACATAATAAACTATCAGCATACTTAAAATATTCCAAAGTTGGCTGCTTTGTAAATTTTAAAAAAATCCTTGTATTTGATAGATTAAGTTGAAACAATGTGTTTACTTCTCTCTACCAGGTGTATTTATTCAAAATCCATGCTTCTATTGTTTGCCACTTTTATCATAATTAATACAAACAGGCACTGATGTTTGAAGGGTGCAATAACATACATGGCATTAATTATCTTTAATAATGCTTTTTGTAACCCATTCAAGCAAAAATATTGTCATTTGCACTCATAGTGAATGTATTTAATGATGAGTTTTATTTCTAAAACAATGTTATGCTAGATTTAATGCACTTTTGGTTATTTTGTACCACACACCATGTTGTGCATAAATTGCTGGTGCTTTGTAGTTATCTGTTGTCTGTGATTTTGTAGAATCCAATTTTCTGTTTGATAACATACTAAATCTTGTGGGGACAACCAAACATGATTTCTTTATACATATTCACATCAATGAACAATGTCAATGTTTTTTCTTTATGTGAATCATTGATTTTGGATAATTAATATGTTTGTGTCTTGAGATGAACAAAAATATAAAAACAGTACAATGTCAATTTCATTCAATGTATTATCAAATTAATGTTCCATTTACATACTTTAATATAATAGGAGCAAGGGGTGGCAAAGTCAACAGAATTTGTTTCATTTCTGTAAAGTTTTGGGATATTAAATCTAGGGGAAAAGATGTTTAACAGTAAGTTATGTGACATGAAAAAAACTATTTTATCTTGTCACAATATATCTAATAAATACAGTACACTAAACAATATAAACCTACATTATTAAAATCAGTAAGAATATATTTCCTTTAAAAACAAATCTCATAATTATAGGTTACTGCATTTTTATGGGAAAATATGATAGAGTCTTTAGGATGGATATAATGCATGACCTTGGGAGTGTAGTATATCCATCCGACAAAACGAGTTCATATTTTCTCATACAAATGCAGCAATCTTTATATTATATGCTCATTTTCTTATTCTTCACAAAGCTTTAATATATAAATAAAAATACACTACAAGAAAAAAAGTAACTAAATGTATGCCATATTCTAAACTAAGCATTTGGAATGATAAGCGTTGATACATCATTGCACAACAACCTTATTAATGAGCGCATAACTCCGCCTAGATAAATTTGAAGTTGGTCGCGCTAGATGTAAGTTTCGAAGGAAAATGGCATTTGGTCTACTTAAAATTGAAATTTGGAGTAATATTGTTAATGAATACACATTAGTCAAACTTTTCCATTTGATCTGGAATGAATATGCTTTGGTATTTTTGTCATTTCAACGTAATCTTGAGAATATGGTCCAGATTTATCTACATGAAGTAACTTGCATCAGATTTCATCAGCGCCTGCCAATTTAATCATACTGAAGTGTGTTAACATCGGCATGCATGTTTCTGTTCTATCATTGAATAATTCAGATCAAAATGTGACGAAACTTATGATTTATTTCAATTGCAATTATCAAATAGATGCTATGGAATTGAATGTTTATCTCTTTTTAAGTGCAGTAAGGAGGATGTAACTGCACATAGAATATAAAACTCGAAATTACAGTAAAATTTCAAAAATGTGTAATCAATCTTGAGAACCCATGACATGGCTCATGTAATAAGGATTTGCAGAACCACAAAAGTATATTTTTGAGGAAATTCAGGATGTAAAATTGTAAGTATAGTTTTTGCCATTTTTATTACCAGCTAAAGAAGACAGTTTATGTGTATAACTTGCATGTTATTGTGAGGACCCTGTATGGCATCTATAGCTAGCCTTAATCTGAAATATTGTATCAAAAAAGTTAACATGGAATGTGCCAAAGCAGTTTGCATGTGTCAGTCTATGAAACATTTACTAGTATGTGGCAGTCCAAAAAATATCTGCTTTAGTTAATTCATAAAAAAATTGTTTATGTCAGAGAATAGTTTCTTTCATTCACGTTCATTAAGTCTGAATTGAGCACAAGGAGTGTAATATGAAGGTGTGCAATATCGGTAAATACTGAATGATTCTGACAATGTAAAGTTAACGGAGAAAAAAAAAATGAGCATATAATAATATTTGATCATAGCAAATCATGCTACCAACATATGTTTATATTTTCTACTCACTGGAAAAACATGACCATTTCATGGGCCCATCGAATAGGATTGAGGCAACTGTCACTGTAATGACAAAATAAGGTCAATGTAGAGATAAAAGCATAAAAGTATTTTCTTTTTAACTAAACCACTGTACATTCACTGGTGTTTTTCAAAATCAGACATTTATGTCAACCATATAACAAGACTCATTTAAAAGGACTGATGCTATGCTGTCTGAAACAAATTTTCAGGTAATCATGGTGCAAACCATTTCTTCTTTTTAATTACTGTGTGCTAGAACCATTTCTAATATTCTTGAGTGATAAAGATTTTCAAGTTAACAACTCTGGAAAACATATTAGATGTCAGAGCATTTTCACTTAGGATAAACTCATCTGATATTACCATATGACATGACTTCCAATATGTTCACCACTGCAGTCACATTTTAGGTCAGATATGCATGAATTTGCTCAGCATAAACTATATATCATAAACAGTCATCTGTTGAAAAACCCCTGGTGATGACCTTTATTTTAGAAGGAGTCGCAATAACGATTTTCAAGATGGCTGCCACGGTCTCCATAATGCGTGTCTGGATAGCACCATTTTTATTAATGGGATTTGTAGACATCATAAAGTGTGTTATTGAAACCCTCATAATTCCATTCAGAAGGAGTAGTGATACGAGGTTTCAAGATAAGCTCCAAGTCAGACATCTTCAAGAGGAAAGATTTTTATTTAGAACAAACCAGACTTGGGACGAACGTGCAAGCCAAGTTTCCTGACAATCTTTTAACTAGTGATGATAAATTGGTCCTAATTGGATGGGTGTTGGAAGATGGACAAGAGGCCATCCCATAAATTTTGATTGTCTACAACCAGTAGTGCCAGAAATAAATTTTCCTACCTCAATCTACATGCATGGGTCATACTTTACAGTCTGAAAAGTACATTCATGGTTAAAACAAACAGAGCTAGGATGTCTACTTTCTTCTTATACAACCCACTATCAAATTAACATCATTTTTACACTCTTAACTACAGCTTTAAGTTATTGTTCTAAGAAATGTCCACAGTTAGGAACAGCCTGAGAAATTGCCAAGTCATTCACACATAGCTTGGATAATGATTGCTCAGCAAAACATACAATCACTAACCAGCAGTATAATTACCCAAGAGTAGCTGATAAAACATTCTATTGGAAGAAAAGTCTCAGATAAAACATTCTATTGGAAGAAAAGGATATTTAACTGGTTGGTCACCATTCACAATCTTTATGATTGTCAACACTCATAATGATGATGATGATATGATGACAATGATGACCATTATCTTCATTATTATCACCATAACAATTGCAATAAAGTCAAACCATAATATTGATGATCACAGTGAGGCTGAGCAATGTGTTAAACTTCATTTGATTAGCACCCCACTCCCATAATTTGAAAATTCAAACAATGATATCTAACAATTAAACAGTGGTGAAAGTATTGTAAAGGTACACCACATTCAAGCAAAATGGTGGAATCCAAGCTGAAACTTAAAATGTCAGGCAAACAAGGTTAGATGTTTCTAGTAGTCTGTACCTGAACACTTAAATTAAGAAGACAAGAAACCAGTGATGAGATCACCATGGCACATATGCAGTTGATCCATAATTAACTCCTGGGATTACAAAGCAAAGCAGGTACCCTCTCTGTCAAGATAATTTGTCCCTCATCTAAAATATGTCTACCTATAAATCTAGTAAACTGATTCAATATCAAGACATTAATCTGTATTCAGTGCTTGTTTACAATGTAGTAAAAGTTAATCTTGTTATGAAAATTTCACATTACTGCATGGAAAAAGTACTAATTTTAAACCACAACACATTGATTTTCCATAAATTAAGTTCTATGTGTCCTTCTTGGTCAGTACAACATGTACATAACTCACATCGAGCACACTGGAATAATCCACTTTAAATAGTTTTAATTGACTGGAGTATCTAGACTGGTGTATTAAAATTACAAATAGGTAAATATTAAATAAATGACCACTTAAACAAGCAATTTATCTTATGTTATTTTCTAAAACTTCACCACCAAATGATGATCAAAAACACCTGAAAGCAATCTGAATGCAAACCCTATAAATGTGTATAATAGCACATGCACAGATGTCTTGACATCATGCAGTTCATCCATTAAAACAATAGTGGTCACTGATGTTATGGATAAATAACATCAACTTAACAACATGTTTAGAGGAATAATTTAAATCGTTATCTTGATCTTCTAGATTTGGTCAAAATTTGGGGAAATTCTGAAAGCTAAAAGAATAAACTGCTTGTTCCAGTGGCTGAAGATTATTTTATACCAGTTGGTAATTACAATGATATAAATATAATCCAGTACTCTTATCAGTTAGAATTAATTACAATGTCAAGTTTCTGCTGTGCCCACTGAAAGCCATAATACATGGCATATTGATCAAGAAGGGCACATAAGCCTTAAACAAGCCAAACTTGATTATGGCCAGACCATTGTTTTACACTGTTAGGTGCTACAAAAAACATATTCATAATACTATTTAAAAAATCAGTTTGGAAAGATTGTAGATTTAAAGTCAAGAATGAAACATCAGCAACTTACGCCATGTATCCCAGCTGATCGATGTTATTGAAAGTAATTTGAATTTGAACATAATATTCCCTCTTTTCACGCAATGGAATACTTAGACTTGACTGATTCTTTGTTGAGTTGATAACTTGTGTGTCATACAGCACTGACATCTCTACACCAGTCACAAAGACTGGAAAGTAGTTCTCATTTATCACAGTGAAGTAGTTCTGGAAGTAAAATGTTCCAAAGAAAATCATGTATTGATTTAAATACAAACTTATATTTAGTAACACCAAAACTAGAACAAAAAGAAATGGTCTAAATATCTATTTTGGGAATTTTTAAATATATTTCAACTCATAAACAGAATTACTAATGAGATGAATGATTTCTACATCTGCGTTTGCCATCTCAGCAAAAAATTCAAAAGAACTGTACATCTTGCTTGCTCTCCTGCCTGATAAAAATGTCATTGTCATAGGATTTTGATTCTGTCAAAGGATTTGATGATATGGTACTCATGTGTGAAGGCAGAGCACCTTATTTCTACAGTCCAGAGTTTAAAAAAGGTATGGGCACATTAAAGTGTGAAGGCAGTTTCTTAGTTCTATAGTCCAATAGTTACAAGGTATGGTGACATATGTGAAGACAGCTTCCCCTAATCTAAGGTATGGTTATATGAACACATGAAGCTAGTGCTTCCCTATTTCTACAGTCTATGGGTTAGAAGGTATGGGCACATGAACGTTTTAAGCTAGTGCTTCATATTTCTACAGTCTATGGGTTACAAGGTATGGGTACATGAAATATGAAGGGAGAGCATCTATGGGTACATGAATGTGTAAAGGCAGATCTTCCTATTTCTACAGTCTATGGGTTACAAGGTATGGGTACATGAAATATGAAGGGAGAGCATCTATGGGTACATGAATATGTAAGGGAAGATCTTCCTATTTCTACAGTCTATGGGTTACAAGGTATGGGTAAATGAAATATGAAGGGAGAGCATCTATGGGTACATGAATATGTAAGGGAAGATCTTCCTATTTCTAGTCTATGGGTTACAAGGTATGGGTACATGAAATATGAAGGGATAGCATCTATAGGTACATGAATGTGTACAGGAAGATCTTCTTATTTCTACAGTCTATGGGTTACAAGGTATGGGTACATGATCTATGAAGGGAGAGCATCTATGGGTACATGTAATATGTAAGGGAAGATCTTCCTATTTCTACAGTCTATAGGTTACAAGGAATGGGTACATGAAATATGAAGGGAGAGCATCTATGGGTACATGAAGGTGTAAAGGCAGATCTTCCTATTTCTACAGTCTATGGGTTACAAGGTATGGGTACATGAATTATGAAGGGAGAGCATCTATGAGTACATGAATGTGTAAAGGCAGATCTTCCTATTTCTACAGTCTATGGGTTACAAGGTATGGGTACATGAAATATGAAGGGAGAGCATCTATGGGTACATGAATGTGTAAAGGAAGATCTTTTTATTTCTAGTCTATGGGTTACAAGGTATGGGTACATGAAATATGAAGGGAGAGCATCTATGGGTACATGAATATGTAAGGGAAGATCTTCCTATTGCTACAGTCTATTGGTTACAAGGTATGGGTACATGAAATATGAAGGGAGAGCATCTATGGGTACATGAATGTGTAAAGGCAGATCTTCCTATTTCTACAGTCTATGGGTTACAAGGTATGGGTACATGAAATATGAAGGGAGAGCATCTATGGGTACATGAATGTGTAAAGGAAGATCTTATTTCTACAATCTATGGGTTACAAGGTATGGGTACATGAAATATGAAGGGAGAGCATCTATGGGTACATGAATATGTAAGGGAAGATCTTCCTATTTCTACAGTCTATGGGTTACAAGGTATGGGTACATGAAATATGAAGGCAGAGCATATATGGGTGTAACGGCAGATCTTCCTATTTCTACAGTCTATGGGTTACAAGGTATGGGTACATGAAATATGAAGGGAGAGCGTCTAAGGGTACATGAATGTGTAAAGGCAGATCTTCCTATTTCTACAGTCTATGGGTTACAAGGTATGGGTACATGAAATATGAAGGGAGAGCATCTATGGGTACATGAATATGTAAAGGCAGATCTTCCTATTTCTACAGTCTATGGGTTACAAGGTATGGGTACATGAAATATGAAGGGAGAGCATCTATGGGTACATGAATGCGTAAAGGAAGATCTTTTTATTTCTAGTCTATGGGTTACAAGGTATGGGTACATGAAATATGAAGGGAGAGCATCTATGGGTACATGAATATGTAAGGGAAGATCTTCCTATTGCTACAGTCTATTGGTTACAAGGTATGGGTACATGAAATATGAAGGGAGAGCATCTATGGGTACATGAATGTGTAAAGGCAGATCTTCCTATTTCTACAGTCTATGGGTTACAAGGTATGGGTACATGAAATATGAAGGGAGAGCATCTATGGGTACATGAATGTGTAAAGGAAGATCTTCTTATTTCTACAATCTATGGGTTACAAGGTATGGGTACATGAAATATGAAGGGAGAGCATCCATGGGTACATGAATATGTAAGGGAAGATCTTCCTATTTCTACACTCTATGGGTTACAAGGTATGGGTACATGAAATATGAAGGGAGAGCATCTATGGGTACACGAATATGTAAGGGAAGATCTTCCTATTTCTACAGTCTATGGGTTACAAGGTATGGGTAAATGAAATATGAAGGGAGAGCATCTATGGGTACATGAATATGTAAGGGAAGATCTTCCTATTTCTAATCTATGGGTTACAAGGTATGGGTACATGAAATATGAAGGGAGAGCATCTATGGGTACATGAATGTGTAAAGGCAGATCTTCCTATTTCTACAGTCTGGGTTACAAGGTATGGGTACATGAAATATGAAGGGAGAGCATCTATGAGTACATGAATGTGTATAGGCAGATCTTCCTATTTCTACAGTCTATGGGTTACAAAGTATGGGTACATGAAATATGAAGGGAGAGCATCTATGGGTACATGAATATGTAATGGAAGATTTTCCTATTTCTACAGTCTATGGGTTACAAGGTATGGGTACACGAATTATGAAGGGAGAGCATCTATGGGTACATGAATATGTAAGGGAAGATCTTCCTATTTCTACAGTCTATGGGTTACAAGGTATGGGTACATGAAATATGAAGGGAGAGCATTTATGGGTACATGAATATGTAATGGAAGATCTTCCTATTTCTACAGTCTATGTGTTACAAGGTATGGGTACATGAATTATGAAGGGAGAGCGTCTATGGGTACATGACTGTGTATGGGTTACAAGGTATGGGTACATGAAATATGAAGGGAGAGCATCTATGGGTCCATGAATATGTAATGGAAGATCTTCCTATTTCTACAGTCTATGGGTTACAAGGTATGGGTACATGAAATATGAAGGGAGAGCATCTATGGGCACATGTAATATGTAATGGAAGATCTTAATGGAAGATCTTCCTATTTCTACAGTCTATGGGTTACAAGGTATGGGTACATGAAATATGAAGGGAGAGCATATATGGGTGTAAAGGCAGATCTTCCTATTTCTACAGTCTATGGGTTACAAGGTATGGGTAAATGAAATATGAAGGGAGAGCATCTATGGGCACATGTAATATGTAATGGAAGATCTTCCTATTTCTACAGTCTATGGGTTACAAGGTATGGGTACATGAATTATGAAGGGAGAGTGTCTATGGGTACATGAATATGTAAGGGAAGATCTTCTTATTTCTACAGTCTATGGGTTACAAGGTATGGGTACATGAATTGTGAAGGGAGAGCATCTATGGGTACATGAATATGTAATGGAAGATCTTCCTATTTCTACAGTCTAATGGTTGCAAGGTATGGGTACATGAAATATGAAGGGAGAGCATCTATGGGTACATGAATATGTAATGGAAGATCTTCCTATTTCTACAGTCTATGGGTTACAAGGTATGGGTACATGAATTATGAAGGGAGAGCGTCTATGGGTACATGACTGTGTATGGGTTACAAGCTATGGGTACATGAATGTGTGAAGCTAGAGCTTCCAGCCTGTACAGTCCAAGGGTGTGTATGTTTGGTTTCATGAACATGTGGAGGCACAGTTACCCGATTCTACAGTTTAAGACTTACAAAGATGGGGTACATGAAGAGGTGAAGGCAGAACTATTGATTTATCAGACTTTGGGTTGGAATTATGAGATGCATGAATATGTTAAGGCAGAAATTCCTGATTTTGCAGCCTAATTGTTAGAATTTAGCAGTGTATAGGCCTCCTGATTTGTCAATCCAAACAGGATAGCTCAGTGGTTGGGACGCATGTTCTTACAGATCAACATAAGAATCAAACAAACCTAAACCAAATGTTTTCAACTGATCTGGACATTTCCTACCAATGCCAGCCTCCAGATCATCTTGATTGTTTGAGAAAGAAATATTGAACTGAAATAAAGTCTATGCATAACTTTCTACAGGAAACTGAGAATGAGACAAAATTTCTTGAAACAGTTCTAACTACTGCAGGTTCTGGAAGTAGGAACTCTCACTTCAAAGAATTCAAGCTATGGATCTGGTAAATTGTTTTGGAGCAAAACAAACTACAAAGACTCAAATGGTCAACATAATATATGAATACAGTGAGTTATGAAGAAAATGTACTCCAGCTAACAAGACAAATTTAGTTTGAGAAGGTCAAGGGCAAATGGCGTAAAAATGGAAGGCCCACTCCTGCTGTGGGTCAAAGGAAGGATAGGATGTATGAATATGAAAGGGCAGAGCTTCCATATTATGCAGTGCAAGTATAAAAGCTCTCCCTCTTTGGGTTGAACACTATAGAAGACCATACAGTAAAACCTTATCCAAAAATTCAAGAAAAATGTTTATGAATTTGACCATGGCTAAAGATCAGAGAGATGTGAGACAGTCTGTGTAAGATAGTTCTTATCAATTGCAGTATCTGTACATGAACCAATCAATAGAAACAGAAATGAAAATTACTATAACTGCAACCAGAATTCTTGATTTTCTTCTTGTTATTCTGGGCCTAATGTAATTTTTCACAATACATGATGGCAAGACTAAATGGTTGATGAAGAACCTGGAAAAGCCCTAGTAAAATGCACAAACCAATTTGAAATTATTGGCAAGCTTTCTCAAGTGCCCACACTGGCCTAGCCATAGACTCTAACTCATGCCTACAACAGTCAGATGCCAAAGATCAGTAATTGCAAGCCCTATAGACAACTCGACCACCCAGTTCACCTCTTGATTTTGTAAAAGAAAACATTAAAACACTATCATGTAAGCGTTCTTTATTGGCAATACAGGAATTGATTCAAGCCAGCTTACCTAGCCTATTTTCATCCAGTATTAAATTTGCACATTAACACATGATCCTGACAATAAACATTTTATTTTTCATGAAAAAATATAATTATAACTAGCACATAAATTATCTGGACAAAGAAAATAGTGCTTATTTTGTAATGACTGAAAATTTGTGTTACTGACATTCAATAGTGACAATTACAACTAGTTCTTACATGTACCTACCGTTATGAAGAAGGAAACAAAACTCTCTGAGACATTAATATACACCTGACTTGGGTGAAGGTATGGACTCTGACTTCTCAACTGAACATCTCGTGGAAACATGAAAAACACAAGTAGCCCTGCTGTCACTAAACAGACAAACACTGCAAGGCACACATACAGGTAGCTGAAATAAAAAAAAAAAATGTTCATAAATGCATCCAAGTCTGACATAAGCTGGTAGGAATTAAACACAGAAATACATCCTGGCTCATGTACTGGTAGATGAAATCTAGCAAAGCTTATAAACAAATACACCACAATCTGATATAAGCAAGTAGCACTTGGAACTAAACACACACATGTGTGTATAGGTAGATGAAATTTATCAAAAGCTGAAAAATACATTACAATGACATAATCAGGTAGGAATCAAATACAGAAATTCAGCCTGACACATGTACAAGTAGATGATGTGATGTGATTATGATTTTTAACGTAGCTTTAACAATTTTTCAGTCATATCACTATAATGTCTGCAGTGTGGCAGTTTATAGTGATGTCTAGCACTGGAGCATCATGCCAGACATGTAGCATTATGTCCCACATTATCTTGACACCAGGCAGACCAGTCCTAACATTAACCTCTTAATGCTGAGCATCAAGCGAGGCAGCTTTAGTACCATTTTTGTAAGTCTTTGGTATGACTCGACCTGGGATCAAACCCATGACCTCCCACATCTGTTGCGAACACTCTAACCACTATGCCACCGGAGTGGTGTACCAGTAGATGAAATCTAGCAAAAGCTTATAAACAAATACAACACTATGATATAAGAAGATAATGCATATGCTGTAACTGCTGTGTTAATGTATTTGCTGTAAGTGCTGTGTTAATGTATTTGCTGTAACTGCCATGTTAATGCATTTGTCATAACTGCTGTTTTAATCTTTTTGCTGTAAATGTAATATATTTGCTGTAATTGCTTTGTTATTACACTTATTCTAATTGCCTTGGTAATGTGATGGTTTTAGTTGCTGTGGTACAGTAATGTAACATAGTTGCTATGGTACTGTAATGTATAGGTTTTAGTTGCAGTGGTACAGTAATATATCAGTTTTAGTTGCCGTGTTAATGTATGAGCTTTAGCTGCTGTGTTCATGTAGCTAAATACATATTGCTCCCTCTTTGGGATCAAATAAAATAAGTAACAGCCTTATACTGACTGGTGTTAAAATAAGAATTTGTCATTGAAGTACACATAAAAATGCATATAAAATAATGTATTGTAGTATAAAACATTTTCATAGATTTTGTTGTGCATTTTCGCTTTCAACCACAAATTTAAAGAACCAGTGTAAAATGTATTTATATTTAAAAAACAAGCCCCTCTCCCCAACTAAAGAGCACAAAAGTTTTGACCTGCTAGTATAATTGAAGATAAAAGAAAAAATAATAAATAATAATGCATCAGAAAATTAGATTTAATATTTATTCAAATTTTTTATCCATTCAAGTCAACTGTTGTCAAGAAATATAAATCCTCATGCAAGCATGTCTCTCTTTGTGTATGAATTTGAGTTTTAAAGTATTCTCAACAATTTTGAGTAATATCACTATAAAGAATGCAGTGTGGCAGTATATTATAGTAATGTCTAGCACTGGGGCATCATGTCCCAGTCACATTATCCAGACACCAGTCCTAACACTAACCTCTTAATGCCGAGTTCCAATCAAGGCAGCTGTTAGCACCATTTTTATAAGATTTTGGTATGACTTGGCTGGGTTCTGGTAAAAAATTATACAATGACAATAGCTTCATCCACTCTTATGGTCAGTACTGCATTGTATGAAAATCCCCTCCCCCAAAAAAATATTAGTTATTCTTATTATATGTCAAATTTATTTGCAGCAAAAATTTACTGATGTGCACAAGCTTCACACTTTTTGTCACATGATTCTGTGGCTGACTTAAACTTCCTCAATTTAGTTGTGGTGTGGTGTTTAGGATTTTTAACACAGATTTAAAAAATTTTCAGTCATATCGCTATGATGTCTGCAGTGTGGTAGTTTATAGTGATTCTAGCAATGGGGCTTCATGCCACAGACATGTAGCATGATGTCCCACCCTGTCACATTATCCTGATACCAGGCCGACCAGTCCTAACACTAACCTCTTAATGCTGAGCGTCAAGCAAGGCAGCT
Organism: Potamilus streckersoni; assembly: GCA_016746295.1. Lineage (NCBI taxonomy): Eukaryota > Metazoa > Mollusca > Bivalvia > Unionida > Unionidae > Potamilus > Potamilus streckersoni. The sequence goes on along the minus strand of JAEAOA010000895.1, from coordinate 4,464,238 downwards.
GTTAGTACCAATTTTTAAGTCTTTGGTATGACTCGTCCGGGGATCAAATCCATGACCTCCCTCATGAAGAGGCAGATGCTCTAACCACTAGGCCACCGGAGCAGTTCTCAATTGAGTTATTATAAATTTGTTTTCAAAACTGTTCAAGTGTCTTGCCTGGTGGTTGATCTTAGTAACATTTCTGCAAATTTTCAACACCTAATGAAGCAAGAAAGTTTTTTCATTTTCCTTACAATTAAATACTTTCATTGTCACTGTTCTTGATCCCCAGCTGATTAAGTTGGGATATATTCAGCAAGAAAATTCACAAACAATGCTTCAACATTGGAAGCTTGCAGGATTTTAGTAGATGGCTTAAAGTAATCCAGCACTGAAATCTGCTGGGGATGGGGTTGCTCTTTAACTTTCCAAATATCAAATATATGCTTTTTGCTAGCAGTGTGTGTTTTTACATTGTATACGGGGGGGGGGGTCACATTGCTGTTGACAAGTTATCTGCCATACATGAACTATATAATATTAGATAAATGTAAGCAATGGTACAACCCATTTTCTAAAATTTGTGGGACACACCTGTGCGAAAAACAATGTACAAAAATTTGTGGGACACTACTGTGCGAAAAACAATGTACATCGATGTTTAGTGGCTGAATCCAAGGCCAATTCTGATGTACTCCAATCTATGTTTCACTTTTTGTGGAATACAAATCTTTTTCCTTAGAGGTGTAAACAGTTAAGGTGTAGTGTAGCCTAATTACAAGCAGATACTAACCCTTTCATCACTACAGACCGAAAAATCGGTCCAGGGGAAGTAAGTCTGTAAACACTATGGACCGAGTACTCGGTCTAGGGCAGTGTTCTTTCTTAACGTTATAGTACCCGACTAAATAATTTTCAGGATACCTCTAATAACTTCCTTCTTGTAATGTAGATGTTTTTGTTGGATTATCTCGTTAGTTTAGCTTGTATACAATTAGAAATATCTTACAAAGTACGAACTTTTAATGTGTTTTCCGAATGCTGAAATTTGTATCCAAAATGGCGGAGTTTGAACAAATTTCAGAGGAGGTTATTGGAGGATTTGAATAATTTTGACCTGGTAAATTTGGATGAAAATGAGAGATGTCTGGAGAGACAATGGAATGCACTTGTGGGTGACAGTAAAGAAAACTTTGAAGGTTTTGAACCAGAGGAATTGTACGCACCACATGGTTTTGTTTTTCCGAAGCCCGAAAACCAAAGAGATTTGTTTCAGTTTTCTGACAGAATTGGGCACACCCGAGTGTTAGCTGGCTCCAGAAAAGCTTCGGAATATTTTCAAATATTCTATTCAGATGAAGTTTTTGGAAAAATTGTCCGTTTAACGAACTTCAATGCGACGATCAAACGTGGCAGAGCGATATAGGTGTATGGACAGATCTCACCTTGGAGATCATTTTGGTTCATTTTACAGAATCTTATATATTATGGACACCATGAAAGAAAGACTTATATTGTTACTGTGATTATTCACTAATACATCTAGGGTCAATTGAACACATTTTGAGAACTTTCTAAGTTTTCTAAGAGGTAATAAAATAATTACTTGTATTTTACCTGTTGTGTTACCTGTTTGCACCTGCATTTTAACAGTTGTAATAAATGTGCACATTTTAATGAATTAGTCATAAAATATGATTTTTAACCTTTATTTTGACACCTAATCCAGCCAGATATCTTCAACATTGACAAAGTTATGTTGTTTCAAAGTCCACAAGTCATTTTGCTTTACAACTCCAAAGTTACTTAGGGTTGAGGACTCTATGCCTACAAAGTTACTTAGTGATGAAAGGGCTAATCCAGAAAATGAAATGTCAAATTGTTAACAATTAGTAGTGTTGGCACATGTGTAGAAAAATACAAGCAAAATACAATATATGCTAATCTTTCAATATCCCAAACATTCATACACTTGAAAAAGCTCTCTTCATTTAGAATTTGTTTGAAAAAAATTAAGTTACAACGAGTATGTGCATGTGCCAATTTTAAAAAGTCAGTTGGGCCTCAGTCTTCTTCACAAGTATTTGTAAAACTACTGTAACTTTCTAAATATAGACTATATACTTTACAATGCTTGCTACAGGGCAAACTGTAACAAATGGATATAGTTTTACTAACATTGTGACTATAGCAATACAGGACCATTATTGGAATCAGCGACAACTACTGCTTTCTTTACTACTAGCACTTAATGGAATAAAAGTTATTTTATTCCAGATTTAAGCTGACTGCGAAATTAGGAATTCAGGATATTTTTGCATGTGGTGTGAATCCATGAACGTTATCGAGAGTCATGAAATTCATGCCAAAATCATGAAGGGTAGCAGATTCATATTGATTTCACATAGGGGCATATAAGTAGAATTCTTGAAATGACAGTCCCTGGCATGATCAGTAAATTTATTATGGACATAGTATACCTAGTAGGAAATTATGCCAGAGTATAATTAATAATGCTACTCTGGCCAAAATCAATGTGTATCATTAAAACCCACAGTCTGAAATTTTCATGCATTATAAATGGGTAAAATTTAAATACTATAAGTTGAAACCACAAGGTGCATGTCTTTATAGAACCCTAACAGTGGGCTACATAGAGCAGTGTCACTGAAGTATTTTATGTATCTTATATATTGCTGTTGTTGTAGGGTTTAACGCCATTTTTCAGCAACAGATAGGCTATACATGGCGGCCAGTATTAATGGTGGAGGAAGAACCCTGGAAAACCCTGGGAAGAACCACCGACCCACGAGAAGCTACTTGCAGGCTTTCTCACGTACCCATGTTACCCAAGTCTGGACTCGAACTCACTCAGAGGTGAGATGGCAGTGATCCGTAACGATCAACGCTTTAGACCACTTGGGACCTCTTATCTTATATATACAGTAGATCTATTCTTTTAATATTTTGTTAATGACATACAATTAATTATCTGTACAGTAAAGCCAATAAAACAAAAACTAAACAACCACATAAGACATAAACTGTTTCACTGATTTGTGTGTTTGGAAAAACTGAGTGATAAATTTAATTTCTCAAATTCTTAAAACAAAGAACAAAAGCTTCATATATAAAGTCTGACCTGTCATCCACTTGAAGTCTGAAGACTAAACTCAAAGAGATATAAATTATTCAATTCAAAACCATTTTAAAAAAAATATATATAATTCACCAACAAAGAATCATCAATAGTTCTAGCTTTCTTGTGCTTTTCAATAACTGAGAAGTATCAAGTAGACTTTGATGCATTTCTGATAGGGAGACAATGGGGTCAACTAAAAGCTATCAAACTTACGTTCTGCGAGGCTTTAGTCTTTTGTCTCTTAATGGAATCAGTGCAATAAGTTGTCCCTCTTGTTCTGAAATATAAATTCAACAATGAAATAACTATAGCAACATAACTTACTATTTTAATAATTCCTATACATGTAGAAATGAGCTATGAACAATCTTTTCAATTTTGCTCCAACCATACCATACACGTTCCTTAACAAACTAAATTGGCCATCTTTTTCATACCCTGTAAAAACTTTATAAGAAACAAGATTGGTTTAAATTGCTTATGCAAGATAGATGCATGATGTATACCAGACAAAAGGATGATACCATATAGCCAGGTGTGTGTGTGTGATTTGGATTTTTAATGCAAGAAAGCTAGAACTATTGATGAATCTTTGTTCTTGAAATATATTTTTTCTGTCTTGTCAATACACCTGTCTGTATGGTATTGTTCTGTGTCTTTAACAATTTTTCAGTCATAATGCTACAATGGTTTAGTGTGGCAGTTTATAATGATGTCTTGCACTGGGGCATCATGACACTAAATGCATGATGCCTCACCCAGTCACATTATCCTGACACCAGGCCAATGAGTCTTAACATTAATCTCTTAATGCTGAGAACCAAGCAAGGCAGCTGTCAATACCATTTTTAAAAATCTTTGGTATATAAAAAAATACTTTAACACAATAAGGGTCAAATAATCATTTTGGACTCAATCTAGTTTTGTCAATAAGGTCATGGTGTACTTTAACAGATGACCAATTGTGAAATAGATCAGCTTAGTTTTTTTAGAAAATTCCTTTAATTCATCTCATCAACAGTCAACTTCTATTGCGAAACTAATATTTTTTACTAAAATGACTTCATCTTAAACTACAAACCCACAACTATTAAGAAAATTACTATTTAATGTTATTTACTAAATGATTCATAAATCTATAATCATAAAATTTAGCATACACAATACTGATATATGTAACAATACAAAGTGGATCAAAGAGGTTTAATATATCTCTCATGGGATATATTGCTCAAACATACAAATGTTATAGTAATGTGCCTCGAGTTGTAAAACATGCAAGTCAGGATGATTTCCATCTATTTCAAAGAATCTGGTGGTACCTGGCATTTTTACTGCATTTCTACACATCAACTAAACTAGGCACTGCACTGGTATCTATTTTTGCCTGTGCAAGGTGTTCATGCTAGGTCTCTACCCTTTCACATCTTATCCAGTACAGTGAGGTAGTTTTGGGGAGAAAACTGTTCTGTACCAGGGAAGACACTACAAAACAAAACTTCTATATTGCATATCATAATACAAATTCCTATTATAATATTCAACTATCACACTGGCAGTCTGATCTCCTCCTGAGATTCTAAATATGAAATGCATTAAGAGCATACAAATACACAAAATAAACATATTTCATTCATTTATTTTTAATTTGTAACCAGCCATTTTGTTTGCATTCATATCAAGTGGAAGTTTCAATGACAACCATTTGATGAACAGTCAAACTTTAAAATTGTTATGTACAACAGTATACTTCCAAACAGAAATTATTTATAATTTTGTTATTAACGTTTAATTCAAGGCAGCATGAATATAAGCCACATAAGATTAATATGGATAAGATTATATAATAAATACATTAGCATCTTCCTGTTCAAATTTCCTTGTACATGAATAAGTTTTTGAGCAGTTTTACAATTTATTTTTATTCTTTACTGAAATCACATGCTTAGATTACTATAAGAACTTGAACTACAAATATAAATATTGTCTACTGCAGTGTAATTTATGCAACTTTGAAGTTTTATACTTTTAAGAACACAAATCATTTTCAATAAACATTTCACTTAAACTTAAACATTTTTTTTTCAAAATAATGCATGTTTGTCAGAGGTTAGCAGGAAATCATGTCACATGATTTGGTCTATCATCTTGCATAAGGTCAATGGAAGAAAATATTTCTGTAATCTGAACAAATATGCTCACCATGAAAATATGGTAGCTGTGTTAGCAAATAAACTCATGTTCGGTTTGAAATGCAAACAATATAACTGTGTTAGAGACCTTGTAACAGACAGGTTATAAATTTTTAAAAATGAAGAACAAAAGGAATAAGTTTTGTATCTTTTGTGTATCCATGATTCATCTCTTTATAAAATCATTATGGAGTACAGTCAGGGTGTTTGTATATTGTCAGAAAGTTTGTGTCCTGAAACAAATTAAATTAAATTCTTATTTAATGCCAAATTTCAATGTAGAAACACAACAGAATATCATCTTCTTTCTATAAAATTACAGGTTGCATCATCTACCATATTAGTTCATTAAAAACTACTTCCATTTTCAGTCCCATCTTTAAGTGTATCATATATGTGAACTGAATCCTTTTTTAGAAATGAAACATATGGCAAATATGGCATGTATTGAATAGCACATCAAAAATATCCAAGTATTGTACAGCAAGACTTTTTTGGACAGCATATCAAATAATATCCAAGTATGGTATAGCAAGCCTTTTTTGGACAGCATATCAAATAATATCCAAGTATGGTATAGCAAGCCTTTTTTGGACAGCATATCAAATAATATCCAAGTATGGTATAGCAAGCCTTTTTTGGACAGCATATCAAATAATATCCAAGTATGGTATAGCAAGCCTTTTTTGGACAGCATATCAAATAATATCCAAGTATGGTATAGCAAGCCTTTTTTGGACAGCATATCAAATAATATCCAAGTATGGTATAGCAAGCCTTTTTTGGACAGCATATCAAATAATATCCAAGTATGGTATAGCAAGCCTTTTTTGGACAACATATCAAATAATATCCAAGTATGGTATAGCAAGCCTTTTTTGGACAGCAAATTACATTAAGGATCTCATGTTATCTGTCATGATTATAATCTATATACCAATATATTTTACCTTACAGAGGTTTAATACCTAACTTTATCATAAGCAAACTTCCTAAAAAAACTTAACTACTTAGTTGTTTTGGTTTTTTTACTTGTGATCTATTTATATTTGACAACAGTTTTATTTGCACCATTACAAGGTACATGAACAGAATCACATCATAGCTAGAGGGTAGCTATAGATGTTTGTTTTGATTCTTAACTCATTAACCCCTAGTGCTGTGTCTTTTTAAGGAACAGGAGGTGGTATCCTACTTCTGAGCTCTGAAGTGTTAAGGTCATGTGGGATACAATAAAGTGGGTAGTATTATATAAAGGTAGACTGATGTAGTGTTATCATAATACCAAATAATATGGACGTTCTAGTTGCACTAAGAAATACAAAGGAAAAAAGGTCACTTCTTGGACCAGAGTTTTCTCCAGCCAAAATTTGCCTGAGGTCATGATCTGGTTTTGTGTCTGGATTTTAGACTTTTTGGCCTCAGATCTAAGACAGACCAGTCTGAATTGCACACAGACAAATGAACCTTTGCAAAATGTAGAATATGATGGGCATTTAGAATTAAGAGTGGTCTCGACACAAAAATGATAGGTCCATTAAGCAAAAAAAAAATGATTGCACCCTCTGTTAAAGGTTAATATATTCACTGTATTCAGCTCTGTCAGTGTTCTCTCAGTGTTCAAAGAAACTTTTTTAGACACAGGCCAAGATTTGTTAATTTAAATAAACTCAAAAAGTCCAGACTGAAATTTAATATGTACAGACTCAATTTCCATACGCACAAAATTTCCATTTTTTAAATACATGTATTATTATATTTTTTCAAACAACATCGCAATAGCTACAATTCAATAGAGTTTGAATGTAATGCAAGTGTCATTAGTGTTCTTCACAACTAGGGACTGGATGCTCCTGGTATTCAAACTTCTCTGAATGAATCCTGGTTAAGAACTGAGCAGATGCATTTTTTTTTGCATTATGTGCAAAGAATCAATAGCCCCATCCCTTTATTTTATAGTTTAATGCTAGCATGCTCCATGAAGTAAAACTCCACTAAACAAGTGTTCTGAAATTTATATTTGCTGGGCAATTGCTTTCTAAAATGGCTTCAAAAATGAACTACACTTGACCACTATTCCAACAACTCATATAATCATGATTCTATATATACATCAAAATATGACTTCTAAGAAAAACTACAGCTGTTAACAAACCTGTCAAAATATATATACGGCTTAAACATTTTCATTCACGGCAACATCTAATAACATTTGTTCTTGTAAATGCATCTAGCATCTCTTTGATTGACCTGTAATGGATTGTTCTACTTCCTGATCCAACCTATGCAATTTAGCATAATACACTCACCCACTGTTGCCTTCAGATACATCTCACTAGCTACTGTCAGCCAATTAAGTGTCTAAGTGAGTAATTTGGATTTTTAACTTAATTTTAAATTAAAAATTTTACAGTCATATTTCTATGATGACTGCAGTGTGGCAGTTTATAGTTATGTCTAGTACAGTACTGGGGCATCATGCCAAAGAAATGTCACATGATGTCCCATGCATGACACCAGACCAACCAGTCCTAACACTAATTTATTAATGCAGAGCACCTAGCAAGGCACCTGTTAGCACCATTTTTTTAAGTCTTTAGAATGATTATGTTAGGGTTAGAACCTGCAACCACCTGCATCCAAGGCAGACACTCTAACCACTAGGCCACCATAGTGGTCAGCCAATTAATATGTGAAATGGTGGTTTATACCTGACCTCTTTGCCTTTAATTGCCACTATTTCAACTGCCTAAGGGATAGATTAGCATCAGCTCAGATCATGACCCTTTACCATGTAAACATGCTACTGTACATGAAATGAACATATACTGACAGGGTTTTTTGTTGTTCTTTTTTTCTTGAAGATTACTGAACATTATATTTTCCTAAAACACAACTGTGTCCTGTGTTTTGGGAGTAACCATATTTTTATCTTGACATGCCATGTTTCAATTTGATTAAAATCATATCTCAATTTCATGAAGGACAGTTGTGATTGATTTTGATGTCAACATCCTTTAAAATACATTTACACATTTCATCAACATGATCAAAGTTTCCTCAGGCAAATTAAATTGCTTTTGATAAGCCTAATGGGCATCCTGAAATACAGGATGAGCCTGGTCTAAAATCAGAGAGCATCAGTCTATCAGATTTTTTAAGCAGTCTATAGACATACACATGTAAAAATATATGGAAAATTAATGTTAAATTACATAGACATTTTGTATAAGGCAAACATAAATGTGTGATCCAGTACAAATCAGATTGACTGTTGAGTGTTGTGATGTCACAGTGAAAGCAATTTATTTGTAATACCCTGTTAATTTTTAAGACAGAGTTCAAGTCCTTTTTTCTTGACTCAGTCTATAGTATTCACATGCCTCCTGTTTATTGGTACTACCGTACTGATTTAGAAAATGAAAAACATTATTGTTTAAAAATTTTACAAAACTTAAATATTTTATTTTTCAATTTATAATTCTTAACATGGTTGTTACCAGGATGTCCATAATGCAGTTAACTTAATTGGTATTTCAAATCAAATGGAGACTCTTGACACAAACAAGCTGACAAACTATTCAGTCCTTCTTGAGTTTCTACAAAAGTCCATTTCAGTAAAAACTTTGTCCTCTCTGTCCAATATTTACACTGTCATGTTTAAATATTTATATTTAAAAAAATTGAACATATAATTTTTCTATACAGTTTAAAAGAGATAAAACTCCAAAGTTTATGGAATTATTGAGATCATCAGGGATGGCATTGTCATTATTAACGTTGTCACCCAAAATATTGTCAACATCCATACTTTGTCATCAATTGATAAAAAAATGTTGCCATTTTTTATAATACAGTACTACCCATTTATCCTTATCTTTGTAACCAAGGAAATATTGTTGACTATAGTGGATGCCAAAGTGGAGGGGGAAGGTAAAAATAAAAATCACACAGAAGTTAAATTTGTGAGAGGTTACCTTGATTGATTGAGATTGATACTTTTATTATTTTATTATTTCTTACCTTAGCATGATTGGTATTTCAAAGGTTACCAGTTTTCTTTGACATTTCAACAAAACTGCATTCTTTTGATACATTTTAAAAAAAGAAATGGTTTGTTTATCAATTGTAGCCATTACTGTTTCTGCCTTTGGAAGTTAACCAACTGTAGCCAATCCAGCAGCATGACTATCACAGTATATCACAGCATACAGTACCAAGGCCAGGCTTTTGCATAAGCGGATTATGGTATAAAACTGCACTGATAAGATGCATTGTCAATGTAACAAAAGGATTTATCTATCAATAGAGGGATTCCAAAGCATTTCATATCCATGACTGCAGCTTCCTTTGAATTTCTCTACCTCAAACCCAATACTGTACATGCAAGTATAAGCAGACAAATTTTGTTGTTGCAAAAAAAATCGCCAGATAGTATATTTTGTTGCCAGTAAATAAAAAGAAATTTGAAATTTGCTACATTGGTGAATCCAGTGCCATCCCTGAATTATCCAAGACAATAAATTATGTCACATCTGTTGCATGAAAGCATACATTCATCTGTTCAAATATGATGACAGTATTATTAAAGAAATATTTTATTCAAGACAAGAAGTTTAGAGCATCTGGGACCCCCTGGAAATAATAAAGTTTCTAGTTATTAATGAAATGTCTGAGTTTTCAGAAGTCTCGGAAATGCTTAATTATGCGTTTGTGGATAATTTTTGATCTGGAATGCATAAAATCACCCATGCAGGAGTCTTCCATATGCATATAAATAACTGTTCGGCAATTCAAAGACTTGCCAGTCTTACTTCAACCACCTGTTGAGTGGGAAGATGCATTAATTTATTGATCATTTTAGTTGTGTTGATATTTACAATGACAGAATCCAGTGGTTAAAAGATCCCCAGATGTACCAGCTGTAGTTATAAGAGTACATAAAAAAAAAAAACGATACAATAGCTGGGCAACAAGTTCAAAGACTTCAACTAGCAGCTTGGGTTGGAAGACCCAGATATGTACATGTGGTTATCATAAGAATGCATCAAAACTTTAGCTTCCATTATTGTGTTCATTTCTGACTGCAACTGAATAAACAGTTCATGCGACCTCAATATCAAAACACATCAAGATAGACAAGATGTCATTTGCAAATTAGGATAAGTATTTTGGGGTTAAATGGTAATTGACAAAGATTTTAATGAGATTCAGAAGAGTGCTAAAGTTGCTAGATCTGATAGTTTGGATGGGAGAATAGCAAAGTGTGTAATATCTGGCTTAGTGTTTGGAATAAGACCATTCCTTGGATTGACAAAATTCAGTCTCACCCTGAAGGATAAACAAGAGTTAATTTTGCACATCAAAGATTTCCGTCACCAAAATTGGCACAAAACGCATACTGAATTCAACCAATTGATGAAAACAAAACTATGAAATACTTACCAATTGAAAAGCAGCAATTGTAACCAGAATATTCTGTTCAAAATAATATAATTTTGGACAAATGGGACAAATACCAGCCCTACATTTTCATGACTCGTGATATGTCGGCTTATTCTGTGCATAGCTTTGAAAAGATGTAATGTTTATGCATCAGGCTATGGAAATTAAGTACATTATTTTGTACTGTCGGAATTTTAGCAGATGAACTAGGTCATCTTTATAGCTGGTTTTACAGAATTACACGTAACAATGACACTATACAGCAAAAGCTAATACATGCCTTTTAAAAAAAATTGTTAAAGTTCATTTTTAAAAAAAGCTATTATGTGGAAGAGAAACAACAATGAATAGGATATAATGTGTTTATAGGGAACAAAAATTACAAAATAACTTAAAAACAGTAATTAATCCTGGTAATTTCTTGAGAATCTGTCAGAGATACAAGTTGACAAATTGGATAGCAGATGATAAAGTTGGTGTGAGACAACTTCTTGCAAAATTAGAAACTTGGTTTAAGACTGCGCATTGTTTTCAGGTTAAACAATTATATCATGTAAGTAATGTAGTTATGATTCTAGAATATTAAATAGGTTTTTCTGGATTACAAGTTCAAGAAGGTCAATGAGTGGGTCTTCATGCTGACATTTTAGAAATCACATCTTCATACTCATTTAGAATAGAAATGTGAGTTATTGTTTCACACTTTATGAATATCACTCTCCTTAATTAAACGACTTTCTTTCTAGATACAAACTGAATTTTCAGCCAAAACAACAATGGGATCTAATGTGAACAGAACGGATGTATCACTAAGCAGAAATACCTGATACATGGTATAGGTCAACATGGTTGTACATGTCATCATTGTTCAATTGTAATCAACAGTTCCTCTAATTTGCAAAGTTCAACATTTTCTGGGAGGGGATGGCAACTTTTGCTGGTGGAACTCCTGTTTAATACCACAATGGGAGTCCTGGACTCCAAAGTTTTAAAATCATAGTGAGACCTCTGGTTTTGTGTATTTTTTTTTTATTACCCTGATGCTCTTTGGATTTAAAATTGATAGGGGATTACAAAATGTAGGGGCTCCAGGTGGCAGAGTGGTCTAAAGTGCTCACCAATCACTTATCTCACCTCTGTCTGCATTTGTCTGAATCTTAGGCTTGACCAGTGTGGGTATGTGAGAAAGCTGCCAGTAACACCCTGTGAGTCAGTGGTTCTTACTGGGGTTTCTGCAGGTTCTTCCTCTACCTGTTTATAGACCAACAAGTGGGTCTCTGCTTTTTTTTATATCTGACAGCTGCTGTCAGATAAAATATATAAAAAAGCAGAGATTACTTGTTGGTCTACCTGTTATACTGACCACCAAGAATAGCCTACCTCGCTGAGAAATGACATTAAACGCAAAACAACAAATTGGAGTGTGTGGGAATACTATATGATTTAGCCTTCACTGTAAAACCCAAAGCAATAACAAAAAATTATTTCATCCCTAAATTCCTTGACATTTAAATGCAGAGAATTTTAGCATTGAGGAAAAGACAGACTTAAGTTTGGTTCATTATTTTAGGTTTAAGTTTTAAAACAACAATTAATATTTTTTATTTCTAGTATATGTGCCTACGTGACCATTAGTCCTACAATATAAAAAAAAACCGAAACATAATATCAGTGTCGATGTCTTACTTGTAGGACTAACGTGACCAATCCTTGGGATCAAATTTGTGTTCAACTAAGAACATATTAAATATAACCATTATGCATGGTACCTTTTGGTACGTATCCCAATCCCCTGCATGTTGGACAAGGCACGCTGCCTCGTAATAACTCCGTGTACCCGCTGTCATAACTAGTGTTATCTCCATTCGTTGTAAATGACATAGTAACAGGACCGTAACTCGCAGATGATGTATCGTCCAGCAGTCGGGAGTTTTCTCTGTCCCTTTCCTCTCCCATAACTAAACAGTATTATTCATTATTCTTAATTAGAATTTAACAACTGAACTGCTTGCAAAACCCGTCCAAATTCAATAAATTACAGCTGTAAATGCCTCCAGCGTGGTCGCATGACTCTTTGTCACTGATGTTTATGTGAGACACTGTATATCAAACTTGATCTGTTTCATGAAGCGAATACTTTATCTTTAGCACCTGCAGGATCATATGATTTACGAAACGAACACTTTAATTATTGACGTTAAACGTTTGGGACTACTCTCCTATCTTTTTGTGTCTGTTTAATTGCATAGAAATTACCCTAAAGTTGGTCCCACTTTCTGCCAATGCTTTCCACCACCAAGACCCTAACAATTGGTGTTCTGATATAGATTTAATATACAAATGTCAGATATTATTAGATACATATAAGAGTTAAATCGTAAGCTGGGCCAGTGTCACGTGTGGATACATTTGATACCAAACGTGTTATTTCTTTACAATTTTAGTTTTCCTATCATTGGTAGGTCCTTCTATCGCAGGTTTAAGGAAATTTTTACAGATCTTTTAACAATATGCATTTGAGGAGGATATTATCAATGGACTTAATACACTAAACATCAGTATTCATGGTCTTTCGGTCAACTCTTTTCAAAATATCATCCCCTGCATCTTCGCTATACAAGATTTTATGTTCACATTATCTACACCTTGGCGGATCGATCAAATATTTTTGTGCTTCGGGTTTGTGAATTTCAGTGGTTGCTGCGGCAATCCACCACATCTATTCAAAATCAAGCTGTTCAAATTTGAACACTGTTCCTACATGATGGACAAAAGGAAGCGCACAGCTCCAATGGACTCATAAATATGCAAATTTCTACTACCGGTCTGTGTTAGTAAAAATACATCTTCGCACTCAAATACACCTGCAATGCAGTCATACTTTCTAAGTTAAACTAACAAAGTATACTTTTGAAATCAATTACCTCCCCCTGCTCCATTTTCGGCCGATGTACAATTCACCACTGTTACAGGCTATTGGTTAGTTAGCATTACATACTAAGTGAGGTAAGTCAAGAAATCCAATAAATGTCACAAGAACAAAAAGCACCGAAAATATATGATCCATCAGCCAAGGTGTAGATAGAGTTAACATATCGGAACCTTGCCTAGGGAAGATGCATCCCCTCCTTCTGTACTTGTTAACGACCATGCTCTTACCTGGGTGTATATATATGGACCAACTGTGGCTGCTAGGGGAGTGTGTTAATAACCGACATAGAGTGAAGACGTCCCCTGCAGTGTAGCAGTATAACCACCCCGCCAGGGCAAGCACACTTGGTCGTAATCCTTGGGTAGGAAGAAGCAGGCCAGGAATCTGAAAAGGGTAGGGACAAGGTCTTTCATCGACCAGCAGCCCGGCGCTACAAGGCTCGTCCAAGTAACTCAGAGGTCTTGCGACAATACACGTTTAGACGGAGGATTGGACTTCTTTCGTAAGTTTGCACTGTCGTCTCTCTCTCTCTCTCTCTCTCTCTCTCTCTCTCTCTCTCTCTCTCTCTCTCTCTCTCTCTCTCTCTCTCTCTCTCTCTCTCTCTCTCGATCTCCTGCGAATTAGTCGGTGACTACGACCAGTCGGAGACCCTGCGACAGTCGGCGACTCTGCGACCTGTCGGCGACCTTGTGACCAGTCGGCGACCGAGACAGCGATACAGTCGGCGACCCTGCGACTAGCTGTGACCAAGTCGGCGGCGCCCAAGAAGCCAGAAATAAGCCGGTATTCCGCTGAGGTGGAAATCTGTCACACTCTGGAGTGCCAGTCCTCAGACATATTCAGCGGGGTATCACTCCAACTATAAAACCTATCATAAAGAAACCAACATAGCGAGACTCGGGGGAGTGTAGTTGAGAGATCAGTTCCGCTACAAATTGGTGGCAGCGATGGGATAGGTCGAGGAGTAGAAGACAGAATCAAGATGGCTTACGGAGGGTCACATGTAGGCGACTGGATGCTTACCCCCGAGACGGAGGTAAAGACGACGATTCCTTTCGGAGACGAGTTTCGACGCTTGACAAAAGAATGCGAAGATTTAGAGAAAAGACTAACTACAAGGAAGGGGACTATAGCTATGAGTGCGGAGACGGCCAAGAAGGCATGAGAGTGCTCGAGAGAAAGAATTGTCTCCAGACGACATATTTACTTTAGTGGACAGGCGATATTGACACCCTCGAAGTCACAGGAGACCAAGAATATAGCCTATACTATAGCGACAAAGGATGCTGTACATACAGCTCTCAAAGACCGAAAGAGATCTGAGAGCAAGAGAACGGTTACGGAAGGAAGTGATGAGGCGACTAATCTTCCGCAAAGAACCTTGAAGCGGCCGGTCGTAACTCTGATATCGTACGACGGGACGACACTCTTGTTAGATTTTATCACTCACTTCGAGATGTGCTCGACACTAAATTATTGGACAGAGGAGGAAAAGAAACTGTATTTAGGTGTTTCACTAAGAGGTCAAGCACAGCAATCGTTGTCAGTGCCCGAGAAGAAGTCGTATGCTGAATTAGTGGATGCTTTGAAGAAGAGATTCGCACCTCCGAAACAGACCGAGTTATACAGAGTTCAGCTAAGGAGTAGAATTCGCAAGAACGGAGAATCTTTACCAGAGCTAGCGTAAGCTATACGGCGGCTTGAGACTTTAGCTTACCCTGAGGCGAGTTTCCTTTTGGTTGATACGCTCGCTAAAGAACAATTTATTGATGCCCTGGACGATTCCGACATGCGCTTAAAGGTACAACAGGCGAGACCCACTACGATTAACGATGCAGTACAGATAGCTGTCAAGTTAGAGGCGTTCGCTAGAGCTGAGTTGCAACGACAGGGAGGAAAAAGGCATGTCCGTGGTGTATCGTCGCAGGATGAGACACAATGGCAAGCAATCAGAGAACTGAGAGAGCAATGATGAAGCTGACGAGATTGGTGGCTGAACTCACGACTGAAGTTAGGAGTGCCAAACAAACGAGTAAAGTCCCAGAGCGACGCAGAAACAGAAACTATGACGATCTTGTTTGCTACGGGTGCGGCCAGCAGGGACATTTTAAGAAAGACTGCCTTTCTAAGAAGTCGTGTAACAGTAATTCGCGACCGACCACGCAGACGACGGGTTGCATGAGATATGACAGGAACCAGAGGCAGAGATGTAAGAGGGATAAGGTTTTTTTATCAACTTGGAAACCGATCGTCGGATGCTGACGTCGGGTTATATGTAGCAGGCACCATTCATGGGACTGGTGTCGATCTTTTGATTGATACAGGTGCTACGGTAACTATCATATCTAGAGAAGTCTATAGGAGGATTAAACCGGAGAAAAGACCAGACCTGATTCCTGTGAGAGGGAAAGTCTGTATCGCAGACGGTAGACCAAGGGACTTTTTAAAATAAGCCTAAATGGTGTTCGTCGACGACATAAAATGCTGGTTGCTAACATCCCAGCAGGTGGAATACTTGGATTAGACTTTCTTAAGTTTAACTCGTGTCGACTCGATGTTAACAAGAGTCTCCTTTCCATCGGCAAGGAGAATTTACCTTGTACGTTTAAAGGACAAGTATGATTTGCTAGAATAATTGTCGCAGAGACAGTGAACGTTCCAGCGATGCACGAGATGATTGTTCCAGGAAAATTTGACAAGCTATCGTCTTCAGCAGTGCCGGAAATTGGAGTGATAGAGCAATATCAGAAGTTTGGAGAGCGGCACGACATCTTAGTCTCAAGAACACTAGTCAGACCCGGAAAAGGGAATTTTCCCGTACAGATACTAAATGCGACTGCAGATAACTAGACCCTATATACTGGAACAAACATAGCTGTCTTAGAAGAAGTCGGAGATGTCGTCGATTTAGATAGGAATGCGACCGTTCGTTGTCTTCGGAATAACGAGTTTCAGCTTCGACTACCGACCCATTTGAAAGAACTGGATCAAGCGTCAAAAGAATCACTCTCTGAAGAATAGGCAAGAAAGGTGGATAGATTTCCCTACGACTATCAGTCACTCTTTGCAGCATCTGATGCTGATCTTGGAAGGACTACAAAGACGCGACCCAAAATTGAAACAGGGAACTCGAGACCAATAAAACTATCCCCGAGAAGAGTTCCGATTCACGCCAAAGAAGAAATTGAGAAGCATGTCAACGACATGTTGAAGAAAGGGATAATTTCGCCATCTTCTGGTCCATGGTCGTCACCACTGGTATTAGTAAAGAAAAAGGATAGCACAACGAGGTTCTTCATCGACTACCGTGCATTAAACGAAGTGACTGTTAAAGACGCATACCCTCTACCGCGGATCGATGAGTTGCTTGACTCGCTATCGGGAGTAACTTGGTTCTCGACTTTAGACCTCATGAGCGGATATTGGCAGGTAGAAATGGAGCCAGAAGATCGGTCGAAGACTACATTTGCGACTAGGCAAGGTTTATACGAGTTCAATGTCGTGCCTTTCGGACTCTGTAATGCACCCGGTACCTTTGAGAGACTGATGGAGACAGTTCTAGCGGGAATGCAGTGGGAGATATGTTTGGTGTATCTCGACAACATAATCATCTTTGGTCGCACATTTGTGGAGGAATTGGATCATCTGCGACAGGTTTTTGACAGATTGCTGGAAGCTGGTCTCAAATTCAAGCCCAAGAAATGTCGTTTGTTCGCAAAAGAAATCAAGTACTTGGGTCATATTGTGTCAAAGGAGGGGATTCGTGCAGATCCAGAAAAAGTGTCCGCTGTCGTCGACTGGAGAAACCCAACGTCGCAGACAGAATTTCGCAGTTTCTTTGGACTATTTTCATACCACCGACGATTCATAAAGGGATTTGCCGATATTACAGATAGCTTACACCGACTGACAGAAAAAGGGAGACCTTTTGTCTGGACTGAGAGTTGTCAGTCGTTATTCGATGAGTTGAAGAGACGATTAACGACGAGCCCCGTATTAGCGTTCCTAGACCCTGGAAAGCCTTTTATTCTTGACACAGACGCTAGCGACAGTGGACTTGGAGCTGTCCTGTCGCAAGTTCACAACGGATGCGAGAGGGTTGTATCATATGCTGGTCGATCACTAACGAAAGCTGAGAGAAGATATTGCGTGACGATAAAAGAGCTTTTGGCGGTAGTATTCTTTGTGAAATATTTCAAGCATTACCTGTACGGAAGACGGTTCTTAATTAGAACAGACCACAGCTCCCTGAAGTGGTTATTGCATTTCAAAAATCCGGAAGGGCAACTCGCAAGATGGATCGATGTCCTGTCGCAGTATCAGTTTGAGATTCAACATCGTCAAGGAAGACTTCATCGTAGCGCTGACGACCTGTCCAGAGGCCCATGCAGACAGTGCGGTTTTCAAGTAGAAACACAAACCGAAAAGAAAGAAACGAAAGTAAGCAGCGATGATCCAGCGACAATCAAGGATTGGAGTGCTGCGACTGATATGCCAGTAGTAGTGATACAGACGTCTTGTGGAAGCGATAAATTCGCCGAGACACAGAAATCCGACCGGGATGTCGCAATTGTGATGGTCTGCGTAGAAAGCAAGACACGACCACCGTGGGAAGAAATCGCCAGATATGGCGTGCTGGTGAAAAACCTCTGGAGTCAGTGGGACCAGCTAGAGATAAAGAACGCCATACTCTGTCGCAGATGGAAGTCGCACGACGGTGGAGAAATTCACAGTCAAGCTATTGTTCCACGAGACAAGAAAAATGATATTCTACGCATGGCGCACGACTCGCGAAGTGGAAGACAATTTGGCATCAGAAGAACTCTACAGAAGATCAGAAAAAGGTATTACTGGGTCGGACTACAGAAAGATGTGCGACTGTGGTGCCAGAGATGTGAGGCGTGTGCGAAACGAAAGTCACCAGGACAGAAAAGGCGAGCTCCAATGAAGCTGATTTCGTCAGGGGTTCCAATGGAACGCATAGCTGTTGATATCTTAGGGCCACTTCCAAATACTGGAAATGGAAATGTTTATATTCTCGTGATTGCCGACTACTTTACAAAATGTACTGAGATATTCCCAATGCCTTGCCAGGAAGCTACAGTTGTCGCAAAACTGATAGTAGAGGCATACAGCTCTCATATGTTTGTACGAAAGCTGTAAGTCGTGACACGTTTTGGTGTGCCACGACAAATTCACACGGATCAAGGACGACAGTTTGAGAGTGAGCTCTTCCGTGAAATGTGTCGACTCCTTGGAATCGAGAAAACTAGGACTAGTCCGTACCTTGCGCAAGGCGACGGCATGGTGGAAAGGATGAATCGAACGCTAGAGGGCATGCTATCTGCTTTTGTCAAAAAACAACAAAGAGACTTGGATGAGCACCTTCCATACCTAGCGATGGCATACCGCTCTTCAGTGCATGAAACCTCAGGTTTTACTCCCAATTTCATGATGATGGGAAGGGAGGCAGACTTACCGTTAGATGTTGTGTTTGGTAAACCACCTGATCAACGTTACAGTAGTTCGCATGAGTGGATTCAATCATTGGAACGAAGATTAGAAATTTCACATCGTTTCGCCAGGGACAACTTGCAGTGCAACATGAGGCGACAGAAGCGCTATTATGATAGCAGGACCAGATGGGAGAGATTTCAGATAGGCGATCTTGTCTGGTTGTTTTCGCCAAAAAGAAAAAGACATGGTGGTATGGGCCATACGAAGTCGTTGACAGGTTGAGTGACGTCAATTACAGAGTTAAATGCGGTAGATATGGAAAGCCCCTCGTAGTTTACGTCGATCGCTTGAAGTGGTATCGGGGATTAATGAAGTCGCTAAAGGAGCGAGGGATTTGGACTCTGAAACTTCGGAATGTATAGATAAGGATCGAGGGAACGACGAACTAGATGCTACCAGTCAAGTTGCGCCTTATCCCATCGACACCATGACAGAAGTTGGCTCAAAGGACGACGGCGACAATGGAGAGTCAAGAACGGCTGGTGATGAGCGACCTAGGAGACAAAGAAAGCTACCCAAGAGATTGGAAGAATTTTATGTGAATTTCGCTAATCCGGAAAAGTAAAATAAATGCCCTCAGAACATTCCTGTGTGTAACTCAAGTAACCGGTTGCGCTTGATTAGAATGGTTGAAAGCAGCATCCAATCAGATGCAGAATTACAGTCTTGTGCCAATCTTTAGCATGGTTTGAAATTGCAGACACTATGCAGTGGTTCATCGCTGTATTAATTTTCTTGTCTTTCCCAGTGGTGTATGGCAAGGAACAAAATTACTCCTAGAAAAATGAAGAATTGTCCGTTCTGTGAGGAGAAGTACGATAGTGATGTGACTCTTTTAGAGTATATTAGGCGCAAACATTTAGTAAAGAAATATCGTTGTGAGGAATGTGCCTACAGTACAGACAGTACATGTGATTTTAAGAGACGTCGAGTAACAGTAGCCTGTCAAGCAGAGGTCGAACTGCTAGTCAGAATACGGAGACAGACCGAGGACAAATAGACCATTCCAGCTGATGGTACTAAACATAAAATACGACGAACTCTGAGAGTGGAAGAATGGGCAGAACCCTTTCCGGTACAACCGTGCGACCAAGAGTGTGGTTGTAGATGTCATGATAGCTGGAAGGAAGGACAGAGAAATGATGATGGACATTTATACTGAACATTAATTCTTTCGTGGTTGTTTGATATTATGTTTTACGTGATTTAACTGTGATTCAAGTGATTCTAATTATTTGTTTAAATTTCATTCTTGACAGTCGTATGTGCGTGGAAGCACATATAGTGGAGGCGTGGGTTGTGTAACGAGGAAACCCCATGGACTTCAATTATTTTCGTTTCGTTGTATAATATTCGTTTCGTTAAAGTTTATATTGTTATTTCGAATGTTTGGCAGGCTTTATAGTGCCACCTATCATCTTAGTGATTCCGCCTGGGTGTATATACACGGACCAACTGTGGCTGCTAGGGTAGTGTGTTAATAACCGACATAGAGTGAAGACGTCCCCTGCAGTGTAGCAGTATAACCACCCCGCCAGGGCAAGCACACTTGGTCGTAATCCTTGGGTAGGAAGAAGCAGGCCAGGAATCTGAAAAGGGTAGGGACAAGGTCTTTCATCGACCAGCAGCCCGGCGCTACAAGGCTCGTCCAAGTAACTCAGAGGTCTTGCGACAATACACGTTTAGACGGAGGATAGCTCTTCTTTCGTAATTTCGCACTGTCGTCTCTCTCTATCGATCTCCTGCGACTCAGTCGGCGACTCTGCGACCAAGTCGGCGACTGCGACCAGTAGGCGACCATCTGACCAGTCGGCGACCGAGACAGCGACACAGTCTGCGACTAGCTGTGACCAAGTCGGCGGCGCTCAAGAAGCCAGAAATAAGCCGGTATCCCGCTGAGGTGGAAATCTGTCACACTCTGAAGTTCCAGTCCTCAGACAGATTCAGCGGGGTATCACTCCAACTATAAGACCTATCATAAAGAACCCGACATAGCGAGACTGGGGGCAGTGTAGCCGAGAGATCAGTTCCGCTACAATTTATATATATATATATATATATATATATATATATATATATATATATATATATATATATATATATATATATATATATATATATATATATATATATATATATCACAGGTACACGACGCGACCCGTTCTGACATTGGACCCTCCCCCATTCCCCGTGGGTTTGTGGCCCTTCCTAAGGTCTTCTCGAGTACATCCTCCACCAGATATGCTGCTTACCATACTGAAAAATGGCGTAAAGCGCACACAACCAAGAAGTGATCTGACAACCTTTAGTAAAATCGGGCTCTTCTCTGGAGATTTGGTAGGTTTGCAGATATTTTCTCAAATGTTACAAATAGATAGTCACCTACCCCTCCCATACTATTACGTCCTATTGCTGCGGCACTTTTCGCTGTCATCATTCATCACATATAAGTAATTATATAAACATAATGTCAGGAAGTCAAGACAGCAGCGAAGATCTCATTTTAAAAAAAAAATGGTTTAATCCTAATCATGGTTTTAAACTAAAAATAAATGTTGTAAAATAAAAATAAACGGAGAAAAGTTAATTTTCTTTACACATACAAATCTGAGGAGCTGAGCGAACCCGATTTATACGCTATCCAGTGCCAGACACTTTCTGTTTCACTTTTCATTCACAAATGTTGCCTAACGCAATGTTAACACATCGTCTGTTTATCCAATCTAGCTTGACAAGCTGAATCGACTAAAGCTATGAAATTAAAAAAGAAAATTTGTTAATAAGATTTGTGGGACATCTAGGGTTTTATAGTCAAATTATCTTGTGGGTTCCCATTAGGGGTGTTAATCTATATAGTCTTAGTTATAGTTAAAAGGACTGTAATTAAAATTATAAAATGTAGTATACAACAGGTGAACCTGGCATTTCATTGGGAATTTCCAATGTTCTGGACTCAGACTGAGATAAACAATTTTACTAAAACAATATTAATAATTCAGGTCAGGTCGAAAATGAACTTGATTTTGGACATTGCATATAAAAAAAATTAAGAAAAAAAAACAATGCACATTTAATACACATATAACCCCCTTATAAATAAAACAAAGATTTTTAATTATTATCCAAATGTACACGTGATAAAAATTTGCATAAGATGAAATCTTAGGAATGACACAAAGTATACATGAGACACTATAATTTTCCATACACGTGAAAGCGCATGTTATTTGATTGCCTTTTCACATGATGTGCCTGAGGAAAATATTATAATCCTGCAACATCAAACTCCATCCTTATAATCTTTGATTTTTGTTTTCCATCTTGCCAATAAAAGTAAAGAGTACAATTATCAGAGAAGGAGCTGAACGAGTATACACTTCAGCGTGAAATACTATAATCAGAGGAGTTGAGCGAATACACACTTCCGCGTGAAAGCCAATATCAAACCCAAACATCCTTTCATGTTTCCCTGGTGCTTATTTAATTTCTTAGAAAATTTGCATCCTGGATTATCTACACTATTTTGTCTTGTTGAATCAATACTGCACCAACCACAACATCAATTGCATCAGCATTCATTTGAAATCATTGTCTGAAATTTGTATTGGAAGGAACTAGTGCACTATTAGGTATGGTAATTAATTTAAAGAAAGCCCCCTGACATTTTTCAGCCCAAAGAAATTCGGTGTTTGTACTATTTGTCACGGTTTCACCAACCACTAAAAAAGCGAACACAATTTCCGACAATATCCAGCTGTACCTAATTATCACATCAGGTGTTATTTTACTGATAGGCACGGGAATTCAGAGAAAGCATTGACCTTGCCATCTATACATTTAACTTGTTCATGTCCCAAGATATGTTCTAGAAATGTGACACAAGCAAGACAAATTCACTTTTGGATATATTAATTGTCAAATTTGCGTTAGCGAGTCTGTCAATGAATTTCCAAATTTTCGCTAAACGTTCTTTTCAGGTGTTGTAGATGATGATATCGACTTAAGCATCACAATTATCTAGACCAGATGTAAACATGTTCATTAAACGTTGAAAAGTACAAGTCGAATCTTTCGTCTAAAATGGTATTACTTTATATTGATAAGTCCATCCTGAGTTACGATTGTCGACATTT
Source organism: Potamilus streckersoni (assembly GCA_016746295.1). Taxonomy (NCBI): domain Eukaryota; kingdom Metazoa; phylum Mollusca; class Bivalvia; order Unionida; family Unionidae; genus Potamilus; species Potamilus streckersoni. The sequence continues at coordinate 4,440,898 of JAEAOA010000895.1, read as the reverse complement.
CCCTTGCTCTTTCGTCAATAGAATTTGCCTGAACCCTTCTAAAAGGTCATGTTTGGCTACGTATTTTGCATTTCAAGTTTTTTCAACGCAGTAATTTAATCTTCACAATGGAAATAAATATGTTTTAGTCATACTGTTCGCTTTTCTATAGTCGGTGCACATTCGGAAAATATTATTTGGTGTTAGTAAAAGTATACATTGTAAACTCCAATTACGTTTAGTTTTTAAAACATTCCAGTTTCAATGGGTTCATCCTGTATGGATGCTGTCCCGCGGGTGAGGAATGTTCAGTTTCAGCATCGTGGTAGATTTTTTTTATTCGTGTAGGAACATCTGGAAATAACTGTACAGATCCAATTACAGTAATAGCTGTTATTTCATTCTATTTCTGTTGTTGTAAATGTGAACGTTACTGGTCCATATTATTTATACTTTCTGAATAACGAATATTGGTTACACCAAAGTCACTAGAGTCAGATTGCATTACATCGATCAGATCCTTACTTTGTGGGACGAATACAACTAAATTGACTGCATGATTAACAAGGCTGTCTCTATCAACATACTCTTTTAATATTTTTCTATGACACAGTTGCTTTTCCTTTCGTCTCCCAGAAGTATTAATGATATAACTTAAATACCTTTCTTTCCAACTGTGTAGTGCCCATATCGCTTAGCCTGAATTCGATCTGGTGGTAAAGGGAAAGAGCTGCTAAACTTGATCACCAAGCAAAAATCTCCTTTCAGTTTACTTTTGTCATAACTTGCTTTCATTTTTGACTGAGTGAAGTGCATATTAGTTCGTGCAACTTCACAAGCCTTTGACAACTTGTATTTAACATTATAAACACAGTCTAGAAGTTTAATTTCTGTATCTTCATTTAAAAAAAAAGATTTTCTTTAACAACTTCAGTGGTGCAAGGACGGTATGTCGAAAAACTAGTTCAAAGGGGACTGACTCCAATAAATTATTGAACTAATTCCCTAACAGCAAACAACAGTATATGAATATCTGCGACCCAATCTTTATTGGTCTTAAAACAATACAACCGAATCATACTTATCAACGCTGATGAAATCATTTTAAATCCAAAACACTTTCAGGGTGATTGTAATTTTTCACCCTGATTAGAATAAAGAAAAGGAGTAGTAAACAGATGATTCCTGTATAGATTACCAGTTGGTTGGTCAATACGACGATCAAAAATTGACATCATTATCACGATTCTTTCGTCTTAAAATAAGTTTAAGATTGTGAAGCTACAAGCTTTGAAAAATTGAACACAATAATTATTATGCATTGATGTACTAACAGTCTTTTATTGAATCACAATAATACAATTTAAGAATATATAGTTTTTTGAATTTCACTATAAATCCAATTATCTAATTCCAAGAATGTTATTTTTGAGCATATAGTATTTCCCAAGAAGAATAACTTGAACTAAATAATTCCAACCCAAATGAAATACTGGACACAAAAATAATAAACTGATTCCGCTCCGATCTTAAAACACTATTGAATAATTTCTAGATAAACAAGATTATGTTTTCCTCCATTTGACCGCAGGTGGTTATTAGCATTTCCTATAAAAAATGAAAGGCTCCAAATTTCTGCAACATAAAATCTTAGTTATGATTAGAACTTCTGTTACTAAAAATATAACATGAAAAGTAGTAAACAACAGGCAAACCATGTATTTCATTTGAAATGTACAATATTTTGAACTCGGATCGAGATAAACATGTTGTTTACAAATCAAAATCATTAATTCAGGTCGTATAAAAAAATGAGGTTGAGTTTGGGCAAGATCAAGACTGAATTGCAGTTATCCACAGTGTATAATGAATGAAAAGCAAAACTAACAAACAGTGCAAATTAAATATACATATGAATATATAATGTTATTTTTAAACAATACTTACCTGCCCTACTTTTAACATTATATAATTACACAATTAACCCGCAACAGAATAAACATGAATTATTGAGTGAGTACAGCAATAAACCTCGTGATGAGCTTGGCGCTGGCAAAGACGTAAAAATAATATAAAAAACAGAGGAATTAATTCCAGCTGATGAACTTGATTCATCTGAGCATAAACTAATTATATTTGATAATATTCATCTAAACAACGAGGAGATGAATAAGATTAAATCTTACTTTTCATTAGCGCGTAACAAAGATGTAATTTAGTTTATCTAACGGATTGTTTTACAAAGTCGACAGATTTATTCGGAGAAATATGGAATGTTTTATATTGTTTACAGGCCTAGATAATATTCTGAGAAATATTCCAAACGAGCAATGCATCGATGTTACAAATGATAAATTTATTGAATTATATCATCAAGCAACCAAATATAAATACAATTTCTTTTTATTCGATAAACTAGCGCCTGATCAAGCTAAGATGTTTCGTTCTTGTAATGATACATTTCTATAGACAAATTTTGTAGAAAGTATACAAAACAAACATTGGACAAGCATCCACAAAGAATTGAATTATTAAAGAAATTCATTAAATCTTGAGCAGGTTTTAAGAAGAAAGTGGAAGAAGCTCGGCTAGGACAAATTCAAGCGGAAGAGGAAATCCCCAAACCTTTTAAGCCGGTTGCTGAATCAGTACTTGGCAAACAACCTGAAGTACCAACAATATCTCCAGAGAAACTAAACACATACAAGAAAAAGGCTTGTTAGGTTTACTAAGAGAACGATCAAAAGTGGAAACTAAAAAAGATGTAGAGGAACTTGTAAAAAACATTGTTGACCCAGTCGCACGAAAAGCTGAATTTGACAGATTAATAAATAACCCTCTTTTGCTTCAACACGCGAGAACAGAATTGACGGTTAAACCAGTTACGGTGGTTAATAGAGAGTGTGTCAGAGCGAACTAAGGAATTAGCGGAGGAATATAAAATAATGACTGAAGCTTTCTTATAAATAATGACTATTAGAAGGCAAATAGGATTTTACAGAAATGAAATGCAAGGAAAGGATTACAAGATTCAGAACTTATAAATTCTATTAACAAATATTTAGCTAAAGGAAAACGTAACGATCTTAATAACATTAGAAAATGAGACACGGCGATTATACCAAACTAAACTATATACTATATTTTATCAAAAATGTATAATGATTTTATAACAGTCGAAGAAGCAATCAAAGTAGCTCAAGCAAAGGGACATATGCTATGTTAGATAAAATGAGAGATGGAATTATTTACTAAGGTTTTATATAAAATATACAACAGTACAGAGATAATACAGAACTAGAAAATAAGAATATACCAAAGGTTATAATTTTAAAAGAGTATTCGATAAGTATGTAAAAGAACGAAACAAAAGATTGGCAGAAGAAACCACCGAATCTGGTGTTCAAATGTTTGCGTCTAACGCAGACTAGTTGACCGACGTATGCTATTTATATCATCAACTATGACTGAAAATAAAAGCGCAGAGATCGACAACGAAATTATTGGCATATTAGATAACTTTAGATCGAGCGGATTTACTGACATCAGACGAGTACGAAAGTTTACATAGTGATCTTATTTAACAACTTTAATATAATGTCAACAACATTATTATTCGATTAGTCACAAACAATGAGTGAGAGCGCAAACTTGTCTGTCCATTACAATCCGACAGTAATATTAGATCCTGGTAAACATTGCAAAATCGGATTGATTTCTGCTACAGTATGTCATTATATGGCAAATGTTAAAGTAAACATCAGTGATGACTATACATTTAATTCTGGCGCTTGGGTATTAGTTAAAATATCACAGAGAGCGTATAACATGACTGATCTAAATAAAATGATAAGAGAGCTGATAACAAAGAACACTGCTGCATATAATTTTGAACTGATTCCAGACTATAATACGCTACGAGCCAGAATTGCATAAAAATAATTTGATAATTGATTACGCACTAGTTACTAGTATTGCATCAGTATTGGGCTTTAAAACCTTCTGTATGATAATGTTACAGAACAAAGTGTATTGTATGAATGTGATCTGCCTGTAAATATAACACAAGTAAATAAAATATTGATCAATTGTTATATCATATAAAGGTCCTTATTCTGCCAAGGAAAGCCAAGGTCAAACACTTTATAGTTTTTGGCCTGATGTTCTGCCTGGATATTTAATGCAAATTGCTGTCCGGTTACTCCTGAAAATCAAAAAACGAGCATAACAGTGCAACTACAGATCAAACAGGGCGACAAATAGATCTTAAAATTGAACATAGTTATCTAGCCAAGCTATCGGGTATAAATTTTGTAAGCCTATTTTTTATGTAGCAAAGATGAACCAAAAAAGTTTATAAGAAAATTGTGGGTCGATTCTTTGGAAATATATTTACAAAAATAGCTGAAAACTTCCCGAGAATTGAACGTAAAATAGCACCAATTGTGCTTGACGCAAGGTAAAGACATTGATAGTACTGGTGTCACCGCAGTAGGACAAAAGATCGCTGATAAAGGTAAAGGCGACACTGCACCAGTTTCCACAGCGGGAATAAAACGAGCAATATAATAACCAACAAAATATGGTTTTATTCCTCTGACATTTATTCAGAGATATCCGCCATTATTTACATTTTGTAGCATATTTTTCGCTTGGATATTTCTTATAATTCCTTTGTCAGATGCGTCGTAAAGATTAAATACTGAATGCATGTGAAACGCATCCTTCAAAGAAAGATTTTCAATGTTTTCATCAGTAACCGAGCCGTTGAAATGATATAATCTCTTCCCTTCTGGAATATCATCAACAAATAATGTATAAATAAAGTCTTTCTTTAGTATTTCGATTCTCTCAGCATTATCAACTTTAACACTAATCTTATAACCGGCTGGTGGTGCTTTACCAATCGGCTGTCCGTATTTGACGTGTATCACATACCCTAACATATTTCCCTCGTACTCGTTGTACATGCAGTAAACGTAATAGCTCTCATAATCGCCTGCTCTAGTAAAATTCTTTGTCATCATTATATAAAAAGTTCATATCTCTAATTGATCGTATGTCTAGCCCTTCAATCAGTGTGTGTAGTGTGGTGAACAAACAATTAGCGATAAAATATTACATTATATATTATTGCTGAAGTTACTTGATATAGCCAAAAAGAGCCTTATAGTCTCCTATAGAGTTTGTTTATCACATAAAACTGTCCACTGCTTTTGCAAGATTTGACAACAACTATCGGCTTGATAAACAAATCGTTCAGGAAAATTTCACTACAACGAATCTTTTACATTTGTTAGAACCAACTGTTAAACGTGAACTTTAAAAACATAATGGTTTTAAAATGCTAGTACAGTATCACGCTATATTATTAAAGCTACTCGTGATAGAAGAATCGACTGACGAGGATATTGCTGACCCTTTCATTAACGCAAAAACAAAGCGTGTTTTACTTGGAACTAATCTTTCATCGCTAACTGATGAAATACACCAGGAAATACATGAAAAGTAGAAGAACTCACCGAATCGGGTTCGGGCTGAAAGTTTGAGATGATTACTAAAAATTTTATTTCACACAATGAAATGTAACGTAATACTGGATAGCGGCGCTAATAGCGCTGGATATATTGACCTTTCACAAAACAATAAAAAAAATGCTGCATAAACAAAAAACTTTGATAGCAAATGTTTCCAGTGGGCTATTCTTTCTGCGATGTTTTCAGCAGAAAAAAAATGCTGATTGCGTTGATAAGTATTTTAGTCCTGAATCCAAATTTTATTTTAACAGTATTAAGATTCCAGTTGCAGAAAATTAAATACCAAAGTTCAAAAAGGAAAATAATAACGTAACGTTAACGTATTTGGTCTTGACGAGCATGAAAAAGTTTATCCAAGGTATATTTCAGAAAAAGCCTCGCTATCGACAATAAACTTGCTGTTGTATAAAAATCATTACATTTGGATCAAAAACTTTAATGGACTTGTTGGTAAACAGTATAACAAATAAAAAAATAAGAAGTTTTTCAGTCAACATTATTTGAAAGGTTGCTCAGATAATTAAAAATTACACGAGCATCTACAGAGCTATAATAATGTACAACGAATAACAATGCCGTCCGAAGATAATAATTTATTGCATAAGCATAAACTAAAAATTCCTTTCGTTATATATGCCTACTTCGAATGCTTGCTCCAGTGCAGAAAATAATCTTAGCCAATCAAGTACAAGAAAAACTAATAAACCCTATTTCAATGCTGAGTAGAGAATAAGGTAGTTTGTTGTCCTGGTTCGAGTTGATCCAAGCCGATTAAATTATATCGAGGTGAGGATCCAGCTGTTCGGCTTCTCAAGCGGTTGATTAATGAAGTAGATGATATATTTAAACATTTACAAAGGATCGTTTCAATGATAAAATTAACAGCTCAGCAGCAATATGATCACAAGCAAAATTTTGTCATATTTGTGAAAAAGCTTTTAACTCTGCTTCTAATGAAAAAGTACGTGTTCATTGCCAGCAATAACGTGGAGCGGCTCACGATAAACGTAAGTTAAAATTTTACGCTCCTGATATTATTCCAATTATTCTAACAATTCCAGAGGATACGATAGTCACGTTATTGTAAATGCTTTATGTGATCCTGAAATAACGTCTTGTTTAAAACTCAGTAATGCGATCAAGTGTATTCCAAATAATTTTGAAAAGTGTATGTCAGTTAGTTTAGGTAAGCTGTGTTTTAATGACAGCCTACAGTTTACATTAGTATCTTTAGAAAATCTTGTTAGAAATATTTTAAAGGTTTGTAGCGAGTTTTATAACATACAAAATTATTTTGGTGATAAATCAAGCTTGTTAACACAAAATGGAGTATTTCAATATGAGTATATCGACGGTTGGAGTAAATTTATTAACAATTCTTTGCCCGATAAAGATATATGTTATTCTCAACTAAAAAGTGCGAATAAAAACGATACTAAGTATAAATACGCACAAGATATTTGGAAAAAATTCGATTGCAAGACGCTTGGCGATTATCATGAATTTTATTTGAAAGCTGATGTGATTTTACTGAAGGATGTATTTGAAAGCTTCAGAAAAGTGAGTTATAATAGTTTTGAATTTGATCCTTGTTGTTTTTGCTCTGCTCCTGGGCTATCTTGGGATGATCTGCTAAAGTTTAGTAAAGTGAAGTTAGAATTACTGACTGACTTTAATATATTCAACTTTATCGCGAAAGGTATCCGTTTCGGTATTAGCGTGATAGCGAGAACGTGTTTGGAAGCAAAACAGTTATATGAAACAATACAATCCTGAGCTTCATTCGAAGTATATCATTTATCTCGATAATAATTTGTACGATTATTCATGTCAGAATCAATGCCATTTGGTGAATTTCGTTGGACTACGACTGGCCAATTTTTAGCGGAGATAGTGAAAAGATACATGACGATGTTTCATACTTCGTTGAATTTGATCTTGATTATCCTTTACACAACGAACATCCGTTTTGTGCGGAATCGATTTTACTTGTATCTAAGGAACAACAAGTAAAAGCATCACCAAAACAAACTTCGATGGAAAAAAACTAGTAACAAATTTATTTGATAAGAAAATCCTGTTTTACACTACAAAGTCTTATAACAAGTAGATGCCGGTCTCGTGTTAAGAAACGTTTATCGTGTGTTAAAATTCAATCAGTCTCCATGGATGAAAGGTTATATTAACTCAAACACGTCAAGGAGAGCTGTAGCGATAACTGATTCTGAAAAAGACTTCTTTAAGCTTATGAACAATTCCGTCTTTGGTAAGACAATGGAAACTATTAGAAAGCGGGTATCAGTGATAAAAATATCCTCTTAATATACTTTTGATAAAAGATTTGAGTCTCTTCGTTGCATACGCGGCAGAATAAATGTTTAGTCTCTATTATCATGATGATGAAATTTTGATGCATTGATTATCGGTGATGATGTATAAACATTAGAAATAAAATAATCTCAAACTATGCCCATACAAAAAGAAACCAACACAAAACATATCTTTGGACTAGTGGTTTCCTTTTTCTATGGACGATATTTGACCAGTTTCCCGGAATCCATGACCTGGTCCATTGAGATCTTTGAGACAGAATTCTCTTTGGGTGAAAATGGGAGAGGAATTGGTGTGGTCTCTGAGACAGGGAATTTGTACTTGTCTGAAGGGAGGGGATATATCGGGGATATCTCTGAGCAATAAATCTTGTTTTCCTTTACTACTCAGGACCCGTTGAAAATTCACATTTTTGTATATATTTAAAATCTTCACACTTCGATTACACCATAGCCAAGAATTAGACCTTTGCTAACCATCTCATTCATTATTGTTTGTTTTAGTTCTGTGACGCTTTGTGTTCCTTTTCTTTTTAAAGAGAAACAAAGCGGGAAATTGAAGATACAAGTACTACTGAACAAACTATATTTATGTACATAAGCTTTGGCAGTTTTGCATAATATAGGGTCAAAATGTGACATCTAATGATAAATCGTTTGTTGTTTGTTTTTTCTTTAGCAATAGCTTTGTGAGACTATATGGGGTTAAAACAGGAAATCCTCTGGAAAACAATGTACATGTGTTTAGAATTATATGGCAATCTGGGGAAATCCTATATTAAAAGTATGCATAGTGTTAATAAGTCTGGTTCTCTCTAGGGGCAAAATGGGGAATGTGATATTAAAGTTACATTTCCAGTGCACCACGAAGGTTGGATTGAGTAACATTTGTTATCTCATATCCAGCACCCATGTATTTGCTATGCATTACCCAGTTGGATAGTAGTATAGTAATGGTGATTCGTGCTTGAAAAGAAAATATATATTTTTTTCAAAGACGAATTCGGAGCATCTTTAAACATTTACTGGGTTAGAGATCGTGTTGAAGCCAGCACTACGGAACATCTGCAACGAATACAGTAAAAAAAAATAGAAAAGGCATTGCGTGATATGATATTGTACAAGAAAAGTTCAAGTCGCTGACAATGACTGAGCCACTGAAAGAAGACATTGAGATGACCAGTAACGAGAGTGACGGCAACGAAGATCATCAAGAAAGAATTAATTAGAGAGATCCATTTAACAGTATAACATAGGAAAATAACAGTACTTACACGCATGTCTAAAAAATGTAGAATATGAATGGCCGGTCAGTCGGAAGTTTTGTACATGCAAAGACACATATACTACTGAGCCAACAGAGATGCAGCGTAAGGCGTCTGACACCATAGGGCGCAATTAACGATTTCTTATATTTTATCCTGGTTAGCTGATAGTGATTTGGCTACTTGCTTGTTTTAAAAACAAAACAATCGAAGAAGAAAAGCTATTTGAAGGTTAACATTAGTATCTGCACACTGTTAAAATACAGTTTTCTTTCTTTTTACAAGTCACTGCTAATGACCATGACGATGTCTATTATCATGAGTGGCAGAGAAGATTTGCCAACACACCTGTCACGGAAAATGACAATGATGGCGTCAGAGATAAAGATCAAACAGTTGTTTTTTATAACAACTTTTATTGGTAAACTAGCAATTATACAATGGTTTCTCCTTATAATAAGTTATGCCGACTGCGATTAAACTTAAGCAATCTGCGCGAAAGCACGAATAAAGAATACCAAGTGGTATGAGAAAAGAAGATATACTTACATTCTTAAGACTTGTAGACGATGGAATGTTCTCAGATAAATCATGGCTGGTTGCACCATCAGCTGTAAATAAGCTCAAATATTCTGCATAAGGACTTGAAAAAATACAAAGAGAGATGCAAGCAAAGCTGACATACTTCTGCTATTAGGACTCATGGACGTTCCTATCAGATTGTGGAACAGCATTGCGTAATTGCTGCGCATTTAGATATTAAAATTTCTGCAATAGCCGCACGGATGAAATTGTACTTAATACTGACGAAGGAGCTATTATGCATTTTCCATGAAATTCAAAGTTCCGGAATATAATTTGCACAAAGTCTTTCCTAATCTTCAAGATTACCTGAGAATCATCCCAATTGTACGCAAACCACGCAGAGACGCTTTGAAACTTCAATTGAATATGCTTCAGGGGATCGTAACAACGTTGCAGGACGAGGATGTAACGGCGCTGCCTTCCATTTTTGAGATTGACATTGTTATAAATATGGAATATACCTTGCCTAATAATTTACCCAAAGGAGACTGAACTATCTATAACATCAGAGATGGTTTCATAGTTGTGACCTTGTGGCCTTGAACCACAAATACCATCAATCGTGACCATCAATGATGAAGCTGAGAAATGTTAGGCAAAGATCCTCGTTTACTTTGAAAATGGATAAATGTTTCCCAGATGCTTGGGAGTTCATCTTCATAGTTCCCCGTTCCACCTCAGTCAGTAATTAAGGTGAAAATGCTGAGAAAAGTGTTTTTGAATGTTGGTTTTTGTCCGTGTCAGATATTATAAGTGATGATAAGACCAGTTTTGGAAATACAAGTAACACCTGGTCGAAATTAAAAATTAGTAGCATTGATTATTAGTTACCGACATCAGAATATCGGAGCGAATCAACACTTATAATGATATTAATGAGGTTTGTTTAAGAAAAAAAGCCTGCAGCCGAATCTTCTTTTCATTTTGAGAAGCGCTCAGTGCATTAATAATTTGTTATTCCTATGCTATATCAATATGAGTGGATAAACCATTTTTTCCTGAATGGTGTACCGGCAGGGTAAGCACGCATGGAAAACAGTGCCATGTCGACGCTGCTTGCAGGCATTTAGTATGACGTTTACAGCGGCGGAATCAGTCAAAAGCAGCACGGTACAGTCATGGTAGATCCGGCAAGACTATTCGGAAATCTTTCAGAAAAGCAAAAGACGATGAAGGTCCCATATGCCATCAACACCTACTTCAATGGTCAAACGTTCCCGAGAAAGCCTTCAAGATTTCATCAAATACGATGCAGGTAGTTGAACTAGTCGCATGTGGGTTTTGCTGCACTGCTATTATATGCGATGGAACGGCTGATCCGCCAATATTGTGTCGTGGCGAGAACTTAGCTGAGGTGTTTGTTAAATCGTTTGAGGTTAGTTAAAATGAATTCGTCTACAACTCTTCTAGCTCGCGATGATAATGACTAGCGATACCTTTAGAGTTTTCCGCGTTGCCTCATTACTGGAGCTGTGAATGAACTTTTACATTTACCAAAGTAGGTTCCAATGTTTAAGATCTATTACATCATTAGCGGAACATTTTGTAAGACATTCGAGTTACGCAAAATCTGTTATGGTGAATTTATTGTTAAACATAACACGAAAGCCAAACTGGAATCCACAAAAGGCATTTACGTTGACGCGTCATTGTTGGATTTGTCAACCACATCGTTTAAGTGCATATCGTTGCATCAAGTTGAGTTTGTCTCCGCTAGATAAACGATTCATTTCCCTGGATTGTGCTTCATTTGGGCACGCGCAGAAGGATAAGTGATGGATTTTCTTGGTCGTACGGGTTTATCCTAGGAAGTAACTTGTAATTCCTTCCGCACAAATGCACTAAAAGGGGGGTTTTCCGCTCGTTAGTCAGCCCACGCAATACGGTAAAGTATTAGTTGCCCCATAATATCCATTCAATCTGATATCGTAGCTATATAGACGGATTAAACTTTGTCAGTAGCACGACGTTGTGAACCTTTTAACTCCCCAATGCATACAGATACGGAACAAAATGTTTCAGAATGGGTTAACGCAGTAGAACATGAATCTTTGTTTTGGGCAACAGTATTCAGCTGAATCGCGTAAGCTAATATTTAACCCTGTTGCGAGAGTAATTTCATTATTCATCGCTGCTATGACCAGGGGAAGTCACATCACACGGGTACGTGAGCGCCTTCCACGATTCATGAACAATTCCTGCGTGTTCTAAAAAGAATTGTTTCAGAAATGTACGGTTGAATCATTCCACGGTGTCTTAATCGAGGTGGATGTTGACATACCCACTACGAATAACCAAATTTTATTTAATCATCAATACAGAAAAAGCTACAAAAAATTATTTACTATGATCCGTCTGCGGAAGCCGTGGCGACGTTAGCTACGAACGTGCGTAGATACCTTTCAATATTGTCTAAGACTCTCGCTAAATCTTTAGACGTTAGTGGCTTGGCTTCCAAGTACCTGCAAGGAACTTCTCCGACAGTTTTTGCAAATTTGTGCGTCTATTTACCCGATCATGTGGGACAAAAAAAGTGTTCGCTTGACAAAAACTTTGGAAATTATCACATCAAACCATCAAAGAAAATCATTTTGGCGCTAGAAAATAAAACAGACGTCAAAAAGACGTTTGCAATGCTGATTAAGCCCATGTGTGTAATCGCGGAACAAGTGAGGAAAGTCGCAAAAAGAACCACTAAGATGATGCGATTAGAAGATAGACTATGCCATATCGTGAAAATAAGTACAGAAACTTATAGAAGGCTTAAATGAAACCAGTTTCGAGATGAAGACGTCAAAATGTTGCTTGTGAATATTCCACACACACACACACACACACACACACACACACCACTATCACAACCCGGGAAAAGTCAAGTATGGAATTAAGGCAGTAATTATTAACCGAGAATGTCGTCAGTGGATTTTTGATAAAATAAAACATGCATTAGACGAAGTTATCAAGATCGACTTAGATAAAGGTATGTAATCGTATGAATTTATACTCGAAAGAGAGAATGTGAGAAAACGCACAAAACAAGGAAACGTTGTAACTTTACGAACCTAAACCTGAGCCTGCATGGTAAAAGTTTTCAAGCAAAACCCACCCACATGCGGGAGAAGGTCATGTTGTCCTTGTAGACCAGTTGAATGCGTGTGCAACCAACTAATAACAGGTGAACTCATGGACAGGTTAGAAAAGCTCGAGGAGTCTGTTCGCTAAGACAACAAAGCTCCAGAAGTCATCAAGGAGGCCACAGCATTTGCTCAGCGGTTGCTCACCAATCACATCATAAACCGGGAGACGTTTTGCGCGTTGATGCAGGAGTACTTCGAAGATACTAACAATTTATAATGAGAAATTCGTTAGTATACTACCAATAATGAGTATAATACATATTCTGCCATTACAAATACAACCTACAACCACAGCCACTGCATCGATGGCCTCGATTTAGTAAAAGAAAACAGAATTTTCATGTAGTTTTCTCGACACCAATTGCGGAAGAGGAACTCTTGAGAAAACACCAGGAAGGCTGCGTATGTATTAGATTTGTTTATTATCTGATTGCGTTCATTCGGGGGTCTTGACGCAAATGACGTGTTGGTGTTATCGCAGGACAATGGCTCAGCTTGTTGTATTGTAGTATTTCCCTCAGGCGCGTACGAATTTAATTCAGACAATGAAGGGTTCGATAGAGTATTTCGTTTGTGACCAGTAAAGACTCTCAAATCAGTCTACGTGAACACTTGGTTCTTCACATGAACTGAATTTCCGTAAAAAAAAAATTAGTATTAGACCGTCGTCGTTGAGAACAGTCATAGGTTGTCCCAGACATATTTCCGAACATAAACAGTCCTGTGTGTTATGTACCATATCGCGAGACATTGTCAGGATAACTTCAACGATTCAGGTCAATATAAATAGTGACATCATCATAGGTGTCTGTGGATAAATTATGGAATGGTTTTGATCTATGTTGTCCAGGGATTGTTCAAGTGTACTTCAAAGGTGCTGGCTGTCCAGACCTTCTGTGCTGTAACAATCCCTTAACACGGCGCAATGCGCGTCATTGATTGCAAGTCATTGATTCGAGATCGATTACGACGATTAGTAACGCAATTAGGGACAATTAAACCAACAGTCAGCTCCAATTAGTAACAAAATAAAGGAGCAGCTCCACGACTTGGCTTAACGATTGAAAACCTTGCAATGGAAAGTGGAATACGGTTGTGGTCTGGACCTGAACGTTAGTTACAGCAAAGAAAAATGTATTAGGCGAAGGTGTTAATATATAAGTGATGGTTCTATTGAAAGATGCATTTGACATGGGTGTGCCTTTGATGGTATTCGTATCATCCGATGATTTCAGTTAGGTACCTCGAGCCATTAAAAATATAATTGCAAGTCTACCTTGTGATGTCTTCTTAGAAATCGAAAAAAAACTTATACAGAGGGACAATAATCCCTATTTCGCCGATTCTATGGTTGGATTTGTCCACAATGGCATTATGGCGTTGCTCCGCAAGATATATATCTTATACATAAAATATATCCAAGTAATTCTCGACTAAACTAATATTCTCACTATGATTCTCAGACTCGCCAGATATGATTCTCGTGGTTATTTGAGAAACCTGTTCCTGTAATTAGTGTGGCACCTATAAAGTGTTTGTAAAGTGGCAATTTAGAATCTACTTCTTGAGTTGAAGTTACGCATTTTTACAAAGACTTAGTACATATTTACTTGCAAGGAATATAATCCGAAATGGTATCAACTGTTTGATCACTGGTTTCTTAATACTATAAATAGACTGATTATTTTGAGCATGTTAGTGTGGACAGACATGGAGAATGCAAACTCATTATAAAGTTTACCATACCATGACTTCTACATCAAATTCCATGGAAGGAAATAAATGACAGCATTAAAGACCTAGTGCTTAACCAACTACTGATACAAACAAATTGATTACACAAGAAGAAACGATTCCTTTGCATTTCGGATGACATCCCGTTTGCGTTTTTTTATGTTGGTGATTACATTTCTTGGCTTAGTTTATCAGCAGATACTCTGTGGTAAATCAATGAAGCGTACATGCCAGGATACGACGACTACAATTTTGTATGTGCACTATTCTTAAGTATGTTTTTGTTCTTCTCTGAAATCTGTTCAGTGTCTATACAAGGCTATATTTGTGTATGTTTGCAAGCACTCCTAATCTTTTGTCTTCTCTAACTCCATTTACTATAGTGTATAGGTCAGTCCGGGTACTAAATCTATGGCGGCAAAACACAAATAAATAACAAGCGGAAGAACTAAATCTACCTTATAACGGTCTGACATTATAACAAGATTTTTGTATTCTATGAAGCTACATTATGACGTCGTTTAGTGAAGGACAAAACAATATTACGAATTATGAACTATATTTGACTCCATAAAACATTAATATCAATGTTGGGCATGTTTCACCACACGTTTTAAATTGTACAAACAGGCTAGTGAATGTTCTTAAATGCACATTTCATATTCTCTTCATCCTGTTGAATGTCTTTAGAATGTTATCTTTGTGCGTTTGTAGTGTTTGCGTGTGTTGCCACTCTTAACCGTTGATTATTAGATAAATGAGTTTTGGTCATTCAAACTTGGCGTGTTGGATAGTGAATGTTTGATATTGGACAATACGCATGGTAGTGATCTATTGTACATGACAGCAGATAACTAAGTAGCAGGTAATTCATTATTATTTGTTTCAAATGCTGAGTTGGATAGTAAGTGTGATTTTAGTTTCCGATCTTGTCCCTATCTATAAGGACTTTCTTTAAACATAACATTTCCTATCCTGACCACAGAGAATCCAACACATGTCAATCCAATAAAAAAATGTAAAGAAAAAAAACAAAAAAAAAACAAAATAAAAAAATCTATAGCAGCAAAAAAATATTTGAAATGGCACAATTCATCTAAGAGCCCTGTATATCTCATTATTCTACTTAGGACGCATCTTCACTGTGGCAACTCGTCCGTATGTTTCATCGAGGTCTCGCAAAATGAGAATAATTTCCGTGGGGTTCTAGTTTGCCGTAATATTTGTACATTTTTCCTACTGCTTCATTATTTTAAATATGTTATTGTCTACTGTTACGCATTAAGAGTATTGTTAAAAGAGTGAAAGGATCACGTGTTGCAGCATGCACATAATATCTATTGTTGTTTTCAGAGATTTTCTTGCGTTCACTGTAGTTTTACGTAGTTGTTGAACTGATTACCATTAGCCGATGACATTCATTCAAATCCGTGATAAAACTCTACGACCTCCTTTATAGTTCCTTACACCATACGTCTAGTTACTTTCTTTTTCGCAGTCTACTTTCATTTTCACTAACTCTTTCCTTTGCACTCAATAACGTTCAATACATTTTTTCCAAATTAGATATCTTGCATAGCTATGTACACAATATTTATATCGTGTTTTTTACTTTATATGTGATTATTAGTAATGTTGCGGGCTACATTACGTTTGTCTTGTTTTGTAAGATAATAACTATATTGAGTCCAATGGTTAACAATCTTTACGAATTTGGTATGTTCTGGAAAAGAATTTGTTGGCAATATTTTGTAATTTTCCATTCGTTTCTCAAAAACATGCTATTGCGGATGTATATAAAGAAGTTGTCTTTTTGTAATAAAACCCACAAAGTCTTCGTTGCTGTTGTTGTAACCGCTCTGGTTAGAGCGTTCGCCTCAGATGCGGAAATTCGTGGGTTCGATTCCCGGTCGAGTCATACCAAAGACTTACAAAAATGGTACTAACAGCTGCCTCGCTTGACGCTCAGCATTAAAAGGTTAGTGTCAGGACTGGTCGGTCTGGTGTCAGGATAATGTGACTGTGTGGGACATCATGCTACATGTCTGCGGCATGAAGCCCCAGTGCTAGACATCACTATAAACTGTCACACTGCAGACATTGTAGCGATATGACTGAAAAATTGTTAAAGCTACGTTAAAAATTATAAACACCAACACCTTTGTTGCTGTTGTATGATCTTTTGAATATCTTATAGGTTATTCATTTATTATCAAAAGAGTTTTATTTATTTTCATTATTTCTTTTTTTAATTACAACGTCTTCATGGACGTTTTTGGAATTAAACACTACTTTGTAACTATTGAGAACTCATTCAAAAACATTTCGTAGAATATCAATATGTACACCTGGACATTTAAGGCTGTTGTAATTCATTCGGAACAGTCTATACTTTTGGATTTGTGATACATGTATAAAATAAAGACTTATTTGAGATTTATTCACATTATTGTGTCTTTTCTATTTTCAATTTATGCTGTAGGGAAATTGCTTGTTGATTTTACAAAACTTGTTGGATCCGCTTCTTTTGGTTATTGCTAAAATGTGCTGAAGTTGTGATACATATGATTTTGGAGATTAAGAATTGAATGTTATAATGAAGTGGAGAAGAAATTAATAATAAATTAGCATTTGTGAACGGGAATATATTATGAAGAGATACTAAAACCTGGGAGGTACAAAGACAGAGTGAAGATAAGAAAACTATTTTAGATGTGTAGGGCTTGCTTAAGCAGATACTTGCTACCTTACCTAATGCTAACTGTGAGCAGAGAAATACAAGAATTGATAACCAGAATACTTGCATATTACTGAACATGGTAGAGATTCAGAAATAGAGGCATTAGTAGCTAACTCGCTAACGTTAAGGAAATCTGTATTAAACCAGAATGGTTTGCAGCAAGGATTAGATCTATTACAGAAAGACATAAATAATGAAATACAAAACAATTACATAGAAAAACAGATGAAAACAGAGAAAGAATAAAGGTGATGGAACATAAGACCAGATATATGAGAATGACCTACCATGTGTCATTACTTGACTTTAACATTAAAATCAAATCAGAATTTGTTATTTGGAAACGTGAACACTTTTTAACAGATAGTAAAGAATATACAAATCATGAACAGGCTGATAATATTTGTGTTGTACAAGGAAGTAATGACAAAAAGATTAAGACAATATTTTTAAAACGAAGCAAAGCTAAACAACAGAGTAAGATTAAATCAAACATGCAATCAAGACGTAAAGAACTAGAAAAATGGAAAAAAATGTATACAGTTCAATCAGATGGAGATGTAGATGTTTTCAAAATTGAGTTAAACACATAAAATATACATGAAGTGTTGATGTTATTAGCAGTTTGAATGGTTATAATAAAATAATATTTAAAATACCTCTTGATTTATAGATACTTAAAGACAATCGTCCCATGTATACTTATGTTCTGCTTCAATAGTTTAAATTTACAATTACACTAGAAAGCATGTTAATTGGACCTACGTGCAAACCAAGAATATGACATTTAAAATATTTTTCTTCAGTACAAGACATCAGCTCCTTTTATAACAAAAAAAAAACATAGGAAAGAAGTTTTTTCTTTAATGATTATATCACAAGTTACAGAAAGTTTGATGCGAACTCTAATACAACTTTTAACAAATGTTATACGTTATTCACCAAAACACGTTTGAAAAGGAGCATTGGTTGAATGATGAATAAGTATTTAATTTAACATTAGACAAAATTAGTGATTACTTTATACTCATTTTGTTTCTCCGTTAACTTTACATTGTGTATTGTACAAGACATAATTTAATTAATGCTCAGCAAGAAAAAAAACACATATATATATATATATATATATATATATATATATATATATATATATATATATATATATATATATATATATATATATATATATATATATATATATATATATATATATATATATAAACAAAATAGCGTAGATGTTCTCAACATTTATATTTATTTTATTTCTGAATCTGGGGTAAATAATAAAGAGAACGAACTAAAACTTTAATGTTTTAATGAGACATGCAAATACTGATTGAAAGCACTGACATCCGACTCGGAAAAGCTTTATCATTTAACTTGTTGCCGTACTAGCTTCTCTCTAACATATTTGTACTTCAGAAAACATGATAAGATTATATGTGTTGTTAACATTTTGTGGAATGACAAAGTTTGCACTAGATTTGATCTAAATGAATATAAAACTTATTAGAATGTACTATCATTATGTGCCCAACAGTTGTTTACTATAAGGCTTAAAACAAATAATGTCTTGTTTGAGATTTAAATAAAACTGTAATAGATACTAGTGGAAAATTAGAAAAATTGAATTATGCATTATTCTATACCAGGAAACTAATACTTTGTTACCGACAGTTACATGTCCGAATTTATAACAAAGTTAGCCTTCTTTGATAGACATTATGGAATAGCTATGCGTGTTCTAGCGAAAAAAAATATATTTCTGTCATTTAAGGTCTTGCTGAAAATTTAGTAGCAACCTTTTACTCTCAAAAGATAAAATGACTATGGAAAAGGTGATTGTGGAAGCAATATGATCTCTAATGTAACAAAAGATGAAACAGATGAAAGATTAAATAAAAATCAAAGAAGTATATAATAAGATATTAATTATCCATTTTATGGCATAACTTATAAACGTATAGATGTTATTCGTAGATAAACATTATATGGGTAAAAGACCAACGTTATTGTCGTATATATAATATATCTTGGCTAAATAAATAATATGTCTGTATCTTAATTTAGACTGCTTTTAATTACAAATCTTATGTAAACCTTTCTTACTTTTCTTCACTTCTATCAGTCCTGAAAGTGTACGGTATTAGCTAACTCCTAAGTCTTCACAAATCTTATTTTGAAATACCATTCATTATTTTGAAGCTTTCACTTGTACGTAGTTACTTGGGTCATAGAACCAAATGATATACTGATAGTATTATAAATGCTGTGTTGCAATATTAATACGTCATAAATCGCTTTCATTTATTTAAAGCTTTATATTATCACCACATAGGCCTTTTGCTTGATATAGTAAAAATCACGCATCAAGCAACTTAATTACCTCTTGCTCTGTAAAACCACAATAAATCTAATTGGCTAATTTTTCTTTGGTGTTCTTTAAAAGTAACTAATGTAGTATCTATATCCTTTTTCTCCTACTAAATGATAAATGCTTTTGAAGTTTAAAATAATCATTTTCTACAATGCATATATTTATATTAGTTTTCTTTTTTAAATTTTTTTATTTGTTTTCCATAGACTTCATTACGTATCTTTTTAAATAAATCTATTTCAATGTCATTTTAGAAAGATGCATTCAGTTGAGTTTATAATTTGAACAGTAAATATTAATCTATAAAGATTTAATGCTAACTGAACATACAGTGTATAATTTTGTCAGTGCATAAACTATATCTATTTGTTTGTTAACAAGCACACTAATTTAGGTCCTGAAGATTTTGCACTCTTATGTTCTATCTATAGCTTCATTAGTAATTAGTTTTTCTTGTGCTAGTGAATAGCCTTTCAAACAGTCGTGCAAATGCATTGGTACTTAAAATTTAATTCTAAATGTCTAAAGGTCCACCAAATAAATTATTATAACTACAAGGCGTTACCTATTATTCCATTAACTATTTTAGATGTTTTTTGCCCATACAAAAATATTCGACAGGCATTGGTGGACTCATGACTCTGTGATATAATTTGTTTTGATATAGGCTAATGATGAATGGCCTTGACACTCGATAGCCTTTCTTTATATCTCATTTTAATACTAATGATTTTATTCAGTGTATCTAGTTAGTATAATATTTATTCAACCAATAATTCAAAATTCGATCATAAAAATAATCTTTGATAAATGGAATCCTACTTTACTTAGTTTTTAACTAACATCAATAGATGCCCTGGAAGCATATGGTGCGCCTTGATGGGAGTTATTTAAAGATATAGATCGCAATTCACTCGATATCACCATGGAAAATCAATTTAAAATATTTTGATTTTATATTTAATATTCTGCCATTGTAAGCTAAATCCTTGTCTACTTAAGTATGAATAAAATATTTAAATAAGTGGAAATGTTGTTTAATATTGTTTAGCCGTTTAAATATATTCAAGATACACGTACGAATAAAAGTCCATACTTAAAAAAATTACGCTTCGAACCTCAGACATATTCTTTTTTTTTCACGCTGTACTTTTTAGTTCTCTCGAATTGTCCTATTGTTAACCAGGACACTTGATTAAGTTATATCTTCTTCCGAGATTCCCAAATATTAAAATAGTAATTATACCCTTTTTATTTTATCTGTATGTATTATATAGCGCTCAGCCTTTTAGTTATTAAAATGGCATCAACCTTTAGCACGCCATCTTCTTTGTCTTACAGAAATAACTCATGCTGTTAAAATATAAGTATTTTTTCTCTTCAGTTCTACAAAATCACATGTTTGATTGCAGACAGATCCTTTACGAAATTAAAAAAGACAGATTTATTTAAATAGATTACTATTTTGATATCATAACATTCTCGCATATATCTTCATTAGAAAGTCCATACTTATCAGTTATTAGATAATAAAGTTAGTTTGTCAATACATCAAACCCATTTTTACGATTGCTGGCTTTATTTGACGCAATATAAATAATAAAAAATATGTCCTTGACTCGTTTCTAACACATGGAAATGGGTGTAGTGCCCTCGAAACTGTTAGTGCTACCGTTTCGCCACCAACACCGTTTGAAAGCTTGTATGCGATATTTTCTATAACAAAAAATAAAGCACCATATAATTTATTCCATAACTAATCAATGTTTGGCTTTTATTATTGGCTTTTCAAAACTATGAAGTGCATCTCAGTTCAGTTCCTTCTCCAATTATTATATCCAGTGATCACAAAACCCTTGATGTCATTAACAAAATGAAAAACTAGATTTCAGATCGTTGAAGCTGAGTTTTGATGTTACATGACTTCAACATACATTCGGCAATTCAAGGGAAATAATAATCTGACTGCAGATGTACGTTCAAGTGCATATCAGCAATATATTGATTTATGTATATCTTTTTTCATTGATAAATTATCTTTCTGTACATTTGTAATTATTATGATATAATATGTACATATGGGCTATATTCAGAAGAAAACGTTTTTTTTTCTTTATGACGCTAGGTGATATATATATATATATATATATAATATATATATATATATATATATATATATATATATATATATATATATATATATATATATGTATATATATATATATATATATATATATATATATATATATATATATATATATATATATTATATATATATATATATATATATATATATATATATGGTTATTATGAAGTCATAGACTTTGATTAATTTATATTGCTAAGGTTATGGCGTTGCGTATTATTTTAGATAGTTTGATTGCTTTTGGGCAGATTTCGTTCAATAGTGGTTTGCATAATGAGTTCACAATATTAAGAGTTATGGTAAGATGTTGGGTCTCCTTATTGTGCTAGCTTCATATTTGGGAGATTGGCGTTTGCGCTGTTAATAATAATTAATTTGTATAAGTACAATCTTTCATTTTCAAATCTGGAGTAAACTACATAATGCGCTCAAAGGGATACTACAGTTCTCTGTCTGGTGCTATGTTTCGATGACCGTCTGGATGGTGTTGTGGTCTGTAATTACTGTCTTTGTTTATTCTAATGTAAAGGAGGATGGCGGTCACTTCACGCGTAGACTCTTGGACTGCCTCAAAATAAGCTGTAATTTTGAATAACAGATTTGTTATGTGTTTCTTTAATGGTTGTGGTGAAATATTTTGATCAAAATAATTGCTTTTTATGTTTTGTGAATAAATGAATAATTTAGCTAATAGTCTCTCTCTCAATATATATATATATATATATATATATATATATATATATATATATATATATATATATATATATATATATATATATATATATATATATATAATTATATATATATAATTATATATATATATAATTATATATATATAATTATATATATATAATTATATATATATATATATATATATATATATATATATATATATATATATATATATATATATATATATATATATATATATATATATATATATATATATATATATATATATTAGTGACGGTATATTGCCTAATTGCTTTCATTATATTTCTGCGTGGTTTTGGTCTCCTGCCAAAATTGTGCCAGGGATTTTCCATTTTTATTATTGTTGTTTAAGTGTTGGTTTTAGAACTTATCCGGAGAATTTCCTACAGAATTAAAGAGTATGTCTCTTACAGTTTTATTTTTCGAAATTAAATAATGATGGAGTGGTAATTCAAAGATCTAGGTTTTACCTACCACCCGCAAGGCAGACATAAATAATAAGATAATTATAATGTCATGTAATGCAGTAATAGTAGTAGCAGAAGTAGTATCAGCAACAGCAGTAGCAGTAGCTATAGTAGCAACTTCAGCTGTAGATACAAAGTCTTAGAAAATAAATTATATCCATTTTATTTTGCAACGGCATCGTAATCCTTGTAGATCCCTGTTGAAAATAGTGTCCATGATTTTTAAAATATATTTAAGATAAAAATCTATCGTTGTTGTTTTATCTTTTAATCCCCTTTCATAATTACAAACATAAACCCCATCAGAAGCGTCCACCTAACCTCAAATACTATTTCATAAATTATCAACATAATTTATTTCATTTTTGCCACATACATAAAATGACACACTTGCCAAATCCGTCGCTCATTAACAGCGCAACTAAATACGTTCTCAGTTGACAAGACTGACTGTCCCATTATTTCATTGCAGATTCGTTCCTAAAAGTAATTTGTAAATTGTCAGCTGACGAATAGCAGAACACGTCAGTCTTCTTTTCATAGTACCTCTATAATCGTCCTCATTAAGCCTGAATTTAAACTGACACGTGGACAACTTTATTTCCAAAGTTATATCTACTGCTAAATTCGTTGCCAGGATCAAATAAAAGACCTACTGTTGATGATAAAATTTATTTTAAATTCTATACTAGACCTGAGTTTGCTTGAATGGCATTAGAGGTTGATGGTTCTATAACCTTAAAAAGAACTATGAAAACCGTGATGATATGTTTGTCAAACATTTGCCTTCTGCTCCTTTACAACACGGAGAAACAAAAACAAACTTTAAATAAAGGGAACTAACTCCTTTATATATGATTCTCGCGTTCATAGAATTTATGTAGGTTTTCTACCTTACTGTGGTCTTGAATAGCCTTTGAGCATGCACATATTATGTTGTTGTTGAATCATCTTTCTCCCTTTAAATCATATTAAGGCATATATATATATATATATATATATATATATATATATATATATATATATATATATATATATATATATATATATATATATATATAAATATATACATACATATATATATATATATATACATACATAAATATATATATAAATATATATATAAATATATATAAACATATATATATATATATATATATATATATATATATATATATATATATATATATATACCACATACATTAAAATAATAAACAATAACAATACTTTTAAAGTGCTGGCGTAAAGCAACTTGATGTAACAGTACTATTGGTATATCAAACTGTAATTCGCAAATGGCGCAATAATTCACTTACATAAACATTCGTGCAACTGTGTGCTGTTGATTTTAGACCTAGAGATCAATGATGAATTTCCACTCATTAACCATTAGTGACGTATGAAAATAATGATACAAAGTATTCAGAATTTCCGTTTTCCAAAAAATTTTAATAAGATACACAATTTAATCGCGATCCTTTCTGTTTTCCGTTCCATCCTCCCCTCTCATGCATAAGGGACAAAATAAGCAAAAAATATGGAGTGAGAGAGAAAAAGAATTTGGGCTGGATGATCACTTAAAACTGTACTTATATCATGTAACCTACAATAATACAGTTCGTCGTGACTGTATTTTACACTTTCCTTGGGATATAATATAATCAAAGATACAAAGATGCAATAGCCTGTCGATAAAATACTGTAATATTTTTGGGTTACAAGGCACACACACAGTAATTTATGTAATGATTTATTGTTGTGATGGTGGTGTTTTTTTATGTTGTTAAATCTATGATAATATTCCAAACATTGATCGTTATTAATCAAGGTTGTTAAAAATGTCCACCACCACCCACCGACACACTCTCTCTCTCTCTCTCTCTCTCTCTCTCTCTCTCTCTCTCTCTCTCTCTCTCTCTCTCTCTCTCTCTCTCTCTCTCTCTCTCTCTCTCTCTCTCTCTCTCTCTCTCGCGTTGCAAAATTCGGGCGAAGATTCATAAAATAACGAGCGTAGAGGATTTTCTCTTGTATCATACAAAGATGACTCTAGCTGTATTAATGATGGTAAAACTTAAGTCTAACCGATCAAAGAGAGAGAGAAAAAAAATTTTATAGTTGGTAGAAATGTTACTTAAAGCAGAATAATGACGTAGATCAACTGCAAATATATTAGATATTTTTTTACCTCTTGTTGTTTCGTCGTTTTGCTTAGTTTTTACGCCACACTTAATTCCACGTGCCGATACATGAATGGCTAAGCGTTTAGTGTTTGTAGAGCTGTAATTTCTTCATTTAAACCATATTTCATGTTTAAATCATAAGTGTGTCTTATATTGATTAAATCAAGGTGAATAATATGAAAACTCAGAAAAGAAAGCAATCAACTTATCAATATGCAAAGGTGATCATGAATAGCAACACAGAACCACATTCTGTAGCGGACACACTCGGCAGGGATATGAGGAGTTTCATTCACTCGGTTAATACACTTTTGCTTGTAGTCAATGTTAACTCAGTTCAAAGGGCAAATAGGTGTATATGTATGTGATATAAATAAAGTATATGTATAGTATTCCACTCGTTGAATACATTTTTCACTAAAAGGAAACTAGGCAATCTCGTTTCCTTTTATGAAAAATCTATACAGTTAGTGGTTTTGTTATTGATACAGCGTACATACTATCTATCTATCTATCTATCTATCTATCTATCTATCTATCTATCTATCTATCTATCTATCTATCTATCTATCTATCTATCTATCTATCTATCTATCTATCTATCTATCTATCTATCTATCTATCTATCTATCTATCTATCTATCTATCCATCCATGTATATATATATATATATATATATATATATATATATATATATATATATATATATATATATATATATATATATTAACATTGACTTACTTAAATTGAGAGTTGGGTTTCGCATTG
Source organism: Potamilus streckersoni (assembly GCA_016746295.1). Taxonomy (NCBI): domain Eukaryota; kingdom Metazoa; phylum Mollusca; class Bivalvia; order Unionida; family Unionidae; genus Potamilus; species Potamilus streckersoni. The sequence goes on along the minus strand of JAEAOA010000895.1, from coordinate 4,414,939 downwards.
TTAAGTTCATGGTACTTTGGCCAAAAATGTACAAAAACTTAATAATACCGAGATGATACAGTTGCTACATATATGCCTTTTACTATTATTGATAATTATTTCTCAGATTTGGTTATCAGACACCAGTTACTTGTTCTGGTACACGATAATATGCCAGACTATGAAACGCATGCTTATAACACTGAACTAAATGGCTTGAATACCGAGATGAAAGCAGCAAAACCAAATTGTGTTGTCTTAAAATGCTGTGATCTGATGCACATAGGGTTAATGGGATCATGATGTTGGAGAGTGATATCGATTCTGTCTAATGTGGACAAATCTGTATTTAAAGAAACGTATAATGTGGATATTTAATAACAAAGATGACAGTCAATGGCAAAAGGTGTGTGATACTGGTGGAGATTTGTTGTGGCTGGATCTAAACAATCTGGAAGGATATGTGCGTAAAGAAACGTATATTGTGGAGCTTTATTAACAAAGTCGACATTTATCAGGTAACTTGCTTTACTGAATATCATTATTTCCTTCTCTAATCAAAATAAAATAATTCACTATGCATGCAGTATTAATAAGACTATAGAGAATGTAAACCTTAAAAGAGATTAGTTGGTAATGGAAGTGTGTATTACATCGAGAGATCTAATGGCATATTAGTTTAAGATGGATAATGCAATTGAAAACAGATTCAGATTGGCTTAGAAGAAAAAATAACATATATTATTAAGTGATAAAAACGCATGTTATAAAAAAACGTTATGATTCGATAGGTTTAACAGCTCACACGAAATTACGACAATCGGGAAGAAATTAACTGAAAACTTGTGCTCTTCAGTGGGTATTTTTGTTATACTATTACTCATATCGAATGACTATAGACGCTTCATTGCCGCATTTTTAGCCGAACGTTTCGTTACGCCTGACAAATTCCCTATGGTGTGGGTATTATTCTTTAATCTCAGACGTAGGCTTCTCTTTTTCAAACATCTATTTTGAAGTGCTTCTCAATGGATAGCTGTTATGAAATCAAGATACCTGGTAATTTGTGAGGCAAAGCAGACTTTATGAGTTGCTGATCAAATTGGTATTGAATTCGCAGCACAGCGAGTGAACGGTACGCACAATATCCAACTGAATTAGCGCATCGATATTCAAAAAAAATATCATTACATATAAGTTAAAGTTTCCTTCACTACCACTTAAGGGGATAATGATTACTAACTGCTGTAAACATTGCAATAATGTGACTACGACAAAACACGTGTATCACGCTATAAAATGACGGTAGCCAAGTTGGTTGAGCTTCAAATTAGTGATCTAACGGTCACTGTTTCCATATCCACCCAGCTCAGCCCGGGTCGGTTACTTTATTATATTGTTGGAAAAGTCACGAAGCTCCCGTTTCCTCTTCATAATCTAGCCCATAATGTTTTTAAAAATGCCGTTAAAACCAACAACTCGTCATCATCATTATTGCTACTTTCCAAGGAGAAGAAGACATCTGCGACCTATGTCATTTTGAAAACCATTTTGAAATGTCGTTTGGTATTGGCCAATATTGTCATCATAGTCAAGTATCGTAACTTACGATGCGATCAACAAACTGCTAGTTACAGAAGTTTTTATACATTTTCGATGCATGTTACAGCACGTATGATAAATGCTGAAATAAATATTAACATTCATATTTATATTTATATCAAAATTCTTTCCTTGAAATTCCCTATTTTATCAATGATAATCGTGCCTCATCATGAGCTGATACTGTTTCCTGACTTCGACTGAGAGCGAAATACCATGAAGAATAAACTTGATGCGACATGGATATATTAAATCAATTCGTGGATACTACTGGGGCAAAATTTGTAAGATTCTGAACACGAAAGGTAATGGTTATGATCGTCAATATGTACTAAAATACTAACGACCTAATGTCAGCAATTAATTTGATGCAAAATATATGCTACCAGAATCAATAAATTAGCATAGCCTGTGAATGATGATAATCGTTTTGCTGTTTTCTATATAAATACACTGAATTACCGATCATGTATATAAAGATCATATAGTCATTAGAAGACTGTGTTACTATCTTTGACATTTTGTCCTGTTGGATGACATTAATTTATAACTGTCACGAGTCTCTCCTATTAAAATAAGTAACAGAAAACAGCTAAAAGCAAAAACGTTTGGAAAATTCAATAAATAATGTATTTCTCTAGAATACAAAAGTGAAAATAAAAAATTACTGTATTGCAAATTTAGTCCAAATATAATCCTAGAAATATAGTCATACAAATTTAAAGTTAAATAAACTGTAGTAAAGATCAAAATTAAGTCCAACGCTGAAGTGTTGATGTGTCTGTGATGAATTTATAATGATGATGTGCCAACGGTTTTTGGTTCAATCACAAAAATACAATTCGAGAATATATCATTTGTTTGCATTTCACTATTAATCCAAGTCTCTTTTTCTAAAAATGTTATCAGAGCACTTTTGTGCTTCCAAAGAAATAATAACTTAATTAAATAATTTGAAATAAAATCCAACCCAAATGAACTATTGTTCTAATTAATAATACAAATTGCTTCTGCTAGATCATATATTAATCTTCCAGTGACAAGATTATCTAGTCCTCAGGTCACAATTAGCTTTTCTGATAAAAAAACGAAACCGACTACCTAATGGAAAAAACGGTCTAGAAAGTCCTTAAAGTTTGCAATGTAAAATGTTGGTTATTATTAGAAAATCTGTTACTAAAATTATAATATATAGCTTGGACAATGTCAGGCACACCAGGTAAATTGTAGGGTAATTTTAATAACCTAGACCCATACCCAAACAAGCATATTTACTTCTATTAATAATGTTTCTGATATTAAAGCAATACTTATAGAAAATATTGTAGCTATATATTACTTTCTTAGAAAAAAAATAAAAAGAAAATAATTCAGGTCAAATAGAAAATGAACTTGATTTTGAAACAGGTTAACTCCAATATACTATGTTACACTATAATAGCATATAATTAAATAATAATTGTTTCTCGTTTAAAAAATACTAACAAACAATGCAAATTATATATACATAACAGTGTCTAAGTTTAGTATATAAGTTGATATCAGTCAGTATTGTAATACGGTGATGGTTGGATTATAAAAAGAGATTGTAAGATTATGAGATTTTCTGATGATTTGTTCACTGAGAGTTCCACAGGTCACGCGTGGATTAAATATTGGAAGCCTAGTGCAGATTTGTGTGATAAATTGCCATTTGCAGAGACAGTAATGAGATGCCCAATGTCTCTTTTGTGGCAAAAATTCGTTTCTACGGTTAGCCACTTCATCATTAGCTCATCGATTTTCCCTGCTGGTGTTAATATCCTGACATTAACCGTTCAAATTTTGATGTCATCTCTTGCCCGGACTTTGATGGTAGTTGCACCAGTATCATACTTATCACCTCCATCCTGATATCATCACTGGTGTATCGTGGGCAGTTGTAACCTAGCAGACCCCGTCCCTGACCAGCCTGTAGACCATAACCGATATCCATGTTATTGCATTTCTCGCCCTGGTCTCAAGCATGTGGCCGTTGAGTTGGAACCGTTCCGATCTAGCCGTTGACTTTAACTTGAAAGACTTCCACCCGGCGGTGTCATGGTACCACCACCCTGTATTGCCCATAGGTAGGAAGATTCATGGAGGCAGGAGTGTCATAAATCTTCACTTGCAAGTTTTATCTTGCCCACTGCCTAATATCTGATAGTGCTCACTCGTCGATTCGGATACTCTCAATATTTACATAGAGATCTTCAAATTTCCCTGAATATACAATGTATGTGCGTACCCTCGGCTATGTTGAGGCTTTGAATTTATTTTCTTTACTACGTGTATTCACATTGGAAATAGAAAACCAATTCAAATCATACTCCGAGGAAGAAATTTCGTCGAGATTTGGACCATGATTGTTTTCAGTATTGTTTCAGCACCAATCAAACAATAACGACAATAAAAGGGAAATAAATTAGTGTTCGCTAAATGATTCAAGGCCTTGCCCTTGTATATTAATCTTATCGACTAAGGTTCTATAGAACAGAAAAAAAATAGCACCAGTATTTATCCAAATGAATTTTACATAACATTATAATTCATGATAAATGAAGTTAAAAACAATTTATTATAAAAGATTCGGATTAATTTTCTGAAAGTCATAAAATCAATACCCATGATAAAATGGACTTCATCACTGCAAGAAAATACTTGCTATAAAAATAATTAAGTATATTGTATGTAATATTTCTACACTATATGCAAGAAAGGTTGGGGACTGATAAAAATATATGTAAAGGAAAGAAGAGTCTAATATGTATTATTGTAATCATAAAGAGGTAGTTATTATTATTGTTTACATTGGGGAAGATAGAATAACTAATAACTTAGAATAAAGTGAAATATATAAAATCTAGGTTTGTCTTGTAACTAAACAACATTAGATATTATTTCATTTAATATATAGATAAAGACGCAAAAAGGAGGCGATGTTGGTGTTTAAGCTTGGCTAGGTAAGGTCATTGAGACTGGGATAGGTTTATGAAGCAAAGAGCTCAAGACAGAAGGCAGAGTATGATGATATTCGCAATGCCTGTTTATTTAGTAATACAGTTACGAATTTCTAAGAATATGAGAACAACTTCAACAAACATATATTGTTTAAGTATATAAGTACCTTTTAAAGTTTCATTCCATCTTGATACAGTGTTTGCACATATTCGAGTTTGCGTGTAGTGGGTTGGGAGACTAACATTAACTTAAAATTATTGAATTTGTGCTAACAACAAGAAGTCTTTTTCGTCCATTGTACTTCAGTTCCAGGACTTTTATCTGATTTAAATGGGACAGTTTTTACATATCTCATACATACATACATGCATACATACGTACGTACGGTACATACATACATACATACATACATACATACATACATACATACATACATACATACATACATACATACATACATACATACATACATACATACATACATACATACATACATACATACATACATACATACATACATACATACATACATACATACATACATAAAGAATGGATGGACTCATACGTGTATGGAAATTTGTTGATTTAGATAATTACTACAGTAGTATGAAAGAATCCGAAAGCCACCCATCCTTCCTCTCATATGTAGTATTCCTCCATAACTGAAACCCCTAAGCACTTCATTATTTTAAAATTATATTGCTTCATTTAGGAAAAACTCTGTTTAAATTATGATCCTCACAAATGTTTGCGTAAATATTACCTGCATCTGACATGTATGAGAATGTGACGCATCATTCGAACAATTAACTAGGTAACCCAGATATTATTAGTATTCGGAACTGCACACCTGTAGTTATAATCTTTATCTAATAACAAAATGTAAGTTCTCCATATTTTACCGGATGTTTTCCTGCCCTTATTTCTCTATCACAGAAGTAAAGAGTAAAGCTTTGTGATTGCAGTTCAATATTTATGTACGTCAGGAAAAGGGTCGACATTTTTCAAAATTCTTCTTTGCGTTCTCTCTCTCTCTCTCTCTCTCTCTCTCTCTCTCTCTCTCTCTCTCTCTCTCTCTCTCTCTCTCTCTCTCTCTCTCTCTCTCTCTCTCTCTCTCTCTCTCTCTCTCTCTCTCGTATTTCCTCTATGGTTGCCTTCGTAATGTATCAATATCAAATTTAAAAGCTTTCTGGTAATTTCATTGAGTGTGACATGTTCGGAAATTGAACTAACAGTTTGGCCTGTTGGATAAGACCTTGTAATATGGGTTAACAAAATATAATTGTCACATTCCTCTTTTGTCAGAGTCTTTCGTCATTACAATTTGAAAATAAGAAAAACCTATTGTTTCGTTGCTTTCTTTCGTTGTAATTTGTGAAAACATACAGTAACAAATAGGATATTTTTACTTGCAATGACGATGCAGTCAATGAACTTAAAGATTAGTTGCTCCCAGACTGGTTCTAGAAAAACGTCACAAATAACGGCAAAGTGAGCATTAGACAAGTATCGTAATGCTGGAGAGAATAATTATGGATATTTCATCTCTTCATTAATTTTAACAGCAAATTTTAAGAATCCTTTTGAACAAAGTTGTACAAGAGAGAATGGCTTTTAAGGTACATATTCAATTTTACAAAAGGCATGAAAATTGACATTTTGAAGCTTTTAACAATAACCGACCTTCAAGATGCTTCTTTTAAGGTTAATCAAAACATTTTGTTAAATTTGCACATGCTGTTAGATTCAACAAGTAATAGCAGTACTTTTTTTATCTGAACATGAAGTGAAAAAATATTTAAATTATTTATGATTAGAGAAATTTTAAAGATTCTATTGAAGGTACTATATCTCACCTAATAGTATTTAAGATTTGAATGTCAAACAAGGACCAAATTAAATAATTAAAGAGAGAGAGAGAGAGAGAGAGAGAGAGAGAGAGAGAGAGAGAGAGAGAGAGAGAGAGAGATGCAAATATAAATTCTAACTTTAGCTCAGATTACCATTTAATGGTCTCTAACGCTCTATACAACAGCTTGTTCCTCATAAATAGAAATGAATCAATACATAATATAATCTATAAATCGGCTAAATAAATTTTGAATTTTACAGCTAAATATAATACACACTGACCTCAACTTTTAACTCATCTCATGACTGATAATGGTTTTCTTGTAGAGACACAAAATATGCTCGATCAATGTGCAAGCTTATAAAGTCGAAACGAATTATATCGTCCCTTTTTATAAATATACAATCTAAGCACAAACGATGAGTTTAGAATCAAAACTAAAAATTAAGTCATTTATACTGTTACGACTCTATGGTCATAAATTAAGCAACAGTAAAAAAAAAAGCCAATCGGTTTTGTAAAATTTAACAAACAATTTAATTATCAGTTATGAATGAAAATGTGAGAGGAGCTTACGGTATTATCCAAACTAAACTTTATTGAAGTGAAAGTCCTAAACGAATGAAAAGTTCCGTATAAATTTCAAAATGTGCTGGTCCTCCAAGGACTATGACGGTCTTAAGACTGCGTTATTCAAATTCCTTCAAAAAATTGAATTAGAATATATTCCAAATAATGATCACATTCTACTTCCACTGAATAGTTCAAATAAATGTTTATCATCTCGAAAAATATCTAAATACAACGTAAAATACGTCTGCAAAACTACAAAAGAAACAAAGGAATTGTGAATGACTCCAAAGTCGGAATAAAGCTGATTGCTCAGTTCTCTCTTTATATACACTGTCTATTGTGACTGCACTTCGTAATAGACCTCACAGGACAGAATATGCTACCTATTTGGTATTGATTTGGCCTACTGATGTGACCTAGACCAACCAATTAAACGTTACGTAATTATTCTAGAAACGTCGCAGCTCCATCAGCCACTGAAGCGCCATTTAAGTCATATTATTAAGATTATTATTAGATATTGTCAACATCCTATGCAATACTAAACTATTAAAATGCCAAATTTAATTAAATATATTCTGTAGAATTTAAAACCATGAATAAAATTATAAAAGATTAGATAAAGTTATCAATCGGGAGTTACAAATAATATTGATATAAAACAACACATACCTACATCAAGTCATCCTTTTCTGAAAGTTTAGTAATATGTAAGCCGAAATTCAAGTACACACATGCATATACAAACACGTTTTCGTTTCCAGCACGTACAACATTTATGAGGGAGAGGAGTAAGACAATTTTGGAATTATTGCATTGTTTTCATGTTCACGTATATGTTGCATTTCAACGAAATTGAGAAGCTCTCAATAATAATAATAATAATAATAATAATAATAATAATAATAATAATAATAATAATAATAATAATAATAATAATAATAATACAAAATAAGAACTTTAGGAAATCCAATTTTATTAATTTATTAGAGTGCTTTGAACATTTAGAATACGCTCTAAGTCCTTAAATAATAATATAGTAATGATTTTCTGTTTGATTGTGATCAGAGCTGAATAACATCATTGTAAGATGTTGCAGAGAGAACAAAGATCCATGTCCAAAATAATGTCATCCTCGTAAAAAAGGAAAATCTCGTCTACAGGTTAGAGTTTTGCATTATATTGATTCCTTTTTTCGTTTACAGCTGAAAGGTGTCGCTTCTAATATTTTAAACTTAATGTTAAGAAAAAGCATGTTTCTAACAACAAGAAAACATTTTTATTGTGTGCATCTAATAGGTAATGCGTACAGTAAAATATTAAATTTACTTCATGAATTACATTACCATTTCTTTCATAGATGAGATCGATAAAAAAATATTAATTCTTCATAGTCTCATAAGCAAAAATGTTAAAAACTTAGATAAAGTGTCATGAAAGTATTATTATGAGTTTACAATTAGTCGAAAAGAGTAGATAGCTAAACATTTGGAAAGTGAAGAAATATCTTTAAAACTTTGCATTATTTAGCAGTATTGTACGCTTTCAGTTCAAAATTTCCAATCTTAGGTTCAAGCGCATTTTTATAAACCATCTTCCTCTAAGGCAACAAATTTGAGAGGGACCACGTTTGAATGTTTAAGAGTGACACTTTTCATGCTCGTCATTCTTTAGTGACAGATGTGTAGCGAGGACGTGGCAAGACCCCGCACGTGCCGTGCGCGCCACTTGAAATGGGTGAGCAAAATCGGTGAGCAGAACATAGTGGGGTTTTGTTTACCTTAATAGCTTTGATAGGGGCGTAATTATAGTTTTTGCCGCGGTTCTTGCCGTGGGCGCCACTTTGATAGGAGCGCAATTTTATTTCTTTCCGTGGGCGCCATATGTCCTCGCTACTCTTCTGTTTAGTGAACGTAATACTGTTACAAACCAGGGATTTTTGCTTGACCGAACGGTGTCAAAACCTTAGCGCGATTTCCGATAGAAGTCATAAGTGTACCCCATATTTCCAATGACTTCTATACAACTTCAGTTGTAAGTTAGAAAGCCCGACATGTCTATTCTATACATAAATTATACTCTAATCAATGCAAGACCACATTATACACAACTTGCCAAATATCTATAAACCGCACATCTGCATACTTTCTCTTCATCAACTTAACGTACTGTCAGCAGTTCACACCGTATAAACTCTAAAATTATCCCTAACACAGGTAACTTTTTTAACTACGCCACCTTAGGCCAGTCAATCTATGGTTTCAAAGCACATCACGCCAATAAAACTGCCTCACATTTGCCACAATGGCGACATAAACGGTATCTGCCGAGTCCCTTCTTGCTTATTTCATTTTGTAATTTACTGATTTCCTACCGTAAATACTGCCACTGCAGTCACAACACCAATGTACACCACTAGATTTTATTTAGGACTACATTATGACAAGGACAGTCATGCGCTTTGAATCTGAATTCGCTACTCATTAACCATGACATCATGGAAAATAACTAACACTTTCTCTCTGTGATGTTGGCTCCTAGTAATTGGCTACTAAATTTTGGGCTAAGGAATATTTCCCATTGCACCGAATTCCAATACTCAAACAAGTAATCACACAAACCTAAGAATTGCTTAAACGGGGCGCTATAACCAAATGTACATCTCCTACATTTTAATGCAATACTTTGCATTAACTTTTTTCCTGTCTTGATTAAATCACCCTGATTCTGAAGCTATGTATTTTTGACGACTGTGAGTGTGTTGCTTAAATCTTTAACATTAGTCCTGAAATAATTGATTATCTTCACACTGTTCTTTTTTGTCTTCTCTTACCATTCAGCACCTAAAAAGATTCTCGTTGTGACTAAATAAATAAAAGACCTCTTGCAACAGTGTATTGCTCGTTGCCGTTCTGACAAACTTGACAGACCTTTTCACTGAAAATAAAAATGAGATTATTGCATACCTTTACAAGTGAGAAAGAAAACTAATACTGGAACTTCATTATATCATTACCCCACAATTCTTACACATTTAGCTTTAATCCAGTTGTTTGTGCTGAAGGTGATCTTCCGCATAAAAATCTAACGGCGTGCAAACGTATGCCATCAACATCGACAACATTCACAGATCTGGAATCTACTGGGCGGCAGACTACCTTCCTAACGGACAGAGCGTGGAATATAGTGATTCCTCTGGATTAATTCTTATCGCAGATAATATCAAACTATTTTCATTGTGTAAACGGCATATTATCTACTGCGTTTATAACTTAATATATCTTTCTATATAAGATAAGCAGAACACAGAATCACTCATTATCAGAGTTATTTGTCTTGAAGGGGTATTGAAAGGCTTGATTTATTTATTTCATTTGATATTATTCGTTGCAACTACAGTGAAATAACATTTATTCGAATAATGGTATGTATTAGTATCGTCGAATTTGACGTGAAACATTCAAAGACATTTTAGATATAATAAATTGTATTTACCATGAAATATTTTGAACTTAATATCTTTTGGATTTCTCGTGAATTTAATTAAAATACATTTTGATTTAAATCAGTGATTTTTCTGTAGTGTAAGCACACAAAGACATTGCAGTATTTATTCTAAAGTACCTTTGGAACGTATGTTATGCATATTAATGTTTTTCCCATGATTTGCAAAGGATATTCTTTCAGTTCTATTTACAATTATAGCAAGAACTTCCGTTTGAAATCTTCACATTCTGTTACGCTGTAGTTCGTGTGAAAATGTATATAAATAATGATTTTGATAGACAATAAATAAATTCCTCTTTTATAACAGTATGTCAAATATAATTCGAAAGGAGCTATTTATTTAAAAATATACATTGCAGGTACACAACTGTTAATTGGTTATTGAGCTAATACACTATTTTGGATAATTGTGAGCTCATTCAAAGATGGCTTGGATTGCATCATTGTGGTCGCATTCAACAGAACATCCTAAATTATTTGGAAAATCCTATATTTTTCGACTAGTGATAAGAAATAATTTAGGATAATGTTGGATTTAACACAGGTTTTCAGTAAGTTTACTAACTCATATTATTAATTATTGTTCATTTAGTATGCTAATTAGCACTTTTATTTTAAAAATCGACTAGTGTGCTAATCATTGCTATTACAGTTTTGACTAGAGTGATCATGAACACAGCTGATTCAATAATTGAGCTAATGTTAATTTAACACTATTAGCTGCTCTAACGCAGATAGTGAAACAAAAAGATCTGAGATAGTTTGAAATCTCCATGTATTTCTACATAATACCACAACATACAGGTAGCAGAATTTCTAACACAAAATGTGATACAACGCAGATGCAGATTATACAAAATCTTAAAATCTTGATTATGCCTTCTTGAAATGGTAATAAATAAAGCAACCTTTATCATATACTTCAGAGAGAGAGAGAGAGAGAAAGAGAGAGAGAGACAGACAGACAGACAGAGAGACAGAGAGAGAGCATAAATTATTATTTATAAATGAATAAATATGCCATGGTTTTGTATGAACTTTTAAAAAAAATTACAGTGTACTCATCTCTTGCAAAGACATACGTGTAATCTTTATGTGCCATATTATTTTACAGTTAGGAGAGTTATCTTGCTCAATAATTTGTTCATCTCTGCGCTTGCCTGCAAAACCAAGCGCACTGTACATGAGATATAATGCCAATGCGCTGTACAGTGCAATCTCTCATAACGGTTATCTCCTTAACCTCACATTCCCCACCCTCCGCAAAAAATGTGTAATATTTTTTAAATTTAATGGTCTGATTTTTCTTCTTTTCTGTATCGACGATCATTTCGTTATTATATCTGCACTTTTCTCGACAGTCAGCATTTTTCGGCCAAAGCATCTATTTTATTGGTGTACGTATCTGGTTGAGGTCGAACCACGTGTACTTCGCGGAGGGTTTAAAATAGGATACGAAATTTAGTCAATAATAAATTGTAACTAATGTTTGATTTACTTTGCAGTATGTTTATTAATCGTCATAAAGGCATACAAAATAAATCATAACAAATGTCTCAGTTTTGAAAAAACAAAGAATATACGTGACAACAGTCAATAGAGAAGATATAATCGTTAGGAAATATGGTTTTCTTCGTGTCGTTGAAGTCAAGCAAAGATAATGTAATGGCGATCATTCCGTCAAACAAATTAAAAGCCAAAGCTATTTTTTCTTCAAATATTTTATTCATACGAGACCCTTCTACAATAGAAGCTTTAAGATATTATTTGTCGTTATAACAGAAAGGAAGATGAAAATAATGCTTAGTGTTCTATGTTTCTTTATTCATCGATTAGGCCTTTATGTTCAGCGTAATTCGAGAAAAATTGGTTTAAAAATTATTAAAAATATGAAATAAGACGAAAATATACATGAATGCAATAAATCATTCATAAAATACAAGCGTCAAAGAAACAATGCAAAAAGCAAGCTTAAATGAATGCAATTGTAAAAATATAAATAAATGTGGATTGAGTGGTAATTAACTTTAATGCTAAAATTTGTGAAGAGGATGAATTCATTCTACTTGAAACAATATATTGAAAATGTCTTTAACAAATGATGTTTTCTAATTTGTGGCTTTTGGATGAAGGGATTTTGGATAAAACTAAAGTGAACATAACTTCATTAATCATTACACTACAACTTATTGATAGTATATGAAGCTGTGAAATGAAACAATGATAATTCCGTCGAAGAAAAAAAAAACAGTTGAAACCCATGTACACTAGTCACAATGGCAATTTCAATCATCTTTCTCTTACATAAGCCGTACAACTCGACACATTGCGCTAAGAATCAATTTGTGCAGGTGCAGATGTAGATAGTTCTCATTATCATGTAACTGATGTTTAGCGGTATTTTAATTTCAGGACTGACGCATCTGTTAAACAATTGAGGAACACCCATTTTCTTGCAAACATTGCCATTATTTGAAGTACCTAGATAAAGTCAATGGTACGCGATAATTAAAAAGACCACACTCCATTAAATGTGTAGGTCATCATATTTAAAAAAGTAACAACATCGTGTTTTTCCAAAATAAAATATTTTGTATTTAGCCTCTCTGTAAGTTTATGATCGGGAAAGAGGATTTCTGCCAACTAAAATAGTTTAGCATTACAGGCTGTATGTAACTAAAAGAAAATGTACACTTCTATAAATGTTCGCATGAAAATAGTTTATTTTATTTTGGGTTTCTTTCCAAAGTATAAAACTAAATTTATTCGACGTTTCGCCCTTACAGTGCTTTTAGTTTTCACACCAAATCAAATTTACTGTTAAGATCGACTTTTTGAACAAAATTATATTACATTCTCTATTTTATACTGAAGCGTTAGAAAAGAACAAGTCACAAATTAAAAGTTACACGTTATAGGCAATGCGTTACATTAAAAGAAAACTGTATCGCATAGCTGAGTTAGTTTATAACTCCTGGGTCAGTTCTCTCTATATTTATTACCTCGGAGCTTTGGCATTTTCCCTTATGGAAGCTCAAAAGGGTAGATGTCAATGCTACAGCTCTTCGTTATTGCTCCTGCTAGACATTTCTGCATGATCCACAGTCTCATATCTTTATTACAGGTTGCTTTGATCAGTGGTGTTTATTGCTATATCAATATAGTCAGTTGACGGTGCTATCCATAACGCATTGTTATTTTCATTACTTCTTGTCTGTGCGTGAGATTCAGAACTATTTCCACGTGAATTTTCTCTGTTTGGAATCCCTTGTCCATTTTCTTTACTGACTAAGGCATATATATCCCCAGTGTCGCCTACCTTCATATGATGGACCTCAGCCGACGGAAGTACCTTTGAGTTACCTTCCTTGTTTACCACAGCGTATACATCCCCGGTACACTGAGCAACATTGTGAGGAACTGCATTATTATGGACATTAACAGAATTGCCATAAGCAGGGTTATCTGTCATTATGGAATTGGGCACGTCCACTTCACTCATGAAGACAGACTTTTCTGCACGTTGTTTCTTTTTCCTAAAACAAGATTAAATGGTGTACGATCGTTACAATTCTTCATTGTTTACTTGTCAACCAAAATGTGATATGTTATATAAGTTCTCCACATTATCATACCCTCGAGCGTTCACGTAGAAGCTTCGCAAAAATCTACGCACACACAGACACATTAAAATATGCATATATAGAGCGGACGACGACAAACACAGGGGAATGAACATGACAAGACACAAACACACACACACACACACACATATATATATATATATATATATATATATATATATATATATATATATATATATATATATATATATATATATATATATATATATATATATATATATATATATATATATATATATATATATATATACATACAATGTAACTAGGTGTGGCTGCTTTATCAATTGAGGGTACCATATCATGTTGTCTTCCAACCAAGTTCATCTAACAAAGCAATCTCTTATGACGCATTACGCAGACCATACATAAGTCATCACAGAATAAACTTTAAAGAAGTATCTTAGTTGGGAGGGAATTTAAATATATATTTTCATACATTTAATCTTAACAAAATATAAATGTTCAAAAGTGCCTAAAGAAATTGAGATAACATTATCTTTATAAATGTATCATCTTCCTCTGACTTGTGGAATATTTTCGCCATGGGAATGATTTAGGTTAGAATTAGGCTATATGTTAAGGATCCAGCAGATAGCCTATATTTTCTTACTGGAATTATCATTCAGTTTTTCTTCGCAAGTGGGATGGGTTGCAATTAATAGTTCGATGAACTTCTTAAATGGGGAGTTTCAAAGGCTTCTATCAGGAGGCTAGCAAATGTGATTAGTTGTAAACTGGCTTTACAATTTTGTTCTTCATAAAATGATCAGTTGTATTAAACCCCTATGCTGTTATAGCCATATCATTTTTAAATATTAATACATTTGGTTGCATTGGTCCACCTAAAGTCTTTATCTTATCCTATACATTATAAAGATATTAAAAAACAAAGATCCATATGTATTTCAAATGTACAGAAATAATTGACAAAACGTTAAATAGAAAACCAAATAAATCTACAGGAAGATCATCGTAATACAAAAATGAATATAATTAAGGTTACATTTTAATATGACAGTACATACCTCAAACAGCAAGCGACAATTATAATGACCAGAATGATCAGAATACCTGTTCCTCCACCAGCTGCTGCAGGAATAATCACTGAAATGGATACATACATATATGTTATCAGCATAATAATCGATTGCTAGAAAATGTCGAGTTGTCAGCATCAGAAAGTCTAGATCAAGACGAGGCGAGATCTAGCAATCAAGATTGAATTTCTATAATAAGGCTATTTTGGGTAAATATCAATCAATTTTAAATAATGTCATAAAAAGAAAATCCTGAACTGGAAAATAACGAAGCTGCATAGCGTCTCGAGGTTATAAATGCTAAACTCCATCTTAAATTGTAAGCATAAGTACGTATTGAATAGCTGATGTGTAGATACATATTGCAGTTTATGAATGAAACGCTTAGTTTAGAACAAGTCATTCATTTTACTACAATCGCTATTAATGACTCTAATTTTTCGACGCTGGGAGAGAGGCAGTAGACCCATATATGTGATTTACAGATAGTACTAAGTTGTCGAATTTTGCATCTGAATGGTTATAACATCTGTATCAGAGATAAGGCCGATAGAGGTTAAATTGTTTGGGTGGGATATTTTGTTAGGCTTAGGATAATGTGACTGGGTGGGACATCATGCTACATGTCTGCGATATGATGCCCCAGTGTTAGATATCACTATAAACTGCTACACTGCAGACATCGTAGAGATATGGGTGAAAACTTGTTAAAGCTACGTTAAAAATCATAATCACATCACATCACATGACAGATATTTACAGCTGGATCGGACACATTATTGGAACATTTTGATTCATAGTTGGTACAGAAAAAGTTACTCATTTCCGTTTTCATCTCAAGTGAGACTACAAAATGTTGTTCATGCCTTTTTGTAACCAGGAAACCTCATTTGAGAAAGTGGTAATACAGAATAATAAAACGTCAGTATCGTTTCAACATCTATGAAATAATTTAAAATTTCTGGCTCTTTTTTTGAGCACAAAGTTGATAGGGACATAATAAATACAACAACATGGAAAATGTTTGCTAATCATTTCATACATAAACTGCTGATCTTGGTTCGGTGTTTGCTAAAAACAATTTCCAAGCACGAACATATTTCTTAGATCAGCAATTTTACACCACCTTATTTGATTGTGCGAAAGTGTATCGCTGCGTAAAATGATTGTTACTGCAATTTTCTCTCGCTTTAAGAATAATGAAAATATGTTTATTAGAGCTTTAAACATTGCAGTTAATGGAGGTTGAACGACAATGATAAAAAAATCCCTAACTTCTTAAAGGAGATCAGAAATAAAAATTTTCTTTTTATGTATGTAATACATACAACACGTACGACAATCCAACGACAAGTTTCACATCAGTGACGAAAAAGCAAACCTGTTCATGGCCAAAGTTTCTCTTCCACAAGGGACATGACCTGGCAAACCAAAGTGTTATTGGTGGACATCCTTCGCAGCATCAAGCGAAGCCTTGTCCAAATTAATAATCTTAAAGACAAGATGTGTATAGCCATTGCCATCGTAGTAGGACGAACGTATGCCTACAAGAACGACACGGCAGAATGGAAAAGAGACTGGGAGAACATTCGAAAATCTAAACGAGTCAAACAACAAGGAGAGGCAGAACTCCTGTTACAGCAAGCTGGAATAGTTAAAGACACGTCCTGTGGCATTCTTGAAATGCAAAAATTGCAAGACATCTTGACTCCACGTTACATCTTGAAAGAACACCCTCAAGAAGTGCGCGGACCTCTGTTGTTTCGAGGCAAAGATTTTAAAGATGGAAACTACATTCACGTCTATTATCACGATGAACATTTTGATCCCAATACCAGTATCACTGAAAAATGTGACTATGGCTATAAAAATCTAGAGCAACATACGCACTGCGGATTGAAATGCTCAGGATGTTTGGCATCTAAACCCTCTCTGGACGTAAGGACAAGAATGAGTTCTTTGCGCAGCTTGTCAGAGAACGTTTATCAGTCCAACTTGATACAAACAACATTAGAAAACGCAAGGATCACAGCAGAAATGTGCTTGTCAGCTCTTGAGATTGTGCCTTACTTGTGGACAAGGCATACGTACTAATAATGTCAAGGCGCACGTCTGTTTAGGAAAGAAAAGATGTCACATTTGTCACCAAATCATGGAATTGGAAAACCAATGCTACATTCAAAAATACCATTCTCAACATGAAGAACAAGATAATGACTAGAAGAAAGGCAATTTCATCTTTTTCGATTTCGAATGCATGCAAGATGTTGGCATTCAAAGTCCTAATTTCAGCGTGGTGCACCGAGCGTGTGAGAACTGCATCCAAGAACATATCTTTACTAATTGTCCTCACTGTAGCAATATTCCTGGAAGACGTGAAAAAATCATTCTGAGGACTAACACATTGACCGATTTTGCCCAATGGATCTTAGACCCTATCGACGAAACGTGAAGCCAAGAAGACATCGAACGTTACGGAGATTGTCATCGCTATGCCACGGTGATGGCTCACAATTTCTTGGGATACGATGAACAGTGTCTGTTGAGGTACTATATGGAACAAGTACTGAACGTCCATGCAAGTGGGTCAAGTGCAGTTTAAAGAATGGATGAGTTGCTTGGCCATGCCTTTGAGTCATATGCCTAAAACGTTTGGCCTGACAGAAATGGTCAAAGGCTATTTTCCACGCTTTCTCAATACCGATCCAATCAACACGCCGATTTACCCCCATTTGCCTAAGCCTCACAACTACGACCCCGCCAACATGCGTATCGATCAATGAGAAGGTCTCTAACGCATGGTACCAAAGACACGCTTCAGACCCTTTAGACTTTAAGGAAGAAATGTTAAAATATTGTCGTTCCTATATGAACATTTTACGGCGTTGCTGTGCAAAATTTCGAGAATTGTTCATGGAGCACGGAGGGATCGATCTTTTGAAAGAAGTCTGTACCATTGCTAAATCGTGTTCCATAGTGTACCGCCAACGATTCATGACCGAAAACACGCTAGCCGTCACTAATCTTCAAACAACGTCAATACTCGGTCAAAGCCCTAAGCTGGTTATACTACTTGTGTGACAAGGAAGACAAATGGATCCAACATGCCCGCAAAGGAGGGGGCGAGAAAACCATCTGAAGGTATTCAGTGGATGGCTGGGACTTAGAAAACTTCACGATCGTGTAAGAAATTAACGGGTGCTTATTTCATGGATGGGGGAAAATGCCACAATGCCCGTGTTTACCCAAGACAGACTTTTTGTCAGAACCTTCCCACTACTTCCAGATGATTCACGACAAAACCAAATATATGAAACACGTGGACGTCCTTGGTGAGGACTTGATCTTAGTCAATTACGAAGAAGAACTGGACTTTGTAGAAGCCGGCGAATTTGGAAATGTCATCATTGCGGCTTACGTGATAGATCATGCTCGCTTAAAACTGTTTGAAGCTTTAACACTGTTAGGAGATCGTGTGCAGTATTTTGACGTGGATAGTTGCATCTACATCAGTCGTCTGTGTCAACAGCAACCTAAAATCGAAGGAGACCGTTTAGAAGCCTGGACGGACGATCATACCGAGAACAAGATTCCAAGATTTGCAAGTGGAGGTCCCAACAATACGGCTACGAATACCGTAACCCTCAAGGACAAGTGAACACGGAGTGTAAAAAGTGAAATAATTGACTCTCAATTATCGCAGTATGGATAGAATGAAAGCTTTAAAGTGACCAATTACCTACCAAACATGATTGTACGTTTACTCACACATCAAATCGACAGTAGAATATATCAAATCGTGTGCCAGAAGCGAGTACTGCTTCCCAATCACTTTACCGTACGGACACATCGATATTGGCCAGTATATAAAAAGAGACAACGTCCAAAGTCAATAATTCATTGTCACTACAAGTGCCAAGAGAAAAAGATGAATCCTTTCACTCGGCGAGTATCAAGCGAGAGCAAATTCGAGTGCGATTGCGGAGATACTGTACACTGGGACCACACTGATTCAGTACTTCATTATCGTCATGTGAACTTTGCTATGACTACCATACCTACTATGGGAAGTGGAGATTATGCTGTGCGTGTCAAACCTGACGGATGTGAAAGCGATGCTACTCGTCATCCTACACCTTTTCAATTTTCTGGTTTTTATTTTGGATATTATCCTCCACGGGAAACCACTCGAATACCACCAAACGGATATCTTGTAAAACTGAGGAAACTACTACATATTTCACCACATCTTCATCGAAATGAACTGCACGAAATGAATATTTGTTTAGTGTGTTTGCCAGAATATTGTGACTATGAAAGTCGAATCCAAACCTTATGAGGAAAGCGGCCAAAATATCTGGAAGGACCTCCGAAGAAATAGCCGTAGCCGAATTTTTAAACTTGGGTGATGGGGATACAGTCAAGTGCTTCAGTTATGGCGTGTCCCTTCACTAGTGGGAGAAGAAAGATTGCGCTTACCTGGAACATGCTCGTTCATCTCCAGATTGTCACTACCTACCTTTACTGGGGCCTCGTCATTGAAGTGGGACCAGCCATGACGTGCAAGATATTAGCGACGTGATTAGGAGTCAAAGGTTGGACCACCCCTAGACAAGTATTTAAGCCAGATATCAAAAATAATCTTCAAGCATTACTCATTGAATTTCAGGAGAAGGTCTACAAGAACATTTGGCAGGGACTTGCCAGAGCCGAATCTCAATTATTGACTGTAAAACTTTTGTGTCTAGAAATTCATAATAGGAAAGTGAGTAAAGTCAACCAAACAATTCCATTTCTCTAGATCAAGGTTGTGTTTTTTCTACTCTTTCTTTTAGACCATTTACATTGGAAGATTGTATTGACATTCATGACCGTTACCTGAATGGCAGTGGTCAGAAATTAGTCATTACGTTCATTACTTTCGCTCCAGGAGAAGTGCTTGACTGATGCATGGTCATGGATGCTTTCAAGAGAACATTCGTGCCTTACCTGTGGAGTTGAGAGTACGCATTTATCTAGAGTTGGTTAAAATACAATTCAAACGCAAAGATTAATTGTATCCGTTATGCCACCGATTTTTGAACCACTGGTACCTAAATGCTATAAGAAGATTGATTCTGGAGAAAGTGTTCAAGTTGTCAAATGGGCGAAAAGTGTTATATTGTTGATAGTGATTATTTATACAACCAGGTAAAATTACTGAATCTAATTTCAAAAGAAGAGTTAGTTGGTTAAAACAATTTGTACAGAATGTAAAATTAGTGGAAGAGGAAACTTATGGTGTCAGTTAATGAATAGAAAATTTGGATTCGACAACGGTGGAATAATACTGCCACCTTTGTGCAGAACGTACGGTCATAGCTGCCGAAAAAAGAGATTATTATACTTTATACCATGCCACTACCTTTATCGTTGGTGACACAACAGATTTCGTGGAAAGAGATACATTACAATATTCAAATAGTAGAGGGTTATCGTTGCCTTTTAAGAGAACTGTGCCCATTGAATTCGAGTCAAAGTGTAGTGTGTGTCTTATTGACCTGCTTTTTGGGATTTCGTTTGACGTCCGATTCTTTGTGAACTCTTTACGAACAGAACTTGCCACGCAAACATCATGAAAGTGGTCCCTTTAAATGTTCACGAGAGACTTATTATACTCAAAGATTTGCGGTTTCATCTGGATGATTCTCATCCATTACGGGAAAAACAAAATTCGTCAACTTATAGGTACAGAATATGTGTATGAGGATGTGTGTGCAGCTTGTGGCTTACACCCTTACTGGACAGATAAACGTGACTAAAAAAGGTGGGGTTTTGAGGCGTGGACTTCTGAAGTGCTCTTTATGCCCTAGGCCACTACATTTGATGACAAAAAGTGTTGTAAAGTACAGGCTTGTTTATATACCAATATGATTATTTTGATGTGTCTTTTATCTAAGTACTTAACCATTTGGCTAAAAAAAAATTTGTCTTTCGCCTTATTCACAATTAAAAATATTACACTAAAAATGTCCTGAAAAAGTATAAAAACTCTTGTCTTGTCTGTCTTCGTGCAAAAGGTGGCATTCCTTACACTACTATGGCTAACTCTGCTGTCTCTCCCTCCACTTTTCATTCACGAACACTTAGATCGTGATAGTTGGGAGGCCTTGTATCTTCGGCATCTCTTTAACATACTCATTGCTGAAACCTGCGGTTCAGGCAAAACCGAATTTGTCAAACGTTTGATCGAACATAAACATCATTTGATCGATCGTCCACCTCAACGAATCATGTGATGTTACAAAGAGTGGCAATCGGCGTACAGCATTCTATGAAATTGTCAAGGTGAATCCATCGTGTTTATGGAAAGCATTCTTGTTGAAAACGACGGAATTGTGTCTGACCCCAGTCAAACCTATTTGGTTATCTTTGATGACATGTTAGGAGAAGACGAAAACTTTAAACTGGTTTCCACGCAAAGAACATCATCGTAATGCCAGTGTCATTTACATTACTCAAAATTCGTTTCAATAAAGTAAAGCCCATCAGTCTCAATGCTCATTACGTAGTTTTGTTTAAAAGTCTTATAGATAAATCACAAGTGCAAGTCTTAGCCAAACAGTTAGGAACATCCTTGGCTAATTCATGCGTACGAAGATGCCACTCAAACTCTAAACGCATATTTACTCGTGAATTTAAAACCTACTATCCCCGATTATTTGCGAAATCGTACCCATCTGTTTCACCACTGGGGCCAAGATGGAGGACATGTCGTGTATAAGTCCCGGTCGTGGACTTAACCGCCAAAAAAATTATAAAAACATCGGTCACGTGGACTATCTCACACAGAGTCATCATGTCATCTATCTCTTCAGTCTAATCTTCATGTTATATTGATTCGTGCATTGTACGGCATTAGTGGTGAAACAAATTACACAAATACGAGCTCGTATCTTAGAAGCTAGTCTCAAAGAAGTCTTACGATTGATTACAGAGACAGCACGTCAATTACTGCAAGGCATCATTCATATTCCACATCAAACCAAACTTTTTTGACAGAAACAAAGTCGCCTTGACATAACTTGCCGATCCTCGCAATGACACTCAAACCAAAAAGTAAATCATTTTGAAACCTGGAGGTCGTGGTTTTCTAGAAGGTGTCATCATTCGTTCCGTCTTAAAAACTTCTTCAGCGGTGATACCCTCTTCCTCTTTAGCAGCAGTGACAGCTGCTCTGCTCACAAAGTACCTGTCCCCAAAGTCAAAGTCCAAGAGATCAGGCGTGTTAGAGAATTTACTGGATTTGTCAAAGCAAGAACTGGTCCGATTTAGTCTCTTGCAAACTCCTCCACGACGTGTGTTGCCTGTTATCAAGTGGTTACGACGTAAATACAATCAGTGGCGACGCATTCCATTATAAAAGACCTGAGTTAAATATTAATATCAGTGCTATTTTGTGCTCCTGAGCACCCCTAGATGTTTTCACAAGATTTTAAGTTTTGTAAGTGTACACCGTTACCATCGTTGTTATTCTGGGCAAAAAGGAAAAGGAAAACGAAATAGACAATCACGTCTTCCAAAATACTCTTAGTCCAACATCGCCGTCATATAAAACACAGTGTTCCAATGAACAAAGAGTCATCAAAGAGGAGGATTCTTTGGAGTTTTCGGTAAACACATTGTTGCCTTTATGACAAAGCGATATTCCCACAAAGAAAGAACAAAAGTCCGTGCACTCAAATCATTGACGTCAGTGTATTTTTGGTGAGTGGCTAGAAGTCAGAAAATAAAAATGTCACACCAAAAAAGACATCCCTCCTCTATCTCAAAAGGAAATAAAAGGAAATGACTGCCACCTCGTTTAGCCAAATATTTGGACATTTTGTTCGTCTTGTCCAAAGCTCATTCACCCATGCGAAAACAAATGGTTCAAATTGCGTCCAAAGATGTCATCCATACCATATGCGAATGTTGCGTGAATGTCTTGAAAGGTACGATACCTTTGTTTAAACACAGAAAGAATTTTTAGCCAAAAATCGACACGTTCTTCACCAAATGGTCCAAAGGAAAATACTCATTTGTCAAAAGAAAAAGATGTTGGTACAATGTGGATGATGTTTGCACATTTTGCTTATGTTGTTTGCACCCCTGTTAAAAGCCACAGTAGTGGCCTTGTTTACAAGTCTTGTGGCGGGAGATGCTTCACAAGTGAGAAAATAAAGGGATAAAAAGAGCATCTGGGTCACAAAATATCTCAGACGTAACCTTTGGAATCCATGGAAGGACGAAAACTGACTTTAGTCCCATATAAACGATGGATGGAATGAAAAGAAAATACTACAGAAAGGCATGAGTAGCATCAGTGAAACATGGATCAGTTATTAAACGTTGAGGTCTAAGAGAGCATTTACTACGATCCATACCATCCTGCCGGTTACGGAGAAAATCAGAAATTGTATAGTGCTGACAAAACAATACTGAAAAGTGTCCGTTTACCTCAAGTGCAACGATGGTTACAAGAACAAGCCATGTACACCTTACACAAAGCCATTCAACGAAAATTTTCTAGACGTCGCACCGAAGTCGAAGGCATCGATCATCAATGGCAAGTTAATTTAGCCGATGTCACTCATTTGGCCACCTACAATTGTGGCTACAAATTGTTGTTTTGTGTCATATACAACTTTTCCAAATTTGCTTGAATCGTGCAACTGACTTCCAAATTGAGCCTTAACACTGGTCTTGAAACAAAGTGGTCGTCACCCTCTTCGATGGCAAACCGACAAAGGCACCAAATATCTAAACCAAGCTTTTCAAAAGGAATTGAAGAAACGTGACATCCATTTTGTATCACCAAGAATCCCGAAACCAAAACAAGGGTCGTGCAAACTTTATGCTTGCTCGTTCGTTAGTGATGATAGTATATTTGTGTCTATTACATACATACATACATACATACATACATACATACATACATACATACATACATACATACATACATACATACATACATACATACATACATACATACATACATACATACATACATACATACATACATACAGACAGACAGACAGACAGACAGACAGACAGATAGACAGACAGACAGACAGACAGGCATGCAGGCAGGCAGGCATGCATGCATGCATGCATGAATGCATGAATGCATGAATGCATGCATACATACATACATACATACATACATACATACATACATACATACATACATACATACATACATACATACATACATACATACATACATACATACATACATACATACATACATACATACATACATACCCATGTTATTAACTAATGCTAACGAAGGATTTTAGCAATGAATATAAACTTTTTCATGACCTGTCCTTCGTCTTCACGAAAAAAAAATATTGCTTTATATCTTAGAGGCAACTTACACAGCATTTCAACTCATTTCGTGAAGAAATATTGATAATCCAGTAAAATTATATTTTTCAGAAGCAAACGCTTTGTTTAGAATACATTTATCATGTGTATATAAAACCCCATCCTCAATTTTATCAAATATACCATATAACGGTAGTAGTGAATTTTGGCGACAATGGAAATTACAGTCAAAAAGGTGCTGGGACTGTTTAGCGACAATAGGAAGTTAGATTAAGTTGGGTTTGTATAGGAATTAAACAGTTGGGGTGATGTCACGGTACTGGATATTGATAACAATGTTGCAAATGGTTGACCTTAATCCTGGCGAAACGGTGAGAAGAAAAGCTATAACGCTTGGAGGTGCATGACATATAACTTGGTATAATGCATGGAGGGGCGGGACTTGATATACATAGATATAGACAAAGAAACTGACACGTATATAACACAAACAAAAAAGCAAAACAAAAATGCGCAAGTATGTCAAAGATACATAAGTATTGAACAGCATCGACGATAGGAGGGTAGACGATTTCTATCTTAGCCCACATCATGAGACGAGAACAGGTCAAAGGAATGAAGTGAAATGCGGTTTTAATAGCGGAAAAAGCAGATCGAAACGAATTGAGTTATTTTACCAATCCTAACACGCGTTACAAAATTCAGTAACAGAATAGAGTATGTCTTCCAATCCGGAGTGAGCTACCTGTGACATCACATTTCCTATAAAGTTGCGCTAGCGTCAGTGCGCAGTGAATAAATGCAACAGAGTTAGAACATGACTAAGAAGACGATGACTTGGGGTGCCTTGGCCGTGACAAAGGGATAAGGCAGTTAAAGCTAATCACTTTCCATTCCTGAGTTTATTCTTAAAAGCAGCAAACACCCAACAATCCATTTAAGGACCACCCACCATTCTCTGATAGAGACTACTAGGTTCTTATTCTAAAAACAACAAAAGCAAGAGACACTAATGTTTAGTTTATGTTGTATTCTGGTACAAATGTACAATCTAATTAACAACACAACACTTTAAAAAAATCATTAGCTTCTTTATCTTTGTTCAGTCTCCTATACTTAAAATTCTTTATTATAACAGGGTTTTCCTCCAATTTTCCTCACTTTCTTCTTGTCTTCGTCTCTTTCTTGAGGTGTCTGGATTCTTCCGTTTTGAAGGGTACTTCTTCTTGTTATGAATCCCTCTCTCCCTCCAGCTGTTTTATAGGGAAGTCTAAAAAAAATGTCCTTTCTCTTGCCAATGAAACTAACTACCACGACCTCAGCAATATCCGCTTGGTACTGCACTTACGCCTCGGATCCCTTCTACTTTCAGGAAGAAAAATTAAAGTATTGTTATTCCCACGTGGATATTTTACTGCATTACTTTGGAAAAGTTCGAGAATTGTTAATAGAGCACGGAGGGATCGATTCTTTGAAAGAAGGCTCCGTCATTGCTAAAACGTGTTCCTAAGTGTACCGCCAACGATTCATGCCTGAAAACACCCTATCTGTCATACGCACTCAAACGACAAACTATCAAACGTCAATACTCGGTCAAATCCCTGCTCTAGTTAAATTACTTTGACGCCAAGGAAGATGAATGGATCCAACACGCCAGAAACGGAGGAGGTGAAAAGACTAGGAACATATTGGGTAGATGACTGGAACTTAGTAAACCCCATTATCGTGCACGACCTTAACGGATGCTTGTTTCATGGTTGTCGCATCAACTACTATCGAGGTAGAATATTACCAAACTCTTTTCCACCAACAAATCTTAGTTCAAGAAGAAGCTTCTGCACGACGTGTGGTGTGACTAAACATTTGTGTACGTTACTAAAGTAAAACCAATTCTGTTCAAAAAGTACATTTACTACCTTACACAAAAGAGGTTAAAAAAGTGACTACCATGCCACGCCCTTCATCATTCGTGATACATTAGATTCCATGGAAGGAAGTCAATGTTAGTATTCAGAATGTGGTGAATTACCAACTCTTTTTACGAGCAGCACTGTATGAAATAAATATGGGTCGTCTTAGTGTGTTTAGTGATTTGTTTTCTAGAATTTTCTTTACCAGTCGATTTCTTGTGGGCTCAGTACGATCTGTACTATGAGCTACCTATAAATGTACAAGTAAAACTCATTCTGTTAAAAGCCTTGTGTTTTCATCCCTCTACTTCTCTTTCTCTACCTTTAAGGGAAAAAACGATTCAACTTTTAGTCACTGAATATATTTAAGATGTGTGTTTAGCTTGTGACTTGCACCCTCGCTGAAATATATACGTAACTGGGGAAAGTCTTGGTTTTGAGGCTTGGTCAAAAGAAATGGCTGTCTATGCCCAAGATTTGTGATCATAAATTCAAACGTTCAGTGAAAAAAAAACCTTTTAAACCTGTGTTATTCACAGTGCCAGAAGAACTCGACACCTTGTCCTGAAGCGTGCATATAAACTATTGTCCTGTCTATCTGCGTGTCAAAAGTGACATTCTCTCAACTGTGGCTACAACTACTTCCTCATCTAACTCCTCTTCCACTTTCAAAGTCATCGACAAAATGTTAGATCGTGCCATTTGGTAGACCTTGTATATTCTCCATCCCGAAAACATGTTAATTACCGGATGCAGCGGTTCAAGCAAAACAGAATTAGTCGAAGGTATGATCGAACATAAAAAAAATCATTTGATCGATCGTCCACCACAACGCATCGTTTAGTGTTACAAAGAGTCACAATCGGCGTACTGCGAGAAAGTCAAGTTTATTCCATCGTAATGAAAGACATTCCTTACAAACACGACGGGATCATGTCTGACCCCAGTCAAAAATACCGGGTCATCTTTTCGGAGAAGACGAAGAACAAATTAAACTATGGTTTTAACGTAAAGGCCATCATCATAATAATAGTGTCATTTACATCATCTAACATTTGTTTCAAAAAGGTAATGCCCATCGCGCAATTAGTCACAATGCTTACAACGTGGTCTTGTTTCAAAGCCCTATAGATAAACTCTATGCAAGAGAGTTACGAATGCCTTGGCTGACACATGCGAACTAAGATGTCACTGAAACCCCACACGCCTATTTACTCCTGGATTTAAAACACACTTACACCAATTACCTGCGATTTCGTACCCATCTGTTTCATCACTGGTACCAAGAGAGAGGGCTTGTCGTGTATAAGTACCTGTCGACTTACCAACAACAAAAGTCTATTAAAACCTACGATCACTTTTGGTCCTTCTCACAAAACTTGACGCCCTTTAAGTCTCATCTTTCCGTCAAATGAATTAGTGGCTTCTACCTCAAATCAAAATGCAACTCAGTTTGAAACCTGGATGTAGCGGTTCTTTAGGAGGTGTCACCATTAGCTCCCTCTTAAAATGGGATCCCAATGACCCCAAAGTCCTCCCCTAGAAAAAAAATCAACTCGACAACCTACCACAAGAGAGGTACCTCCTCGGTCGGAGTGCAACCTTACATTCGCAAACAACGACTACAGCTATCGTGATGCATCTCCAGTACCCTAAGGTTCTTTCAGTTCTCCGTTTCTGGTGATGCCAGCCAAACCAAATTTGACAACAGTTGTTCCTATTTTGATGAAACAATGGAATCCCGTGTCTCCAATAACGTCAGCTACAACGGTGACACGCTCCTCCTATTTTTTAGCTGCAGTGGCAGCTGCTCACAAAATATCCGCCCTCAAAATCAAAGTGAAGATAGATCGGGCATATTGCAGAGTTTACTGGATTAATCCAAGCAAAAACTGTCCCGGTTTAATCATTTAAGAACACACACCCCTCATGCGTGATGCCGGTCATTAAATTGATATTCAGTTGCGACACATTTGAGTACAAAGCCTCCTAGGGCAAACGATGGGATTCGGTGTTTTTATGCCCCTTAACGTCTAAAGACGTCCCTGTAAACAGGCGCACACCACCATCATCGTCCTTCTCCTATCCCTAAAGGAAAACAGGAAAGAAAAGGAAAGCGTAGTCATCAAAAACCCCGCTTAGACAAGAATCTACGTATACCCCATAAAAGACACAATCATCTAAAGAAAAAGAGGAGCAACCCAAGGTGAAGGATTCTTTTGACAAAGAGTTCTTAGATGAGGTTGTCAAAACACTGGTTACAAACCCTTCGACCTACTTCAAAAAACACCCTCATATAATAAGATAAAACGGTGTATGAAACGTCATCGACGTCAGTGCATCTGCGTGTGTATGTATGTATGTGTGTGTGTGTGTCCCGAGACAAATAAAAGAAATCAAATCTATCACCCCCAAAGAAGCCATCCCTCTTGTACTCCAACGGGAAGAAAAGGAATTAACTCCCTCCTCCTTTATCCAAACATTGGGACATTTTGTTCGTCGTGTCCAAAGCCTCTTCACGCATGCAAAAACAAAATATTAAACCTGCCTCCAAAGATGTCATCGTTACCGTGTGCAAACGTTTGTCTGAAATTTGGCACGATAACTTTATCTCCCCATCAAAACGAATGTTTAGCCAAGCATTTAAATATTCTTCTTTTAATGGTCCAAAAGAAAATTCCCATCCATCAAAAGAAACAAATGCCAATACAACGCAGAGGATTTGTAAACATGTTGTTAGCACCATACTCAAAGTTTCATTGGTACCCTTGACTACAGGACTCCAGGGAGCTACTGATACTCAAAATGGCATATCGATAAAAAGGATCAAGAAGGTAAAAGGGGGACTTTGGAGATTTCTGACGTGACCATTAAAGTCAGATGGAAGTTCGGAAATTGGTTTTAATTAAAATCAGATGAAAGTTCGGAAATTGGTTTTAATACCTTACGAACAATGGATGTAATTCCATCGTTGTCAAAAACAACGACACCGATTATACTAACCAATCCGAAATATCCCAGTAACAACATTAAATGCAAACGTTGATGAATCGCAACGTTGTTTCTGGAAGGGAAAAATTTCAAGGATACGGTCAACTGTTGGAACCACTGGAACTCTGTCTGCAGAAAGTTTTAGACAAAACAGCTTTGCCAGCTCTGAAAGATTCTAAGGCCTTGATGAAAAGTCCATCAATATCACCACCAAGAAGAGGAAAAGAAGACAGATGAAAAGAAAAAGTATATAGTGACGAAATTAAGAGATTGTTGTTGTTGTTGATGTTTATAACGCAAATTTTCAGAACACGATAGGCTACACATGGCGGCCAGTATTAATGGTGGAGGAAAAAACCGATAAAACACCGGAAAGAACAACCGACCCACGAGTAGCTACTAGCAAGCTTTCTCACATATCCACATTCGCCGAATCCTAGACTGGAAACCACGTAGACAGAGGTGAGATGGCAGTGATCAGTAACGGACAGCGCTTTAGAACACTCGGTCACTCGGAGCCACTTTGAAGGTTGTTAAAGAGAAAGAAGAAGAAGAAGAAGAAGAAGAAGAAGAAGAAGAAGAAGAAGAAGAAGAAGAAGAAGAAGAAGAAGAAGAAGAAGAAGAAGAAGAAGAAGAAGAAGAAGAAGAAGAAGAAGAAGAAGAAGAAGAAGGAAAAGACGAGAAGAAGAATAAATCAAAGGCCCTTTTCAGGGCAACTCAATTGCTTAGAAAAGATTTAGAAAATTTGCCATATTTGTATCTTTGTTTTTTTATCCAGTGATTTGTCACACCCCGTCATGCAATGGTTTTTTCTATGAAAGGAATTATTTCCGGTTCCGCCAAGCATTCTATATTTCATTTTCTCAGCTGTCACTGTTTCATCCGATTGAGTTAGTCACTTGCAAAATTGTTGCCAATGTTCAATACCAGGAGTACACTCCACCTATTTTATTCCCTTACAAACCCAACCATGTCAAATTTCCATTGTCGCTAAACAGCCCCAGCATCTTTTTGACTAGAGTTTCCGTTGTCGCCAAATGCCCCAGGTGTTCGCGTTTTGTTTCAATTTCATTTGTCGTCAAACCGCCTTAGCACCTTTTTGAATGGGATTACCATTGTCGCCAAACAGCCCCGTTTCACTACTAGCGGCTATAACCAACATATTAGAAACATAATACGATTTCAATTTGCATGCCCCACCACCAAAGAAGAATTTGTATTTAATGTATTCGTACCTTCATTGATATTGCTTGCTGATTTTGACGTCGTCAAACTTGGCAACAATGTTTTATCAGTCATCTTTTCAGTAGGTTGGTCAGTGTTTTGTTGTGTTGTGATACTTTTTTCTGTTCTTGATGGTCCTTCTGTAAGGGATATTGGTAATGCAGACCATGCAGTCGTTAGTGTTTTAGGAGATGTCACATTTTCACCACTTCTAGTTGTAGATACAGTCATGGGTATCTTAAGTTCTTCGCAAGTGAGTGTTATGTTGTTATCATTTCCGCCATCTGCGAGTAAAATGATGAAAGATGATATAGATATTTATTGGAAACAGAGTGTTGACAAGGATACGTTGTCAAGTCATAAAGATTTATCTTCGTTTGTATAATATTTGGGGTGGCACAAATGAAGATAAAATATGCAGTATGATATGCTTTTATTACAAAGGTGGCATCTGCTGTGTATATTTGAGTTAATTGTTTGTTTGTTAGTTTTAATATTTTACATGCTATTCTACTGAAATATTAAATACAGGACTTAACCTTGTCCAAAACTGAATTCATTTCTGTTTGACCTGACTGACGTTTTATTTCATATAGGTCAACAACTTATACATAGCTAAATTATTCTTATTTAGTATCAGTATTATTATTCAAGTAAACAAGGAGTAAATATGTTTGTTTTGGGTTGAATTTTAGAGGTTATTGTGCTCGAAATAAACAATGCTCATTAGATTATTCCTAAAGGTAATTTTCCATTAGGCAATTTCATTTGTTTGGAAAATGTTGTGACCTCATGTGAAGTGGAGAACTATATAACATTTTGATTGTGAGGATTTGGTCAATTGTGCTTTAACATCTAGCACCTTCAAATTTCTATTGTGTTGGGACCAGATTGTGTTTAATTTTGTTAAATTATACAAAGCTTGTTGTCTTTCATTCTTTTCTGTTATTTATTGCAAGATAATAGACTCGCAATAGAAAATTGGGGCTTAGTCTGTAATACGAATTTTGCAGAAATATTTTAGAAAAGTTTGTTTTGACATTCAAATTCCCCCAGTTTCGTAATTCTTAAAATCCCAAATATTATTTCACAGTTTACAAATCTTTTAGTGAAATTAACAAGTTTTTTTTTACAATATCATCTAAAGTAGAGAATTTTTTAACAATTCTGCACAGAAATTGTTATAAATGTTGCAAATGGAAGTACAGCTATAAATATTGAAGTTAAAGATAAGACTAATTTAGTGTCAAACAGAAAGAGAGAGAGAGCAAGCAAGACAAATGCAATTTGAAGAAAAATAAGATAGGCTAATGCACATGCAAAGAGTAAAGGTAGAAAGGAAAGCTCGAATTAGATTAAAGAATTAGAACTGACAAGAGAAACATAATACTCCTCTTTTGATACATCCTTTTCTGTAAAATGAAGTAGATCAATATTGTGTTCATTTTGCGAAAATTGCTGAAAGTTTGAAGTGGTCAGCAGGTATTACAATGTGTAATTACTGGTAAAGCTCGTGATATTTACATTTCATTCCCACTACAGAAGAGTGCTGATTATGATGTAATTGGCTATTATATCTTGAAGAATTATCAGTTGGTAGCCAAGGCCTATCGACAAGGTTTAAGGAATTGCAGAAAATCAACTGACCAAACCTGTGTTGATTTTCCATTGGCAAATGCATAACATTTAGATTGGCGTTGCTCTTCTTCAAAGGTTAATAAAGACTATTCAAATCTTAGACATTTGCATATCGTGAAGAATCCAAGAATTGCGTACATAGTGACATTAAGACCTATCTTAAGGTTGAAATTTAAAATCAAAATGCTACTCGTACTGCTGATAAATATTACTTAGCTTATAAAGGTTATTTTACAATTCAGTCTTCCACTTATCAGAGGTCTGTTAAAACAAATTTACGCCGTATACAAGCCAGTCCAAATTTCAATCTGGTACAACTTTTAGAATTTCAGCAAAAATTGATCAGAAGCCCTTTTCTCTTTTGAATTGTACTTATTGCAAAAAGGACTTACACGTTATTTCTGATTGCTGATTGCTATAATCTGAAAATAGTGCAGAAGAATCAAGAAGATTTACTCCAAATAATTTGTTTCTATAGGTCAAGGTCACAGTTATTATAAAATCAATATATTTCTTGGTTTTCATAAACCCTAGTCTGATTGTATTATGGAGAATTATGAACCATTCATTTCGAGTGGTTCTATATCACTCACTGGTGATTCTACCAATCCTATCCCTATTCAATTTTAAGGGTTACAAGACCATCTCAGAGTCTTCAATTATCAGGTACGTTACCTTTTTCTGAGAAATCTTCTTCTAATAAGAGGGTTCTTATTTAGGGAGTAGATTGCAACATTGTTAATGCTCCTCGATAGTCTGTAAATTCGCCATCAGACTTAGTTTCAGGACCCGTAACAATTAGAACAGTGATTCTTTATTCACTGATGGCATTAATTTGCTACTAGGT
The DNA here is from genome assembly GCA_016746295.1 of Potamilus streckersoni. Classification (NCBI taxonomy): domain Eukaryota; kingdom Metazoa; phylum Mollusca; class Bivalvia; order Unionida; family Unionidae; genus Potamilus; species Potamilus streckersoni. The sequence goes on along the minus strand of JAEAOA010000895.1, from coordinate 4,381,802 downwards.
AATGACCTTGTTGAAGATAAGGTTGTTAATCCATTTGTAACTGATAAGCCTTGTGTGAATCAGAAAGTCGATCCTAGTGATTAATAATTCCTTGATTCGAACCCAGTATTTGCTGTTACTAGAGCTATGGCATAAAAGCTCTTGAGGATGATGTTGATCAGATAAGTATTCATTTGGCTTACACATGAATTGGTCAGGAGTTTGATGAGGCTACTTTCACTCCTTGTTGGAATTAGTTGAAGCGTATTGATCAATATGATCTTATTTTAACTTCTCAATATCTTTATTCAAATCAGATTGACAAACGACAGTTTTTTGTCGTCTAGCAAGAAATAGATTCTTAGATCCCCTGTTTGTTTTAAAAAGCCATCATTGAAACTGAAGCCACAGAAGTATATGTTTGTTAGTTCATTAAAAAATGCATTCTTATGAAAAATGGAGATCACCTATATATGCTGGTGACGAATTGTCAGTAAACAATCAAATTGTAGTTCTGAAATCTTACAGACAGAAAATACTTAGTTTAACCAATTAAACAACTCATTTGGTCGGTCATTTAACGATTTTAAAGACGTATCTCAATATCTTGAATCACTTATATTGACGCAAAAGTGATATTTGTAGATACTCTCAGTCTTGTCATACTTTTCAAATGGTAGGAAAACAGAATCAGTTTATCTGCTATATATTCCGGCATTTGATGAACCATTTATCAAAATAATGACAGGCTGCGTCAGTTCCTTACCTAACATCAAGTCAGGTAACCAATACATCTTGACTCAAATGTGTGCGTCAACAACATTCCCAGAGGCAAATCCTTTGTAAAATATTCACTCTTTTTTTGACCCCCCCAAAAATGACCAATGCTATCAAGGGTCAATTTGTTATCTGGAATTGTCCAGCCAATTGTGCTTGAATTTGGTATCTAGCAATTTAAGTAGAAATTGAAATTATGGTTCGACAAAACTGCAATGTAAAAAGAAAGGATTTAGTCTGGTGATGGGTTCTGTCTCTCTTGCTCATTCTTCTGACTTTTCTTCATATGTAGATTTGATGGCCCTTACATAATCACGAAGAAAATGAATGAGTTAAATTGTTATAATTCTACTCCTGGGATGTAAACAATGATAATATGATGATATAGATAGCCAGGTTAATCGTTAAATTAATTTAGTTGTACATGATCCACACTCTAGAGATTTAAGCGATGGAATGTAGTTGGATTCTGCTGATTTTGAAAGAAGACATTTATGAATAATTTGGACCAGAAAAGTTCACATTTTTAGCAACAAAAAAGTAAGGAACTAAAAAAGTTATTACTTGAATATTAGCACCTATTTCCAGGTGTTCCTACAATGACGTTGAAATTGTAAATTCCAAACATGTGAAATAACACAAATACAGGATAAAGCCTCCAAATATTAATACTTAATAAAAGAAATTCAGTATTTGCTGAAGAATGATTGGTTGGAGTTCATCAAGTATACTTGTTCCAAAACCAGATAATACTTTTCTCACGATGACTGATTAGAGAATGGTGAACAGTGTGATTACAACAGTCATTGACATTACCAAGAATCAATAACAGCACTAAATAACTGCAAAATATGACACCATATCTGACCTTCTGAAATGATTTTGGCAAATTTCACTGCCGAAAAGGGCCAAGGAAATTCAGGCATTAGTGAGTTATTATGCCTTTATCAATATAAAGTGATTCCATTTGGGATGAAAGGTTTAACAAATACTTTCAACGTTTAATGAACATGAAAAAGTCTGGTCTAGTTCATTGAGATGATAACATCGATTATGTCATAATCTACAGCAACAATTGGAAGGATCATTTAGCAACCATTCGGAAATTATTTGATAGACTCAGGGATGCCAATTTGACAATTAATTTAACGAAAAATGATTTTTGCCGTGCTTGTGTAACATCTCTAGGACATTTCATGGGAAATAGAAAAGATGAACCGGTAGATGCTAAGGTCGTAGACATCTTTGAATTCCTTCTGCCTGTCAGTAAGAAAAGAAGTGATAGAAGTTTTGGATATGGCTGCATACTACCGACAATTTTATTCGACTTTTTCTATAATTGATCAACCCCTGATAAATGCAGTGTATAAGAAAACCACGTTTCATTGGTCTACAAAACTGCAGGAGGCTTTTGAGAAACTAAATGCTATGATTAAAAGTGTAATAGTTGTTTAATCTCCATATTTCAATCAAGTATTTATACTGTCTGTTGACGTAAGTAATTATGGCGATCGAGAAGAATTGATTCAAGTAGAAAAAACCTGTGTAGATTATGCAGTATGCTAATTTTGTAAGAAATTAAATAAACATCATGGCATTTATTCTGCAATCTTTAAAGAATGTTTGATTTTTATATTGTCATTTAAACACATTGAAGTTTACATAAGATCAGCTCCTTCTCCGATTATTGTGTTTAGTGATCACAACCCCCTTTCTTACATAGGGAAGATGAAATACAAAAACCAAAGATTATTACGGTGGACTGTGTTCTTACAAGAATATAATATTGATATCAAGCACATCGAAGATTTAGCGGCTGACTCTTTTTCACATGTATAGAAGTATATACATTCATAAGGTTTCATCTGATATTTTATTACCACGTGTATATTAGACTTAAGGTAAAAAAAATGGTTTACTGCGTAAATCTTTCCTTTCATCACAAGGGAAAATGTTATGTATATTTAATTTGTTTGTTTGTTAGTTTAAAATTTTATTTAGATGATATTGTAATGTAACATTGTATGCTAGATTTGACCTTGTCGAAAATTAAGTTCTGTCTTGCCTGACCAAATTGATCTTTTTAAATTTAATTTACGTCAACAACAAATACATAGTTAAATTATTCTGTAGGTTCACGAGCTTTATATCAGGATTATTTATTCAGGTAAACACGAAGGAGTAAATATGCTTACTTGGATCGGGCTTTTGGAGTTTACTAAGCGAAATTTACACGATATTGTGCTTTAAATAAACGAGGCTCATTATTTCACTCTAGATAGTTATTTTCCATTACTTAACATTTTTTAAATAGAAAATGCTATTTGTGACCTTAGGTGACCATGTAAGGAACTAAATAATCTTGTGGATGTGGGAATTTGGTAAATCGTGCATTAACATCTAGCAGTTTCAAGCTATACTATTTTTACGAATATGTAATTAAAATGCTTGTGTGTTAGTTTTAAATTATTTTTTATTTTACTTTTGTTTCATTACATTTTATTGCAATGATTTTTTCATGGGATTTGATATTTTCCCAGTACATTCAATTTTTTAGAAAGCAGATATATGACTAATGCACTATTTTAGCTCACTTTGGTTCAAAGATTTTGTAAACATCGGGTAAATACGATTGACTATTGCCAAGGTCATATTTAGCTTGAGTGATGGCTCTAATTTGCAAAGATTTTTATAGAATCTTTTAGTAAGTAGTGCAAATTATCTTTTCTTTAAAAAGAAAAATGCAATGTTCAAATTAGTGGTCAAGGAATCCATTACCTGAGCCACCATGTGATCTAAAATCAAGGCTCAAAACAACTAATTGGTATTAAATGTATTTAGTAGCGTCTGTATACCTTGAGCGTACAAGGTTTCTATATTCGATGACAAATTGTTTTGAAGTTCATCTACGTTTTGGAATTTAATAATTAATTCTCTAGAAAACACAACAAGTGTATTATATTTATAAATGTTCTGGGAGAAATATATTCAGTGGAAATTTATTCTGGAATTCTAACCAGAAAGATTAAAAACTATAATTCAATCGAGGATATATTGTCAACAGTACAACGACCTCGTCCTACGTCATCGAGATTCTAACCTGGATTCAATTTGAAGTATTTAGTGATATGACATATTTCTCAATCCTAAGATTACATTTCGGATTATATTCACAAACCGTAAGTCTTATTTCCACTTTTTACATTGTTTCTATGGAAATAAATTATTTTATTACAATATACAGAGCTTGTTCCCTTCACTTTTCTTTCGTTACTTTTTTACCAGCCTACACATAACACTATGTTATGACCAGTTAGGGCTGAATTTTATTTTCTTCATATTATAGAATTCAATTGAGTATTTTCTCTGAAGATACAAAAGAGTTCTGATACAATCTTTGGATAAAGGCATTCACTGGAATTTATACTAAATTCAAATCTGGAATTATATCGTAGTGATTGAATAAAGGACAGTTTATATATCAAAACTTCATTAACTATCAGAGACATGCATTCACTTCAGTTTTGGACTTTTCAGGACTTGGTCTAAGTTTTTCTTCAGGACTTCTATTATTATGACTTGTGTTTGTAATTCTTGTATTATTTTGGGATTTAGTTCGTAATACCCTAAGTTCTGTTTTCTTATTTTCACTTTGTATTCTATGAAAATATATATTTGTCAAATTTTACAAATCTTGTAGTCTTGCACTCTTTTCTGTTACTTATGTTAAGAGCATAAACTCTTAACACGTCATAGTGAAAGGATCCACAAAATAACAAAGATTCCAGACGAAACAGGTTCGCAAAATAGTATCTTACTGTAAACGATGAGATAATCATGTTGTACTTACTTTGAAAAATGAAAAATATGTATATTCGTTTAGAAGTTTTATCTTTAGGTCATTGAAAAGATAGATAGAATTACATAGAATAAACTTTCTATCGAGTATTTTAATGCTCTTCATATACGAAAGGCGTATCACAGCCACAAACAACCTGTAAAAGATGGACGAAATTACTTACATTGCGTTTCCATCTCACTTCAAATATAATTCTCCAATCACTTATAGAAGTAATCATATAGGTCTGGTAACCCACGAACTTTTATCATATCACCTCTGTATTATATGCCATCTTGACGTATCAGTCCCCAACTCTCCAAATTTATTTGCTACTAAGAGAGACTTCCGTATGATAAACAGAACGAAACTAATGCATGACATCCAAGCAAACCGAACAACTAGCTTACCTACTACAGCAGAATGACTGCTTGCGTTCATTGCTCGGCCAACAAGCCCAAGAAACCAAGTGCGAAGTAGCAATTCACAAGTGTTCTCCGTGGTATAGTAGTGTTAGTGACCAGCTTCGCACTGCTAAAAGAGATTATTGTAAAGCTGAGAGACTTTGGCTTTCCACCAGACTCACTATTCATAAGCAGATTTATGATGCCGCTAAGAAGAATGTCACAAACATAGTCGATGCAGCGAAATTGGCCCACTACGGTACTTAGATCATGGAAAGTTTCAGCTGCAAAGAGCTATTTGAGATTACTAACAAGCTACTGTCAAGGAACAACACTTCCAGTTTCCTTCTCTCAAGTCGACCTTCCTGACCTGTTTGCAAATTTCTTCGTGACAAAGTACAGACCATCAAAGATGAACTTGACAACACAATTTCAGTTGACTCGTCATCACCATGCAGTTGCGATACATACTTTCAGCGGCAACCATTAACAGCACTTGAACCTGTCTCCATAGATTTAGTACGTACAATCGTGATGAAGAGTGCACCAAAGTCATGTGAACTAGATCCGATTCCGACGTCACTGCTGCTAAAGTGCTTGGATCCAATATTGCCTTAATTAACTGATGTTGTTAATATATCTCTCTCATCTGGGTAATTCCCATCAGTTTACAAAACTGTCATTGTAAAACCTCTGCTGAAAAAACCAACACTTGACTATAATGATCTAAATAACTACCGCCCAGTTTCTGATCTCCCATTCATGTCAAAAATCTTAGAAAAAGTTGTTATATCCCAACTTGTATCTCATCTGAATTCAGTCTTTTTAGCAATGTACAGTCAGCATATCGCCCTCGCCACAGTACTGAAACCGCTCTTCTGAAAGTAGTCAACGACATTCTCTCTGCTTTCGATAGCGGAAAGACTACAGTCCTCACTCTCCTTGACTTGTCTGCAGCATTTGACACTATAGACCATGATATAATACTTCACCGTCTCCAACATGTATTTGGCATTCACGATACGGCACTACTATGGTTCAAGTCATACTTGGTCAACAGGACACAAATTGTGTCCGCAAATGGAAAACACTCCAGCCCAGTTGATTTATGTTGTGGTGTTCTACAGGGACTGTTCTTGGACCTGTTTTCTTCATTCTGTACACTCAGCCACTCTCAAGACTCATAGATCATCATCCAGTGTCTCACTAATTGCATGCTGATGACACACAAATATACAAATCTAGCCATCCAGCTGAAGTTGAAGCTATCATCTAAAATATAGAGAGGTACATTTCTGATGTGAAATCATGGATGAGATGTAACAGGCTGCAGATGAATGGTGATAAAACTGAAGCCATCCTGATTACAAAAATAGACTTTCTCATTCACATCCTTTACCTCAGACAATAAAAATTAGCAACACGAACATTAAATTCAAGCCGTCAGTACGAAACCTTGGTGTCACTCTTGATAGTACTCTCTCATTATATCAACATGTCATGAACATACGCAGGGCTGCATATCTTGAGCTGGGACGCATCAGCTCCATTGGCAAGTATCTGTAAGTTGATGCCACAAAAACACTTGTGTGTTCCTTAGTACTTTGAAGACTAGACTATTGCAATTCAGGTTCATTTCTATATCTACTTCAGAAACTAGAGTCCCTTAGAGTACTACGATCAGAGCATGCCTTTCCGCTGCTCTGTACACTCCACTGGCTATCCATACGATCCAGAATTAAACATAAAATTTGTTCTCTGTGCTACATTTCTCTGACGGGCTCCAGTCCAACATACTTATTTGACCTCACCCATGTGTATACTCCTGCAAGATGCTTATGCTCTTCTTCTGACACTCGCATTCTCAATATTCCCACTATGAAGTTGGAATCATATAGACAACGTTCTTTTGCATACTAGGGCCCAGCAACGAGGAACGAATTGCCCACTTCACTTAGACACAAAGACACAGTGATCTCATTCAAAGAGCGCCATTAAAACCAATCTATTTCAACTGCAAGAACAGTCAATGTGACCTAATAATGTATAATTTGTAACGTATCCCTTTACCTTAACAATGTTTTCTGTTTCTAATCTTGTGGTATTTGTTTTTAAATTTTGTAATCATTTCATTATATATGACTTTTTTAATATTCTTTTTAAGCGTTATCAAATGTTGTAGAGCGCTTAGAGCTTCTAAAGATTATGCGCTATATAAAGTCCTCGTTATTATTATTGTTGTTATTATTATTATTATTATTATTATTATTATTATTATTATTATTATTATTATTATTATTATTATTATTATTATTATTATTATTATTATTAGAAGAAGAAGAAGAAGAAGAAGAAGAAGAAGAAGAAGAAGAAGAAGAAGAAGAAGAAGAAGACCTTCTATATCAGCGCAAAGAGTAATCTTTCATTTAATTTTGTTGTGTAGGTGATTTAAATATAACAAGAACGTTCAATTAATCAAGTTGTTGCAAAATTGTGTCACTATACAGCTTGTATATCAGAGTGATTAGTGCAACTTTTCCATCAATTTCGGTGCTTGTGATACCGCAAAGTAATAACAAAGTTTTAGTAGAACGCCAACTTATCATATGCAGGACAGGTATAACTCTATGGCTCAAAGATGGGGAGGGTGCACTCCAAACGAAATACTCTGGCAAGATATGCATTTACTATCATTAAATATGTAGACTAAATAATGCCATTAATAAATTATCAAAAGGAGTGTGTAGTAATTCTAGCGAACAATTTATAATACGAGGTGCTCTTAGGCGGTGTGGGGTTGGCGTGAGGTGAAAGGTCGCCAATTACCTTTGCACCGGTACTGAGGATAAGTAGTGTTAGCTTCTTTTATCAACATCTGAAAATTGAAAATCAAACCTCTCCTTACTCGTCTACAATGTAAATATTTATGAGAAATGGTAACACAATATTCGATAGCCAGTAGTGTTCTTAATATATAATATCTCAGTAAGGATTCATAGCTAACAGAAGAGTGTACAAGGTAATGAACAAAAAACTATGCTGATATTTGTGAGTGCTTCAATTTCTATTTTATTTTTGTAACGTGTTTTGAAAATTTAACATAAGCTGTGGCGTGCATATATTCCAATAATATACCTTTACACAAAGTGTAGGAAATATTTTCAGTTATTTATGTGAGATTGTTATCAAATTTGGAAACGCTATCCATGGATAATTAGAAAACTTAGGCATAATTATATAACAAATTCTAAATGAAGCAACCACAAAATGAACAAAATGATAGGGAAATAATTGCTTATGAGTGGATAAGTTATGTCAGTTTTAAGTGTTTCAATTCAATTTCCGGCTTAATTGTCAACAAAGAGATCCATATGGTACATACGATTTAAAGACGAAAACTGGAAAGAAGACAACAAGAATTTGAAAAGTATCAGGCGTTGGTATGCACCAATGACGTAAACAAAGATGGCGTGAAAGAGGCTCTCTTGATGATATTAAATATAAGATAATTATTGTTGAAATATAATTTTCCATCACTATTACGGTTATCAAGTTTTGCTGTTATGAACACTCCTGATATGTGATAACCAGAAAGACACAGATGAAAAGATAAAATAAAATTGATAGACTGAAACTAAAGGTACATTATCAGATTACATTAAAGACATATTATTCTTAAAAGTCGATCATGCTAGCAAGATGTTTCAATCATAGAAATTTAAGAACCTTTATGATCAGATCTTAATATTCTTTATTTAAAAAAAATTATGCAATAATACACACATACACACACACACATATATATATATATATATATATATGCGGGTGTGTAGGTGTGTGCACATTTGTCTTAAGGAACGAGATATATGTAAAGCACATGGAGTTATATATTAAATTTGGTTGTTCTTTTTAAAGATCCTCCAATGCTCAATAACTTTTTTTAAATTACTTACTGCCTCGTAGGAGCAAACAAAATTCTGGGAAAATATTTTCCGATATTATCCTCGTGTTTATTTTCATTGCAATTGGAAATGACTTGTCATCAACTGCTGTGATCCCCCATTCATTTGAACCACCTGTTAATGAGCTCAGTAGAAAACCCGGGAATGTTACGTCCAAGCCACACCGATTGCAACTGTTAAATCCATTCACCAATAAATTACTATTTCCGCTCCATACCACATGACAAACGCATTCCTTGCTAATTAGAGACTCTTTTGTTAGAATGCTGCTTCCGTTGATATATACATGTAATGACGAAACAGTTCCGGATTGACAGAATTGGATACTTGCATATTCTGAAAAAAATGGAACATAGAGAAATGTTTGTGAAAACTGTTTTCTACGTCTCTGATTAACTATATGACAACACAAAAAACAAAGTGGAACTGAATAGAATTACATTCTTTAAGAATTTATTTTATTGTTTACTTTTAAATAAAATATAAGTTTTTAAATCAAATATTTAATAATTTTGTTTATTTATTTCTAGAATATTATTTAGTGAAGTATTGTGTTTAAATATAAAAAGTGCAATCACTCAATAATTGGACCATGAACTTATCATTTCACTTCTAAGATAGATAAATAATTTTCCCTTAAGAGTCTGTACTGATCAATGTATGAATATATATAGCAAGAACCGTGTGTTTTCTGTCAGTAACCCTCAGTCTATTATAAATATTTACATTATGAAATAATACAGAGTACAGATAGCGCGCTGATGCGAAATTTCCTAAAAGCACATGACACTTGCAGAGAGAGAGAGAGAGAGAGAGAGAGAGAGAGAGAGAGAGAGAGAGAGAGAGAGAGAGAGAGAGAGAGAGAGAGAGAGAGAGAGAAATATGATGCACATTACCGCTGTCGTTTGAAGGAACACAGTATTTGGCATTCGCAAAGCCTGAAAGAAAAAATGAGTATTTGCTACATGAAATACAAGTCATAATATCAATCTGTCATGGTTGCTGTAAATTAATCAGTATCCTATGAGTGTTATTACATCTCAATCATATAACCTCGAATATCTCGAATGTCGTGCATTCTCTTAACCATATAAACATTGTAGCATCAATAACACCTCACGGACGCATTGACTGAATCATATACCCAGATATTAGTGGAAGTTTAACCATTTTTTACAATCACATTTAAAATATTACTGTTGTTTAAAAACTTATAAAACGGTAGAATCTCTCTTGACTGGCAACTTTGCTTGCCCTGACATAATCAAACATGTTGACTGCTGTCATAACTTCCCTTGATTTTGCTGGAAACTAGCTTTATATGTCGCCATATCATCTTTTATTAAGCTGTAGTAAATATACGTCCATGATTGCTTTTCTTATTATGTATGCATTTTTTACATTCATTGTGCCTCTTCCTGTGTAATTAGTCTAATTAGTATAAGATCACTTCAAAAACCTTACCTCTCTCTCTCTCTCTCTCTCTCTCTCTCTCTCTCTCTCTCTCTCTCTCTCTCTCTCTCTCTCTCTCTCTCTCTCTCTCTCTCTCTCTCTCTCTCTCTCTCTCTCTCTCTCTCCAAACAAAAAAGGCAACGCTATGCTATACTAATTGATTTTGATCTTTTGGGGAGGTTGTTAGAAGAAAACCTTAATGTAGATCTCAGTGCTTAACAGTTTTAGCACAGCACATTTACGTCATAAATAAAATATTATCCGTTGTTTTTCTTTCATCTCGATGAATACATAAAAGGGCCTTTTCGATTCAACACACATTGTATGTTTGTATGCTCTTTTAACACCACATTCCTCTTCTTAAAATGTGGTGCATGAGTTCAATGTAAGAAAGATAATTCTATTAGAACAATCTGGCTAATTCCATGATATTGTTATGATTTAACTGGAGATAAGGTTTTGCTTAATTCATTTATAACTACCAAGCATTGTTTTCATGAAATAATGGTTGATCCTATTGCAAAAGAAATCCATGATTTATTCAATGCTTTTGAAGATACTAGAGTTACGACAAAAATAGTTTTTTTAGAATGATCAGGAAACTATTGTTGGGTTTTTCATGAGGTCACATTTGCTTTTGTTACTGATCAGTCAAATGCTACTGATCATTGTGATCCACTTTCAACTGATCATTCTCTTTATTATAATCAAGGCGACAATTGACAATTCCTTGTGGTCAAACATAAAAAAGATCAGAAAAACATGTTTGTTTATAAGTACTTGTTCGCAACGTGAACATACAAAATCATCATGTTGAAATTGTAGAATAAAAACCTGTAAAACAAAACACACTTACATGATGAATACTCTTTAGCAGAAATGTTTGAAGAAGGAATTTGAACATACGTTGGAGAAAAACTTTATTGAACCAACCAAAAAGTAACTGGAGTTCGCCTTGAATTCTTTTGCTGAAATCATATAATTGGTTCCTATTGTGCACTAACTACAGAAAAGTGAACAGTGCCACACAGACAGACTCATTTCCAATATTCATCAATATATTGACAGGATTCGAAATTCTAAACAAATCTTATCAAGTCTGACATGTTTGAAGCATTCCCTTAAAGACCGAGTAAAATAAGGAAACAATTTTACAACTCCAGATCGACTCTATTAATAAAACGATGATATTTGGTATGAAAAATTTTGCATCTACATTCCAGCTCATAATGAACAAAGTGGCATCTGCGATTCCTAAAAGGATAAGGAAACTATTTGGAAATTCTTTTTTTGCATGTCTGGGGCAAATTCGACAGTTAAATTTTAGTAGATATTGTGCAACATGTTAAGCCTGTATGAGCTAAGGTTAAAGATATCTATGAATTCCACGTGCCTATCAATAAAAAGGAACTGACGAAATTTTTTGGTAAGGATATTATCGGAAATTTTGCTCAAATATTTCCATAATTACTGAGTCCCTAACCAGTTTATTATGTAAGAAGTCCAAGTTTTATTTTTCTGACAAATGTCAGGGCGCGGTCGATAAATCAAATTCCACAAGTAAGACTAAATCAATTCATTTCATATCCAGATCTCAAATGATCATTTAAAGTGTCTGTTGATGCACGTTATGCAAAAATTTGTGGCGTATTAGTTCTGGAAGATAAACATGGCGTTCATGATCCACTGTGCTATTTCTCTTAAAAGTTAAATAAGAACCAGAGAAATTGTTCCATTCTTGAGAAGAAGGGTTTGGCTCTAATTTTGGCTTTACAACTCTTTAAAATGTATATGAATTCTGCTAATTCTTCGATTATTGTATTCAGTGATCAGAGCTCTTTTATTTTCATTAACAAAATATAAACCAAAGGTTAATTGTGATCGAGTTTGATGATGCAAGAATACAATATCAATACTCAGCACATCATTGGAAAAGGAAATTCAATCGCACATGCACTTTGAAGTGTAGAATAGTTTTATTTTGCTTTATTTTGTATGCATTTTATACATTCATTGTGCCTCTTCCTGTGTAATTTGCTCATGTATGTATATGATTAAATTGGAAAACGAAAGCTTTATTGAATACGTCTTTCTTTCCATTATGAGGGCACGTGATATGTATATCAATACTTTTGGAACTCCTGACACATAATATATTTATTTATTTATAATTCTTATACATGACTGTAATGTGTATAAAATACGTGACTTGAATCTGTTAAGGGTATAATATTACACAGGATTATTAAATAAATGTTAACAAACGTGTTGACAATTATTAATACTAGTCTTAATTATAAGACTTAAATGGAGTGTATGGCGTAGTGTCTCAATGACTGATGGGATATCGATGTTTCGAGAATAATTCTTTAGCTTCCCATTGGTTGCATTGGTTGCGTGAGGTCAAGTGAATATGCTTAATTCGACAAAAAATCAAAAGTATATGCTGTCGATTGCGAATTACTATAGCAATATATTGAACATATATTCAGGAAATTAAGGCATCAGATTCATTCCGTTTATTGGATCCATTCACATTGATTGTTTTCCTGTGGTGGCGCTCTACATTTTCGTATTTTGCATAGGGATAGAATTTTAAAGAAAGAGAATTTTCTCAGGTGCATTCACTAGTTATACTGGCTATTTAAAATAACAGCTTGTAAATCTTAGGTATTGTTGAAAAAACACTAATTCTCCTTTTTCTGATGCATGATTGAAGGATGTATTATTGGTTATAGAGTTTACGGATTGACCTTATTCTCTGTGTTTGCTTAAAAACAAATATGCTAGCTCCACTTGATTTTCACTTCCTAAACTTCAGAGGTAAATTATAAAAAAGAGCCGATAATGATTTTTATTTCATATATTTGGTAATTCATTCATTTTCCCTATTTTAATATCTGCTGAAGATAGTATACTTTATACTAATTCAGGCTTTGTTTAGTCCAAGGGATCAGTTATTTTAGTTAGCAGTGTGCTTAGATCATGTACAATTTCCACCAGTATTATATCCAGAGAAATCAGCCACACTCCAACAAAATAGCATACTGATATGCCAACATTCTCTCCACTGTACGTTTTAAATGCAAGCAACTTCACGCTGCATGTATCACCCGCTCAAAAGTGCATACTAACGGGTGAGCGCCCCTTGTTGTATGACTGTAGACGTTTATTATTTTGTACTTAAAGATTATCTGAGATCATAAACATTTATTTGGACTGTTCCGAGGATATACAAAGTGTTCATTATTTGGACTGTAATATTATTCTAAAACTGTTATAAATTATTGGAAGGAATTGTGGACAACGTCATCTTGACAAAGGCATGGTTCGGAATTGAAATTTATAACTTTAATACTGAAATTCTTTGCTAGGTTTTATAATTTGTTTTGCTTATTTTCTGTTACATAAGTGTGTGACCTTAGATTTGTAACAATATACAGTACCAACATTCTTCAAATCTTGAAAATCACTTCTCCATTATAAAAAGAAGATAGCCTAATTATGAGACAAAAATCAACCTTACCTGATCGATCTCATTGTTAGAATGTACAAAGCAGCATTCAAACAATATCTAATTTATTAGCATTAAATAAAGTGAAGAAAAGCGCTTCCAGTGTAAATGTAAATTTGTCAATGGCCATATCCGTTATTTAAAGTACAAGATAATGTACAATGAAATACGTTTTAATTTCGTATCTACCTGCTTAGCATTTCAACCATAATCATTTCGAAGTGATTATGTACATTCACTTGAATTTCAAATTATGAAATTAGAACGGTTGGGGGAATAGTTAATGCATCAAATTATGTTAAAGAGAAGAACTAGATCATCTCCGATGTGATACCAACGAATAACCTCAAATCCGATCACTGCCATTCCTTTTAATTGCATTTTTATTAACAACCGAGTCCATTGAAAGAATTCAAAAAACGAAACAAACATATGCAAACATGCAAACATTGTAGTTAACTTACTGCACCCAAGCCTCATGCCAGTTCCGAAATGTGCCGAGTAACAATGGTCTGAAACGTGATTTAATCAGACCAGTATTATATGCAATATATTTTATGCTACAAGCCATACCACGAAATATCTAATGGCATTTATAGTTGAACACTATGTCATTGTCTGTATTGTGGAGGTTAACCTGGTGTTTTTTGTACAGACTGCATGCAGCGGTTATGTAAAACATTCATTAACAATAAGGACTTACCGTACAGATGTAACCAGATGACTGTTAAAAGGAATGACATTTCCACCATGTGAAACATGACAAGTGTACCTTCTTAAAAGATAAATATGGACGACGACAAGGAAGTAACTTTCACAGTTACCCATTCAGACATGAATCTCACAGGACTGTAAAGTAAATATTCTAAAATTTGTACTTCAAACATGCCATGTTCACGTATTGTTTTACATGTCATATGTGGGGAGTGATGTATGTGTTTTTTGTGTGTCTATGTGTGTGCGTTCGTGAGTGTGTGTGCGTTGGTGTTTTTAAGTGAAACCCGTCTAATCCAGACTTTTGATAGCGATTTAACTCCCTTACCGATCTAATGTGCCGAAGTTATAATGAGTCTTGTTCATACCATGCGTTCTCATTATTGCTCGGTATTTTGCATCTTGTTAACAGGAAACAAATGGCTAACGTAATTTCTTAACAGCGTCTTGTATCAGCACTTGAAATATTAAGATGGTCACTTTTTATTTTCCACGAAAATCTGAGCGCAATTCTTAACAAGAGTCTTAGGAAAAGTGAATATATTAAAATGTCATTTGATGCGCATCGTTTCGGGATGTCTAAAATATTTACGAGATTATAATGACACCTGTATTACAACAGGCTTAAATTCAATACATTTTGATCAAATTGGCATCTCTACCTAGCTCCTTTTAATTGTAATTGTAATAGCAATTTGTTCAATATAGAAGAATTGTACCTTTCAGTTGTTCCTAGATCTTCTATAGCTAATTCATCCTGAACACAGAACTTGGTCAGTACTTGTTTCTTCTTTTGCAGGAAAGATTGATCACTCATCATCACTAAGAAAAATAATGCATTCAGGTGTTTGACTCATCATTGCATTATGCTTCTTTTGCAACATCTCGACATGCCTCAGTTCCTTCGCTTTTAGTATAGTTTTATTATATGTTTACGAAACTATCCATCAAAATAACACACTGCAACTCTTTGAAATGAAAGATTCCATATATAAGAACAAATGCGGATAAAAATTTGCGTAATGATTATATTAATTTTCCACTATTGATAAAATACTAAATGTCCTATCACATACTCAAAAGTATAAATTCTTCCGAATGAATTTCAAGAACCTTGAAAGTACCGACATACCACAGAGATGAAATCCAGAAAGTATTTGAATGAATTCACTACAATCGCAAAGTAGAAATTCAAAAGCCAATCAATAAATACTATTCATAATACCAATGGATAATTTGAATGAATGAATTATATTTGACACACTGGTCTAAACATATATCAATTTATTGTTTATCAAGTCCATATTTATACATATTTTCAATTGATTTAGAATGTAAAGAAGTTGACGATTTCCAACGTAGAAAACCTAGCCTAACTTTAAATAAGACTACCCCAGAACTCTTGCTACGTAAGCATGATTTTTATAACTTACAATCACTGACAAAGTTAGATATGTCAGCATTCTCTAAACAACTTACAACAATTGTAGAAAAGCTACTAAAAGAATGTCAATTTATGTAATCTTTGCGAAATACAAATGATGCACTGACTTGTACATACAGAGAGAGAGAGAGAGAGAGAGAGAGAGAGAGAGAGAGAGAGAGAGAGAGAGAGAGAGAGAGAGAGAGAGAGAGAGAGAGAGATTATAAAATATGGACAAAAACTGGCTAGATATTAGTCCGACACTTTTGTCGCAAAGGAGAGCTTTTGTTTTGTTTTGGGTTTTTTTTCGATATAATTTAAGTCAGCTACCAGAACAGTAGAGTATCTTACAACCTGACGGCATACTATCTTCAGAGTATTGGATGTTTTCCACTGATTCCAATCGCTATATTGATATATTTAGATTACATTGTGGTAGAACTGGTTTCAGTAAGTGAATCGCTAAATTTAGTTGACACAGACCCTGGCTAAATTTAGTTGACAGAAAACCCGATTTCAGAGCGCTCATTATATTAAATGACTGTTGCTGAATCAGAAAAGGAATTATCCTTCCACCAAAGACTGATGCATATGGTTTACCTAATATGTTTGATTTTTAAAGAATAAACTTTAAAAAGAGTGGCAGAGGGCATGATAGGTATGTAAGGTCATCCATTTTCGGCAGGATTATTCTTTTGTGTTGAACAGGTATTGGATATCGTTAAGGTGGGGCCCTTTGTGCCATGTTATTGTCGAGCGTGACTGGATTTTTAGACCTACGTAAATCTATATGTCGTAAAACAGCATTGCTCAGAATGGTTGTACTTCACTAAATGAAAACATCACCAACTACCTGAAGGCTGAATGCATTCACATCCATGACCTTTTGGTATAATACAATAAAACGAGGGTTCCTGGTGGCCGCAAATAAAATAGTACCCGTCGTTTTTTTCAGTGTGTCCTAAGGCCAAGAAAGATGCTGAGTGTTCACCAATTTTCTAATGCGCTGGTATATATTTCCAATAGTCTCATTGTAATATATGACAGGGTTCTCCAGTACCATGCATCCATGAATTTCAAACCCAGTACCATTCCAGAACTATCTTTTTATTTGGAACATTAGATATATAGGTCAGGAAGTATGAGCTTTTCACTCCCTCTGTGACTGTCTCTCTGTCTGTCTGTTTGTTTATCTCGGATCGGAAAAATCAAAGACAAAAAATACAAAGAGGAAAACGTAACAACCATATGCAATAAAATAGAGGCACATGAAAATTTGACTATAAACTGACTGTACGTGTTAAAGTCTTAACGCTTAAGCTGCTTTCACATCAGCATAATTTAAACATACGCTGTATTTTTGTACAGTAAGAAAATGGTAAGTTACTATCTATCTATGCATATACCTACCCAACCAACCATCTATCTATCTATCTATCTATCTATCTATCTATCTATCTATCTATCTATCTATCTATCTATCTATCTATTAATTTGATATTAAATTTAATATATACGGCATAATTATTTGGATTTGGTATTAGAATTAAGGTGTTTGTCTTAAATATCAGATAGGTTGTATTTATTTATAACCTTTATTCAAAAAATGAAATTCTCATCTCATCTTTGGTTACAATGCATATAGGTACAATTTTTAATTCAGAAAGTCAACTCCCTGGGTTTTGATACAATAATTGTTGATACCGGTTGCGTAAGTCACGACCCTAAAATAGGCTACATAGCAATTATAGGATTCTTACAATAAATGTCCAGGTACACGGCACTTGCATTTCAGAGTCTAGTTTGTTTTTACCAAAAAGGTAATCGTCATATTTTAAACACTAAGTTACGACTACACAATCAATGTAATATTTACATAATATATGTTTTCCAACATCGTCAAGCTGACAAAAAAATGCATATGCACCTTCGGAAAGAAGCGCAGAAAAATATTGATACACAGAAAAGGAAGAGAGCAGACTCAGAAAATTGTGACAGATTCATACTTTTAGAATTAGAGATGACATTTTTTGCTAGATGTTGATTTCAGCACAAATCTAACAAACACTGGAATAGGTAGAAAGAGAAGCAGATATAGTGTTAGATAAATATCGAACTATGTCCATTTTCTCTTCTTTTTTCTTCTTTCCTACTTCCTTTTTTTTCGGTGATAAAGAGTCAAGTTCCATTTAAGATAAAATCCTACCATCATCTCTCCTTAAATTAATTAGTTTAAGATTTTGAAAATGTTGATGATATTAGAGACAAGATAGCAGATTAAGTTTCTCTAACTAGCAAGAATAATTTGTATATTGTTTTGAAAGAAATATATATTTTATACTTGAATTCTGAGAATCTTTGCCAACCCTTCCCTATAAACTTCATTTACTCAAGATTTATATTTTGAGGGTGAGGTTGAGAGTGAGTGTGAGTCTGATCAGATATATTATAATCATTTTTATGTTTTTGAATCAACCTCTGGACAACTCATTAGTGAAATATCAAATGTTTAGTTTATTGTAAGAAACACAGATTATGTGTACAAGGAACAATCAAGCCATTTATAGAAATATGATATCAGCATTCTCCTATAAAATCCGCTAAGACTAGATATTTACTGAATTTTTTAATTTGAATATAGAGGTGGGAATTTGAAGACAGTGGAAAGTAACCATTAAAGAAATATGTAGCCTAGACATTTGATTTGTTTGCTCTACCAGCTATTTCCCCACAGTAGCTGCCACCTACCCACACATGACTACTGCTACACTACTGTCATAGTTTGTCAGATATTTTGACACCAGTTGTATATTTCGCCACATTTGAGGGAGTTGTATTAAATTCTTTTGTATAATTCTTTATCCTAATATTGCAAAATTATTACAATCTTACTTAAGAACTTTTTTACTACAACTCCCACCCTCCTCCCACACCATACAATGCTATATTATTATAAATAAACTTTACTTGGTTTTGTTGTTGTTTTTTTACTGATAGAAGAAAATCATAATGCATTTGTCGGTGTTAAATAATTTGTCTTAATGTAGCCTATTTAATTCATAAATAAAATAATATGTCGTTAAGTTTCATCTCGATCAACAGGTAAACGGGCCTGGACAATTTAATATATATCTTATGGTTGTAAGATGTTGATCTAACACCATAATCCGTTCTCAAATTGTGGCAAGACCTCACGTGTTAAGAAAAAAAATAGTATTAGTATCTGTCAAATTTGATAAAATATTGTAGAATACCTTTACAAAGTTAGATGTTATATTACATTATATCCAATTATACTGTACATTCCCATACTCGAGCCCATTAAAAGACCCATCAGAATACGAAGTTGTACTGATATTTTGTATGTATGTGCATGTGTGTGTGTCATTGTTTGTGCGACCATATGACCACATGCCACACATTCGAATCTACTAAAGACTCTAAACTGAACAAAATACATACATGCATACATACATACATACATACATACATACATACATACATACATACATACATACATACATACATACATACATACATACATACATACATACATACATACATACATGCATACATGCATACATATATACATACATACATATATATACATACATGCGTACGTACGTACGTACATACATACAAACATACATACATACATACATACATACATACATACATACATACATACATACATACATACATACATACATACATACATACATACATACATACATACGTACGTACGTACGTACGTACGTACGTACGTGCGTGCGTGCGTGCGTGCGTGCGTGCGTACATACATACATACATACATACATACATACATACATACATACATACATACATACATACATACATACATACATACATACATACATACATACCTCTGTCTGCGAAAGTTCGAGTCTAGGATTCGGTGAATGTGGATATGTGAGGAAGCTTGCCAGTAGCTTCTCGTGGGTCGGTGGTTCTTTCAGGTGATTTCCCGGTTTCTTCCTCCACCAATAATACTGTCCGCCATGAATAGCCTATCGTGTGCTGAAAATGGCGCTAAGCCCAACAACAACTACATACATACATACATACATACATACATACATACATACATACATACATACATACATACATACATACATACATACATACACATACATACATACATACATACATACATACATACATACATACATACATACATACATACATACATACATACATACATACATACATATGCACCAACCTACATACATAGTAATACAGATACACACACATACCATACACATGCCTATGCATACACATGCATTCACATTAACACATAGACATATATATATATATGTGTGTGTGTGTGTGTGTGTGTGTGTGTGTGTGTGTGTGTGTGTGTGTGTGTGTAATCCATAACATGTCACTATAAATGCTGCCTAGAGTTGAATTGGGAAAGTTTTACTTGAACTGTGTAATGTTCAAGATTTTCTCCAAGACTCTGAAAACATTTAGTCGATAATATTATTTTGGGTATATACAGTGCTATTACGTTTTCATATCTTGAAAATACCTTCTCCATTCAAGAGAGAATTGCCTAATTATGGACAAGAACCAACACTATCTGATCTATCTCATTGTTGTCATATATAAAGAGCCATTCAAGTAATAGGTAATTTATTGATATAAAAAAAGTGAAGAAAAGCGCTACGAGTGCAAATATGGATATCAAAGGACATATCCATACAGCTATTTATAGTGCAATATAATTTACAATGAAATATGTTCTAATTTCATCTGTCCCTGCTTAAAATTATTAACGAAAATTCAGCTCAAAAGTGATAATGTATATTGACATCAATTTCAAATGCAAACTGGGTATAGTTTGGGATCGTTCGCTTTTAATTATGTTAAAGAGAAAAAAGAAATTGACCAAACTCAGATGTCATATGCACGAGTACCCTCAAAGTCTGTTAATATTAGGTGTGTTTGTATCAAAATAATTAAAATAAATGAAATAAACATAAACAAAAACGAAGTAGTTTAACTTCCTGCACCCAAGCCTCAACCTTTGTCACAAATGGCAACTTCAGAAAATGTACTTGATGTGACCCATATTAAATGTAGTATATTTTCTGCTACATGCCATGCCATGAAATATCTATATAAGGATATTTAATATTGAACCCTAGGTCAAATCGCCAATTCCAGTATTAGGAAAGTTATTCTGGTGTTTATTTCTTCTTTTCCTTAACGACTGCATACAGCGTTTCTGCAAGTACCCAAATAACTGTAAGAACCTACCGTACAGATGTAACCAGATGAATATTAAAAGAAACGACAAGTCCACCATGTGAAACATTAAAAGTGCACAATTTCAAACACAATTATGAACCACGAAAAGGAAGAAAGAGACACCAATTGAGGTATGCCATTCACAGGGATGTTAGGTAATTTTACTAAATTTTGTACTGCTGACCAGATAGAATGCTTTGGTGAGGTCTATAGAAGCCAGGAAGAGAGTTCGTGTTGTTCTCTGCACTTCTCCTACAGTTGCCTGATGGAGAAGATCATGTCGATTGCGGGCCTCTCTGCGCGAAACCCACACTGAGACTCTGGATAAACTCTGTCAGCAAGCGTCTGCAGTCTGTTCAGGATGACTCTAGCGAAGACTTTACCCACGATGCTGAAAAGTGCCCCTGGAGTTGTTGCAGTCACTTCTGTCGCCATTGTTCTTGTACAGTTTAAATTTACAGCAAACTAGTGAGTGATCGGTGTCGCAGTCAGCACTGTGAAATGTACGAGTAAGCAGCACACCCTTCATGGCAAACCGTCTCGTGCTGATCAAGTCCTCCACGACACTTTGTGGTGTGGTTTTGTCTGAAAAAAATGAATTGGTGATGTTGAGGTTGTGGTGCGAGCACATTTCTAGCAGTCGTTGCATGTTTTCATTCATCTTCCCAATGCCAAACTTGCCAAGACACAAAGGCCATGAGTCGTGATCGGTATCTACCCTAGTGTTGAAGTCGCCCAGTTACATCAAGTTCTCTTCCTTTGGAATTTTGTCAATGAGCGAGTCGAGTTCGTAATAAAACGCATCCTTGAAATATGTGGTGGCACTGAGTGTGTGAGCGTAAACACTGATCAGGTTAACTGGCCCGGTTGTGGTGTGGAGGCGAAGTAATAGCAGTTTTTTCGTTTCCTTGTTGGCAGGGTTCTATCATAGCCAGCAGAGAGTTTTTGGTGAAACCAGCACCATACTCCCTGACTTCGTCGGTGCTCTTTCCCTGCTCTGAGGGACCCATAATCTGGTAGCCGTGTGTTTGTAATGAGGCGATATCGACATGGAGTCTTACAAGTTCGTCGTTGATGAGTGAAGTCTTTCTAACATCACTGATTGCCTGAAGATAATCTGATAACCCAGTCAGAATGACTCTGACGTTCCAGGTTCCTAGCTTGAGGATTGTTGGTTTTCTTGTTTTGTTGTTGTTTCCTGGTGCAGTAGTTGCAGCCCTCATGTAAGGTACTCACGTTACTTAAGCCTTGCGCACTCAGCAAGGCAGGTGAGCTGTGGCGGGACGGCACCTTATTGGCTGGAACTGCACAGCTTGAGGCGGGCAACAGCTGTCCAATGAGATCTGTTGGTCTCTCCTACCGTCGGAAGCAACCCCTGGCGTCTAACTCTACGCCAATCGAGTGGTGATTTATAACTGGTAACTGATGCTTCCCGTGTTGTGTCGACGCTGTGAAGCGAAGTTGGAGTGTCCTCTCCAGGGTGCAAGCTTGGTCAGTGAAATATGGAGTATCAGCTGTTCACCATGCAACTGACTCCCCCTCTCCACGCATCTGATGGATCCAAGGGAAAGGACATGCCGAAACGTCATGTCACCAGCTACGTCGCAGGAGTTGCCACTAAAAGCAATGTCGAGTCGCCTTAGTTACTCCGACTCCGGATTTTCTGTTAGGTTTACTCCCTGAGCCTTTCCCATGTATGGGTATAGTCGCAAGGCAGAAAAGGTGTGAAGTCAGAGTTTACCTTCTCCTAGACGAGCTACCACTCAAGGTTAACGGGCCCTGTCTGCCCGAAGCATCTGGTTTTGAGGCGCCAGAAACGCTCCTGCCATCCCTTCTCCAGTAAATTTAAACAGGTTCGGCCGTGATTAGTAGTTAAGCCACTCGTGAAGGCCTGGAGCTGGATTTGGTTGTCAGAGGCTCTCTCAGGCGCAAGCCATTGGGGGATTTCTAGGGGAAGTGAGTGCTTAGAGTGCTTATCTCCCACATCAGCCCGCGGCGATAACAGCCCCTTGGAATATATATATATATATATATATATATATATATATATATATATATATATATATATATATATATATATATATATATATATATATATATATGTACGTTATTAATTACTTTTGTCTTGGAACAGCACTTAAAATATTATCGTGGTTATTTTTGATTAGCCACAAAAGTATGTATGTAATATCTGCATGGAGGTTTAGAACGAAATTGAAATATATGCCAGGTGTCATTTTCTGTGTATCATATCATTATAAATTGTACACAAAATTATAAATATACCTATTTGGAACAGAGGCATTACTGGTAAATTATATACATCGTTTGAATAAATCACTTTTTACTTCCATGACATTGCATGGGCGGATTGTTAAATACCGAAGGATTGCACCTTAAAGTTGTTAGTGCATCTTTTATAGTTGATTGGTCCTGAAGACAGATATCTTTGTCAATGATTGGATCCTCTGTTGCATGAAAGATCATTATCTAAAACTAAACAAGCCAACCATTCAGGTACTTGTTGTATTATTGTATATTGACTGCATCTTTGATTACGAAACGATCAATGAAAATAACACGATATAATTGTTTGAAGAGAAATATTACTATCCACTCTCATCCCAAAATGAAATACAAATTCATTAGGCTATCATTTGCATAACGATTCTATTAATTTTCCACATTTGTGAACTACGTATGATAGGTAATCTGTTACAAGAATTGCTCTATATGCAAAATTCCATGCGCTTTACAATCGATACACGAAAAAATAAACATGTGAAAAGAAAGAACGTGGGAAACATATGGTAATAAATATGCACAACAAAATTGTTAGAGATTAACTACACACTTTTGTCGTAAAGAAGGCGTTTATATTTTCATCAAATTATAAATGAGATAACATTTAGGTGTCTTACAACCTCGAGGTCTTAGGATATAGGATGTTTTCCACTGATTTCAACCAATACATGGCTATATTTAGACTGCATTCTGGTAGAACCGGTTTCATTAAGTCAATCGCTAAATTGAGTTTACACAGACCCTGGTTAAATATAGTTAACACGCAACCCCCGACCTCTCCCGATTTCGGAGCGCCTTATATAGAGTCATTCATACCAATATACATTTTATTCAATGACTACGTATTATAATTTATATGTTTTTAGGTTTCCAGCGATGGTGAAAGGTCCATCGTGAATTTAATTTTATCTTGAAACAAAGTTGTCAAGAAGTGTGCATGGAAGCTGGGGGTGGTAAGTTGCTTCTCTATTTGAAGCAGGAATTTTCTTTCCCTGTCGAGGAAGTGCAGGAACGATTTATTGTGGGATAGATTTTATTGTTATTGTTGATCGTTCCAAAGATTTTTATACATGTGCAAATTCCTTTATCGTAAAATAGCATTGAAAAATTAATTAATTAATTAATAATGCAATACGGAATTCTGGCATGCCTGAAAATATAGCTAAAAGATAAATAACACCGGTTGTTTAATTTAATGTATCACCAGGCCTATAGTACAAGTCACATGGGTGATGAATGCGCATTTACTCATTTTAAAATAAATATAAATTTGTTTTAATTTCAATTTAACACTAATCTTCTTTAACCAAAGTCTATTCAGTCCCGATTATTGAATGTTCTGCACATTAACTGTCACAAAGAAACTTCCAAAAGAACATTATCTATCGCTATGGACTTTTAAAATGGTGAATATGTACTATATTTGTGTCTGATAAAAGCGCTTCAAGTGGATTCGTCACAATCAAGGGTAGCATATACGAATTTGTTTATCAATATCCGTAGCATTCATTCTGACATCACAACACTAGACATTCAATCCAGATTGTACTTGATCAAACCTTTAAGTTCATTTCGTCCAAAAATGTAAAATTCTTTAACATTGATTTTGCTGTATTTACCTCTCGCGGCGTCTAAATAATGACGTTCGACACGAATATGGATGTATACGAATCCAAAGAAAGTGAATGCTTGCCATTTAATGGTATGTCTAATCAAATTAATGAAATAGTCAGTGTTGAATGACTACAATGCCCGAGTGACTTGTACTTAGAAAGATCCTGCGTGCCTTTAAATTTGTTCACTCTGACAGATATTTCTACCACTTAATTTACAACTATCGAATGACATGCTAAACTGTGTCAAAGTAACATGAGAAAGGACCCTCCAGCGCCATGCTTGTATGCATTTCTAACAGTGAACCATTCCACCGCTATGGTGCCCTAGTGGTTAGAGGGTCTGCCTCTGATGCGGGAGGTCCTGGGTTTGATCCCCGGGCAAGTCATACCAAATACAAAAATGGTACTAACAGCTTCCTCGCTTGGCGCTCAGCATTAAGAGGTTAGTGTTAGGACTGGTCGGCCTGGTGTTAGGATAATGTGGCTGGGTGGGACATTATGCTACATGTCTGCGGCGTGATGCCTCAGTGCTAGACAACACCATAAACTGCCACACTGCAGACATTGTAGCGATATGACTGAAAAATTGCTAAAGCAACGTTAAAAATCAAATTCACATCACATCACAGTAAACCATTCCAGTATGCAACAGAATTGTTAATATACATCACATATGCTTGCTGTTCTTTTTATTACTGTTTTGTTGGCGGTATTTTTACTGGCTGTTCTTTTTATTACTGTTTTGTTGGCGATATTTTTTTTCAAACTCTTCTATAAATGAATAGGATGAATTCCAAAAGAACTGTTGTTAAACGTGTGAGTGCTATTGCAAGATGGCTCCATTATTTGTTTATCGAACGTTACGCACAAAAATTTAAAAATGCATACATGGTCGCTATAATCGAATCAAGAATCAGAATGAAAAAGTAAATTTGAAATTTTTTATTGCAAGTCAGTTAATTTGTAATGTTTTTTATGCATGCCACTGGATAAGATTGGCTATCATGTAAAATATAATCCTCAAATAAGAATTTGATTTTGAAATTCTTTTAAGATAAATGAAACAAATATCTGAGAAACTATTTTAATTTGCACAAGGGTGTCACCATACTCAATTAGGTGTCCCATTTTATATTGATTTCACGTTCATTTTCATAAAAATGTCGATTATGCCTTTCGGAAATAATAGTATCTGTTTACGAAATGCAAAAATTGAAAATTGTGGATGTTTAGTAAAACAGTTTGAATTTTCGCTGCAAGCAGAAACTGTAAATGTGATGAAATGCAATAAGCAACTGCCACACTTTTGGGTCGAAATTAACAACTTTTGCATTTCACAAATAATCCGTTAAATCCATGATTATGTAATTTCTGCTCAGGGTTGTGTGTGTAGACTACAAATGAGAGATAGTAATTAGAAAAGAACTGGAAAAAAAATTATCCAGCGAAATGTTGGCAATTCGGTTTGATTTATGGGACTCGTAGGACTATTTTCCTGTCAAATTAGTTTATCTCTGTTCACACACAGACACCTCTCTCTCTCTCTCTCTCTCTCTCTCTCTCTCTCTCTCTCTCTCTCTCTCTCTCTCTCTCTCTCTCTCTCTCTCTCTCTCTCCATAATCTTGTTTTTATTACGAATACGTAAAATGGCGTAAATTCCTTTTTATCTAATTTATTTCTTAATTTGAAAACGCTCCATCGTTTATAACATGTGACTGTTTTAGATCAAATTGATAGACTCTCTTTCATCTGTGTTTCTAATTATTTTAACTCGTTATTATTTTTCAAGTAACTTAAATGATTATTTATAACCAAATAGCAATATTTTGTATTGCCTTATTTGTTTAAGGTGTATTTTAGTCAAATATGGTTTCCCAGACCGTGCTACGATAAGTTGGTAATAGCGCCATTGACCGCAGCATTCTATGCTGCTGAGCTTGAGGTGAAGCGTTTTCATTTCCAATACCCGAATCAGAGAACCCTGGTTGTCCCCGTTGTTTATGTTTGTGTAAACATCCAAGGTTCTCCAAGAGCGCTTGAAGAATAAGTCGATGAGTGCTCCAATCCAACGGAAATTATAGTCGCATATGCATCGTGCCTGGCGACTCTTAAAGCCTCATAAGAGACCAGAGAACCCCACCCGAGTGTGGGGGCTCCAATAACCTCATCCATGGTTGGCCCTCAGCCCGTATTCCACGGGGTGAGGCACTTGGCCCCAAACTGGGCTTTTTCACTTTGGTCTGACCTTAAGACCCTCGACACCACAGACCGTACATACATCGAAGGGACAGAACACCGCCCAAACCAGCAGCACAAAGAGAGCCACCAACCCAGCAAGGGACAGCACCCAAGGCGCCGGAGAAATCAGCAGTGTGGTGTTTTCCCCAGAGTCCAGCTCAAATAATTTGGCAATTATTATTTTAGTTCTTTTCAGAGATGGACTCTAGGACGTAGCAACATCAATGTCGCAGTGGATGTGTAGATCTTAAAGAGGTAGATAGGTGTTTGCCCCACAATCCCACACGAATTTATTTAGCATATTTGAAACTTGGCAATTGTAATTTCGATTCATGATGTGTATGATTCCAGGGAGTAGCAGCATAGAGTTTCTAGAAGACAGCAGGAGATGACGTAGGTTGCCCAAGAGCCCAGAGAGGGGTGGCGTATATAAGGGTTTTTGGTTTGGTTATGGCTCCAGAGCGTAGTTGCATCATTGTAGTAATTGTTGATTCATTCAGCTGTAGTATGCACCAATAGGCCGTGGCAGCAGAAGATCACGTAGGTTACCCCAGAGCCCAGAAAGGGGGTGGCGTATATAAGGGGTTTTCTTTAATTAGAGCTCCAGGGCGTAGCTGCATCATTGTAGTAATTGTTGATCCATTCAGCTGTAGTATGCACCAGAAGGCCGTAGAAATACACCAGCAGCAAACAACGCTGTTGTAATGGTCAAGTATAACCAGTTAATTAAGCTAAAGAAATCCAAACATGTGATTGTCACATACGAGTCAAATATACCTGAGTTGTGGATATACCTAGCATTGTGAAGTCGATTGATTTGTATACTAAGTGTAAGATGATTCTAAAGGTTTGTCAAATGAAAGTGTACCATAAACATTTTGTAGTCAAATTAGGTAGGAATAAGGAGTATATTAATGAAATACCAATCGGGAGTTTCAAAGGCCATTCGAGAGTTATTAGCCAAAATGGGCTCAAGTGGTTAAAGAATAGAGCCCAATTTAAAAAGAATAAACATAGAAATAAGATTAAACAAGGAAACATAAAGGAGTCACCCTACTCATCGAGTAGGATTAGCGTTGACCGGGGTATGTGAATTACGGGGAGATAGGTAGATAAATAGTACGAATATAAGGTTTTATTATGACTGCACAGATGAGTGAGTTAAAAGCAGGAGACAGTCATAAATAAAATCTAATAATAATACATGGCTCATTAGATATTGGAAATTTTAGCTTCATATGCAGTCAAAGGAATATTTAAAGGAATAAAGGTATGTAGCTTATTACGCCGCTATCCATATTAGACAGAAAGAAGTGTGTATTAATTGTGGATGATATTAACACTAGTGCAATATATAGCTTTAAAATAACTGTCTCCAAATGTTATAATTTTAGAGACTTTCTAGGCCGGAACCGCAGCCAACATTTCACCGTGCTAAGTTGGACATGAGTATTCGTCTAGCCCTCAAATAACATTACTCGACAGCATATTTCATATTTACTGTGGATATTATCATATCAAGTGTTTGTGTGTGTGTATATATATATATATATATATATATATATATATATATATATATATATATATATATATATATATATAATAAAACCATAACAAAACAAGATTTAATGGCTATTATAAAATTGATGGCGAAGCTGGCATTGCCTGGGTCAGACAATTTAGATCATTGGATATGCAGTATATATAATATGATACAAAACGCGTGAGTTTAAGAGTCAACAGCACATTGCTGGTCATAGTTTCCTGTTACTCTGTTCGTCCACTAAATTAAGTGAAACCCATGACAGCAACATATGCAATAGCTTCAGTCTAAAGTAACTGAATGATTTCTTCATTTTTTGATAATTTAAAGGTTGCATGAATAACATCAAAATTAAAAGTGCAGCTAGTCTAATGAATTAATAAACGTCCTTTTAAACATGTAATTTTATAATAATTTATTGCTGTACTTCACTTATTCATAAAAAATCATTGCATCTTGTCAATATGGGAGGTATCACTACGACTACCTTCAAGTCTCTTTCAGAGCGTAATGTCGAAGTTATTCGAAAATAATTGGAAGCAAAAAAGAACTTTACAGTTGGCATCTTTATTTAAATCGTAAATGAAATTCCAAAAACAAGCGAATGTTATTTATTTCTCTGATTTCACATCATTAACAAACACAAGATTGAAAAGATTGCACATCAGATGTTAAAATATGTTAAAGTTCTCGGAACCTATCCGGATCCTTACTCATAAGTCGTTGCATTTTTAGTTTAGCTCCCCAACATTTAAATCCAAAAGGCTGTAATTCTTTTCACAATAATTTTATATATTATATTATATAAATGGCTAATAAAGACACAATACGTAAGATCTTGCACTCCCAGAAAAATTATCAGAATTAGTTATGAGTTTCACCTGCTCAAATTATGCTTACACCCGTGACTGTTTTTGTTTGAATATTTAGTATTTTGAAAATGAATAATAGCTGCTAATATTCCTTTCTTCCACGAGAAATGAAAATGTAGAATATTATTTATTTCTAAAAAGAAGATCATCGCCATATTTTAATCTATTTAGTTTCTAGACTCACATATTTCCAGATGGATTATATCAATAGAAAATGGAAATAATCCAAATTTAGAAATATTTTTGTTCCAAATTTTTTGTGAGAGTGATGTTAGAACAGGCACTTTTATTGTCGTCGGAATATCAACAAATTTTGATGTATGTTTATGTATCTATGATTGGTGTATGTTTATGTCTTTATGATTAATGTATGTTTATGTCTCTATGATTAATGTATGTTTATGTCTTTATGATTAATGGTCAAAGTGATCCAATCAGAGCGTAAACATTATGAATAATAAATAATACTTCTTTTCTTTTTATTTTTCACGATGTTAGACTACAAGTTCTCATAGGCATTGAGGGTAAAAGAGAACGATTATAAAATAATGGCATGTCGTAACATGAACGAAAAAAATCAAGAAATCTTTTTTCTCAGATTTGCTACCACAATTTTATATTCTGCATCCACCCCGAGAAGCGATGTATGCTTTACTTCCTTTGTTTTAGCAATGGGTCATGGCAGCATTCATATAATATCGTAAATCTTGTTTACCGAGATGTTAAAAAGTGTAATTTCCAATAGAGCCCGGGTAGTCGAGGATTAGTTATCATGTATCCAATCTACCATAAGAAGCTCCTTATGCGCTTATTCTAATCTGTGATATATGATGATGGACAATAAGTCTCATTTAGGACGGAGGTAAAATTAAAGTAACCGGAAGTAATGTACGTTTTAAATGTGTGTTATTGTCTTTAAGTATGTATAAGATTGTACGTGCAAATATCTCGAACTCTTTTGTTAGTGATTGGAATGTTTACTAGTATATTTCTTGCTAAACCATCCGTACATTTTATTATAGTCAATGAAGTTATTAGACGAAAGCTCTATCAAGAGAAATCAGAAAGATATATTTTTAATGTTGTTTAATCAAATATCTAGACTGAGAAACTATACTATCTGCTCAGTTCTTCTACACATATGCAACAATTCAATTCGTGTTATATTGAGCAAGATTGTTCTTGACGCATCATTGTATTTTTTTTATTTCTGTAAATGCTCTAAAGTATAGGTGATATGTACTCGAGCAAGTAATTATACTTCATTGTATCTTGTATGTAAGACAATATACTTGATCTAGTATGAACAATGAAATCAATATTGTTACCTCTAAAATATTCGTTTCTACCAAACAGTGGATCAAATTACACACAATTTCGTGATTCGTTAAAGAAGCCTTTGCCTTAGAAAGATCATATTTTCTGGCAAGTTAAAGCAATTCATCGGCTTTTAAGAACGTGTAAGTGTCCCTTCGTCGGATTTGAAATAAAGATCTCCACTTTAAATAACATTTTAAAGCTTGTTGGTTTCATAATGGATTTCTAAAATGTGCAATTATGTCTGGGTCTTAGAAAATTTCAAAACATGTTCAATCTTTTATAAAAAAAAATCAAATGTTTAAGAAATGGATTAGATAAATCTTATCGCGGACGAGTACCAATTTTCTGTTGTGAGCCTATGCTCTTAAAATAAGTATCATACAAGGGTGAAAAGTCACAAGCTTTGTAAAGTTGAACAAATTATTTTATTTCCCTTTTATAGTAGGGAAAATGTAAGACTAAATTACGGTATTGCCAATTAAATTCCAAAAGAATAATCCTAGAATTACAAAGACAAGTCTTAATAAGAAATGTTCTGAGTAAACTTGTGAAGAAACCTAATCCATATTTAGAGTCAGAGATATTAATGTGTCTTTATGTATTAACAATACTAATTAGACAGAAAATGACCTTATAAGTCCTTTAAATAAACAGATTTGATAAAAATATCTTTTTTAATCATTTGTTCTATAACTCAATACATAAAATTTTCTTCCCAATTATTTGCAATCAAAGTTGCAGTTCCTCTATCGACATTGTTATCTAAGCACACAACCCGGACCGAAACTGCATAAGCATGGACTCAGAGAAATTCCTGTGAGGAACAAAAATTTGGATAAGTGCGCAAGGTCAATGCATATTTTGCCAGAGAGATTAAAAGTTCTTTATTTCATTAACTGGCGTTCAAACATTATGCCTGCAGCAGAATCTAATATGGCTTTTAATAGTAGCCCATGAATATCCACTAAAATTGAAAATGCACTATATAAAGTAACTTTCATCGTAGTTTAATATAATCTCAAATGCATTGTGTACTGTGTTGTATCTTTCCGTGGAAACCGAATTATTTTTAAGAGCATTATCAATTAACGTCTGATAGACGCAGATAAACCACGGATTTATAAGAGACCAGACCTACTATGTCACAGAAATGTTTCCAATATGTATTAAAGATTTATTTTTTCCATTATATACCTAATTCACGTTAAATGTAATGAATATACTAAACATATTGCTCTTAGCATATACATGTCCTTTATTTATCTGGTGTTTGCAAAACCCAAATATGAATATCAAATCATTTGCTTAGTATTATACTTCTGGTGCCTTTGCATATACTTCAGGTGATTACAACATATATCATCCAAGAATCGTATACAAACATTGCAAAAAAAATTATTGATTTACGATGATAATCATTAAAAAATATAAGTGAGAGATCAGCCATCTTATATGAAAGGTTGACTAACTGGACTGCAGTTGCACAATGATGTACAGTACAGAACTGCCAATATACGTGAGCAGCATTAACATCTTACAAACATCTAATTCATAACAGGGATTCCATCACATGGAAATGTGAACAATTCATCTTTCTTCTTTTCGCCAACAATAGTAACACGAGCCTAGATTATTTGGATGACAACGTCATCTTTCTACCAGATAATAGACACAGTTTACAAGAAAAATTATTTAATCTAATCGAAGGAATAAGCTATTTGTTTAGTTTGGTTTAGAGTAAACATATTCCAGCTAATAGTTTGCCGAAAAGGTATAATCAGAGTAAGATATGTGATTATGTATTTGGAACCATATAATGAAAAACGTTTGGATAAAAATTCGAATTTGATGCAGGCCAATCTACACAATGTTGCCTTTCGTTTTTAAGTCCATATTGGCCATCTTCTTTTTACCAAGGAAAGCAACATAACATTTCGAAAGAGCTATTATGTGCAAGAATACCTATAACTATTCAAACGGAGATGGATGCCTACATTTGTAAGTATCAGAGACAACCTGTTTGTATAAGTCAATGCTTGTTACGGTAGAAAAATCGAAGAATTTAAAATGAATGCAAATATTGCGGAATCCAAATAAAATATTGCATGGAGGCATATGAAAAATAAATAACTGTATTAGCAATTACACTCATTATCGGTGTCTACCTTCATCTCGTAGTTTTAGATAATTAAGTTCCATCAACCTATTATGATTCTTAGTAAGTTCAGTTTTATTCGTATTAATACATATTAGGTATCGGATCACAAATTATTTTACAACCAGACAACCTATCTGCTGGTGGTGGTTGAATGCTAACTAAAGTAACATATATTCTGAAATATACATAGATTCTAGATATAAATTTATTCCATGACACATTTCTTAAACTTTAATAAACACTCACAATAATTGACACTAAAGTATTTACTTTTGATATTCTGTATTAAATTTGATTCTGAAGAAAAGCATATGGACTGTTAGTGCAAAGTTATATTATTAGGTACATATTAGTTAATCTCCCTGTTTAGCAGAACTAGGATAAATAAAATGCTGCGAAGCACATATATTTCACGGTTGAAACAAATATCAAATTGTAATAAAAGGAATCTGGTGTTTATGTAAATCTAATGAGAAAATTACATGTATTTTTTTAATATATCAACATTACGTTCTATGCCAAACCATTTAGCTGTCCCATCAATCTAAATATTCGCAACAAATTGTAATGTTTAGTTCGAAAGACTAATCCTCATAATCCTTTTTATACTTTAATTTGTTTTGACTTTTAATACTACATGCATTTGTGTGATTACATCTTCCGCATGATGTTCCAAGACAACCATACTACTGACAGTATGATGCAATGGTATTGGTGTTTACTACACAGTCCATTGTATAAACTAAATTGACTTAAATTCACCATTTCCATGCTGCAAAGGACCTCGCCATACTTTAATAGCCATGCTATAACTAGTTCAAAAAGAACCAATCCATGTTGAGCTTGTTAAAAATACTTGGACAGTTGTGAAGATTATGGGTGAAACAATACAACTGTGTTGTGTATAGATATGATTCAAGAGACCTAGCCTGTGATACGATAAAAAGCAATACACATATGAACTTGATGGTCTTTACATCTTTGTAAGGTATGTGATGCGCCTTCATGTATGTTGACATACTGATTGTATGTTATTTTTAGCATGCAGATTACATGTGAAGATAATAGTCAAAATGTCTTTATGTGTATTTTTTATTGATCACAAGAAAATAAAAATACTTCAAGCAGACAACGTTTTGAATGTTACTGAGCATTATTCAAAGTTTAGGCTATTTAATTCACTTCATCCACCAAGCCCTTTGTTTTGCATGGTATGAATGCTTGGGAAACATCTTATTATCAATTTCACGCTCACTTAAACGTGTTAGACGTTAAGATGGTATCTTCAGAACTGAAGAAACAAAAAATTTCCTGATTCAATGAAAATTTTATTAAACAAAAATACTGGAATGGAAATGCGAATGAATGCCAAAAAATATGTCACTTTGAACTTCCTGCAGATCATGAAGTCTGCTGCGGCTTCAGGTACGTGTATTTGTGAGGAAGGAAAACTATTGATAGCACACTGTCCTTCTGTATAATTTTTTATTTTCATTTTACATATGGTGATAACCTTGAGCGGTTTTTAATCTGACCCCTTGTTAATTATGATCTAAGTTTATTTATTCTATCAGTATCCTCATTCACTGGTTCAATATCTCTACATGGTTATAGTTTGATGTTTATCTAACACTTCAATAACTGCCTCTCTTTCTTCCTGCTCCACATTTTAGCTCTCTGATGAAATCAACATTTTTCAAAAGATGTGATCTCTAGTTGTGAAAGTATTAATCTGTTTGTTGTTTTCTGAGCATACTGTTTCTTATCTGTGTATAAATATTTTTGTGCTTCATTTTGAAGGGGCATTTGAATAGCTAGCTTTCTCAGCTTGAAGGTGTTTAGGAGCTGATCTTTGTGGCTGTTATATACATATTTTCCAGAGATTAACCATATTATTTTTATATAGGTCTGCTCCAAACTAGGTTGTTTAACTAACATAAACTTACTTTCTTGAATCAGTAGTTTACTGACAACCATGTCAGATTTCTTTCCTTTTCCGTATAGCTGTATTAGGGTTTTAGTCCCTGAATGCAATGGTCTGTTTGTGCAGACAGAGATGTTCAAATAAATATCTATACTTTTTAATTTCATTTTTTCACTCTTATCTATTCAATTGTTTTAGCTCTGATACAGATATATGGTTTTGTTGTATATGATCCGCAGGCCTAAAATTGATTGACAATAAATGAAAATTGTATTTTTCTTTTATATTATCTATATTTTGAGTATCCTAAATATTCTGCCCTTTCTACATTGATTTGGAAATACCCCTGAAATGTAGATTGATTGTCATTGGGACTTTTTTGTCCTTCCAACATGTACATCTGGTTCGTATTTCACACAAGTGTTGGTCTCATAATTACTCACTGGTATCCCGATTAACGATTCTCCAGCTCTAATAATCCAATATACTTCATAACTTTAAAAATTGTTGTCATCATCGCTATCACTAGTCAGTATTTGCCGAAAGCAGATATAATCAACCACACTAAAAATCAGACATCTTGGGCTTTCGAGGTAGCCAGTATTTTAAACAAGCATTTATCAAACATCCTTCTTAGAAATTTAAAACATTAGCGATTAATGTTATTCATGGGCACAATGTGATGATTAAATTTAGTTAACAATCATTCATGTCATGATTGAAGAACCAGATGTGTAAGCAGTCTCCTACCTGAAAAACACTTGTCGCGAAAATAACAAACAAAAAATATTTACTTCGCTAAGCACAGTTTCAAATGGGCGACCTTCAATTAAGTTTCGCGGAGTTCTCGCGCATCATTGTTCTCCAAGCGTACCAATTCATGCAAATTTGGCACAATTCACGCAATCGCAACTCTGTTTAAGTACTCATAAAAATTATTTTTGCGGAAGTTTTCTCTGTTGCTTTGCTAGTACTTCCTGTTTTTCATGCAGGGAATAAGCTATACTAATTCCTGATTGGTAGATATTATTTAACCTGGACCGGAATAAATAATAACAACCAATGAGATCTTAATGTAACATATTTCACCGTGTAATACACCAGTAGTATAACTTCCAAATCGACCAAAGTAGACAAGATCAAATTTCAGCGTAAAACATCGAGTAAATGTGGTTATTAGATGATGAGTAAAGTATTTCATTATACATGTGTAAGACGGCAACAATATATCCTATACGCTGAGCATGATGCTGGGTTAAGATAATTAGCTTTGAATGGGGGGAATGGCAGATTACAAGTCATGTCAATTTGGTTTCATTTGCAGACGGTTAGCGAGTAGTCGTAATAGTATTTTTCGGTTTTACTGCTACAAATTAGTGCCTAGGCCTATACATGCTGATTAAGATGAATTCTATGTTTTAAGAATAAAAAGACAAACTAATAATAATTATTCATGATTCCTGAAGACAAAATAACTTACATCACGGTAAGTATCGTTTAGCATCGATTCTCCATCTCTTGCATCGACATGTGTATCGCTAAAGCAGAAATATCAATGCATCGATATATTGATGAATCGTTTCAACTCTTAAATGAGATATATATAAATATTACATTCATTATGGAGTCTTAATTGTGGGGTTTGAAGTCTGACGAATAACTTTGTGATTGCTAAAATTACTATTACTGTTCAGATTCCTTGTGTCATAAACTTTCAAATGATGCATGTTCTTAACATTCTTCAGGGACAATCAATTGGAATCCAGATATTATTGACAAAAATTGGTCTAAAAACAAAACTCTGAAATGCAAGTACCGTGTACCTGGACATTTATTATAAGAATCCTATAATTGCTATGTAGCCTATTTTAGGATCGTGATCTATGCAACCGGTATCAATTACTATTGTCGTATCAAAACCCAGGGAGTTACCTTTCTGAATTAAAAATTGTACCTTTATGCGTTGTAACCAAAGCTGAGAATTTCATATTTGGAATAAAGGTTCTAAATGGATAATACCTATCATATGCACCTTAATTCTAATACCGAATCCGATTACTTTGGCGTATTATATTTAATATCGGATAGATAGATAGATAGATAGATAGATAGATAGATAGATAGATAGATAGATAGATAGATAGATAGATAGATAGATAGATAGATAGATAGATAGATAGATAGATAGATGGTTGGGTACTTATATGCATAGATCAATAGTAACTGATCATATTTGTATTGTATCATAATACAGCGCATGTGTAAATTATACTGACTTAAAACAGCATGAGTTAAGACTGTAACACCTATAGCCAATTTAGAGGCAAATTTGCATATGCCTCACTATTTCATTACAAATGCTTGTTATTTTTGTTCTTTTATTTTTCTTTGATTGTTTAGATGTGAGAGAGAGAGAATGTGTGTGAGGGAATGAAAGCTCATACCTTTCTGGACAAGATATCTAATTTTCCAAATAAAAAAAAATATGGAATGGCACACGGGTTAAAATTCAAGCATGCATGGCACTAGATAACCCTGTCATATGTTATTTTGATGATATTAAAAATATCTACCAGCGCATTAGCAAATTGGAGAGCACTAAGCATCTTTATAGGCATTTGACACATTGAATAATACGACGGGTACTATTTTCTTTTAGCCATATTTTGAGGGCCACCAGGAACCCGCATTTCATAGTGTCATACCAAAAGGTCATGGACATGAATTCATTTAGCCTTGATGTAGTTAGTGACGTTTTCACTTTGAGAGGTACAACTAATCTGAGCAAAACTGTTTTACGACATCTGGATTTACATAGGTCTAAAAATCCAGTCACGCTCAACAATAATAAGACACAAAGTGTCCTACCTGTTCAACACGAAAGAATAATTTCGCTGAAAATGGATGACCTAACATACATATCATGCCCTCTGCCACACTTTTCAAAGTTTGTTCTTGAAAAATCAAATTGATTAAGTGGACCATGTGCATCAATCTTTGGTGGACAACTAATACCTTTACTGATAAAGTAACGTTCATTCAATATAATGCGAGTTAAAACGCCTTGCGCTCTAAGAGACGCTTTGAAATTGGGTTTTCCGTCAACTAAATTTAGCCAGGGTCTGTGTACAACTAAATTTAGCGATTCACTTACTGAAACCGGTTCTACCACAATGTAATCTAAATATATCAATATAGCGGTTAGAATCAGTGGAAAACATCCAATACCCTGAAGATAGTATGCCGTCAGGTTGTAAAATACTCTACTATTCTGGTAACTGACTTAAATTATATCGAAAAAACAAAAGTTTTCTTTGCGACAATGAAATATATATATCAACAAAATAAAATTTCCCTTTGCAACAAAAGTGCCAGACTAATATCTAGCCAGTTTTTGTCCATATATTTTATAACATCTCTCTCTCTCTCTCTCTCTCTCTCTCTCTCTCTCTCTCTCTCTCTCTCTCTCTCTCTCTCTCTCTCTCTCTCTCTCTCTCTCTCTCTCTCTCTCTCTCTCTTCCCATGTATGTACAAGTCAGTGCATCATTTGTATTTCGCAAAGATCGCATAAAATTTACATTCTTGCAGTAGCTTTTCTACTTTTGTTGTAAGTTTTTTAGAGAATGCTGACACATCTAACTTTTTCAGTGATTGTAAGTTATAAGCATCATGCTTACGTAGCAAGAGTTCTGGGGTAGTCTTTTTATAAAGTTAGGCTAGGTATTCCAAGTTGGAAATCTTCAACTTTAACTAATATTGGACCAGTTTTGTCCATATCTTTTACATTCTCTCTCTCTCTCTCTCTCTCTCTCTCTCTCTCTCTCTCTCTCTCTCTCTCTCTCTCTCTCTCTCTCTCTCTCTCTCTCTCTCTCTCTCTCTCTCTCTCTCTCGCTCTCTCTCTCTCTCTCTCTCTCGTAAGTTGTAAATAACTTGTTAACGTAGCAAGAGTTTAAGGTCAGTCTTGTTTAAAGTTAGGCTAGGTTTTATGCTGTAGAAATTCACATAACCTTCAATTAAATTCTAAATTATTTAAAATAACAATAAATTGATACCTATTTCCTATTTAGACCAGTGTGTCAAATATAATCCATTCTATCAAATCAGCTATTGCAATTATGAATACTACTATTGACTTTTGAATTTCAGCACACACACTAGTGAACTTATTCAAATAATTTCCGGATTTCATCACTGTGGCATATCTGTACATTCAATGATATTAAATTCGTTCGGAAGAATTTATACTTTTCTGTATGTCATAGGACATTTAAGATTTTGGCAACTGCGGAAAAATTAATATAATCATTGCGCAAATTGTATCCGCATCTGTTCTTACTTGGGATTTGAAGCGACTTGGAATCATTCTTTTCAAACAGTTGGAAGGTGTTGTTTTGATGGATCGTTTCATAAACACATAAAGAAACTGTACTGAAAACAACTATATTGAGGTATGTCGAGATGTTGCAAAAGAAACATAATGCAATAATGCAG
Source organism: Potamilus streckersoni (assembly GCA_016746295.1). NCBI lineage: Eukaryota > Metazoa > Mollusca > Bivalvia > Unionida > Unionidae > Potamilus > Potamilus streckersoni. The sequence goes on along the minus strand of JAEAOA010000895.1, from coordinate 4,341,999 downwards.
CAAACGTCTAAATTAAATATTTTTTATTATGTTTTGCTGATAGATATTTCATGCAACAGAGGAAACAATTACTGACCAAGTTCTGTGTTCAGGAAGAATTAGCTATAATAGAAGATATAGGAACAACTAAAAGGGACAATTCTTCTATTTTGAAAAATTGCCTTTTCAATTGCACGTGGCTAGATAATGATGCTGATTTGAACAGAAGGTATTAATTTATCCATGCTTAAACCTATTGTAACACAGGTGTATTTATAATCTCGTAAATATTTTAGACATCCCAAAACGATGTTAATCAAATGAATTTTTAATATATTCACTTTGTTCCTAATATTCTTGGTAAAAAAAAATGTGCATGTAAGTTCGTGGCAATGAAAAGTGACCATCCTAATACTTCAAGTGCTGCTCCAAGATGCTGTCAAGAAATAACGAGAGGCGTTTGTTTCCTATTAACGATATGCAAAATACCGAACAATAATGAGAAAGCATGATATGGACACGACTTATTATAACTTCGGCACACACACTCACGCACGCACACACACGCTCACATACAGACACACACACAGACACACAGACACACACACACACACATATATATATATATATATATATATATATATATATATATATATATATATATATATATATATATATATATATATATATATATATATATATATATATATATATATATATGCATACATCTCTCCCCACAAACATAATGGGTAAAACAGAACGTGAACATTGCATGTTTGAAGTACAAATTTTTAGAAGATTTACTTTACAGACCTGTGAGATTCATGTCTGAATGGGTAACTGTAAAAGCTACTTCCTTGTCGTCGTCCATATTTATCTTTTAAGAAAGTACACTTGTCATGTTTCATATGGTGGAAATGTCATTCCTTTTAACTGTCATCTGGTTACATTTGTACGGTAAGTCCTTATTGTTAATGCATGCAGTCTTTACAAAAAAAAATACACCAGGTAAACCTCCACAATACAGACAATGACTTGGTGTTCAACTAAAAATGTCATTAGATATTTCGTGGTATGGCTTGTAGCATAAAATATATTGCATATAATACTGGTCTGATTAGGTCACGTTTCAGACCATTGTTACTGGGCATATTTCGAAACTGGGGTGAGGCTTGGGTGCAGTAAGTTAACTACAATGTTTGCATGTTTGCATATGTTTGTTTCGTTCTTTGAATTCTTTCAATGGACTCGGTTGTCAATTAAGATACAATTAAAAGGAATGGCAGTGATCGGATTTGAGGTTATACGTTCGTATCACATCGGAGATGATCTAGTTCTTTTCTTTAACATAACTGGATGTATTAACTATTTCCCCAACCGTTCGAATTTCATAATTTGAAATTCAAGTGAATATACATAATCACTTCGAAATAATTACGGTTGAAACGCTAAGCAGGTAGATACGAAATTAAAACGTATTTCATGGTATATTATCTTGTACAATAAATAACAGATATGGCCATTGACATCCACATTTACACTAAAAGCGCTTTTCTTCACTTTTTTATGCTAATAAATTCGATATTGTTTGAATGCTGCTTTGTACATTCCAACAATGAGATCGATCAGGTAAGGTTGATTTTTGTCTCATAATTAGGCTATCTTCTTTATAATGGAGAAGTGATTTTCAAGATTTGGAGAATGTTGGTACTGTATATTGTTACAAATCTAAGGTCACACACTTATGTAACAGAAAATAAGCAATACAAGCTAGTGTCATAAAACTTAGCAAAGAATTTCAGTACTAAAGTTATAAATTTCAATTCCGAAAATGTACTGGTTCTTCAAGAACCGTGCCTTTATCAAGATGATGTTGTCCACAATTCCTTTGAATAATTTAAAACAGTTCAACAGTTCCAGAATAATATTATGGTCCAAAAAATGAGCAATTAGTATTTCCTCAGAACAGTCCAAATAAATGTTTATCCTCTCCGATAATCTCTAGGTACAACATAATACACGTCTATAGTCATACAACAATGGGTTCTCACCCGTTAGTATGCACTTTTGAGCGTGTGACGTATGTAACGTGCAGTTGCTTGCATTTAAAACATGCACAGTGGAGAGAATGTTGGCATATCAATATGCTACTTTTTTGGATTGTGGCTGATTTCTCTGGATATAGTACTTGTGGAAACTGAACATGATCTAAGCACACTGCTAGCTAACATGACTGATCCCTGGGACTAAAAAATAAGCCTGAATTAGTATAAAGTATACTATCTTCAGCAGCTATTAAAATAGGAAAAGTTAATGAATTACCAAATATGTGAAATGTAAAACATTATCGGCTCTTTTTTCTTTTTACAATTTACATCTGAAGTTTATTAAGTGAAAATCAAGTGGAGCTCGCATAAGTTTTTTTTTAAACAAACTCATAGAGAATAAGGTCAAGCCGTAGACTCTATAACCAATAATACATTCATCAATCATGCACCAAAATAAAGAGAATTAACAATACCTAAGATTTACAAGCTGTTATTTTAAATAGCCAGTATAACTAGTGAAGGCACCTGAGAAAATTCTCTTTCTTTAAAATTCTATCCCTATGCAAAATACGAAAATGTAGAGCGCCACCACAGGAAAACAATCAATGTGAATGGATCCAACAAACGGAATGAATCTGATGCCTTAATGTCCTGAATATATGTTCAATATATTGCTATAGTAATCAATCGACAGCATATACTTTTGATTTTTTGTCGAATTAAGCATATTCACTTGACCTCACGCAGCCAATGCAACCAATGGGAAGCTAAAGAATTATTCTCGAAACATCGATATCCCATCAGTCATTGAGACACTACGCCATACACTCCATTTAAGTCTTATAATTAAGACTAGTATTAATAATTGTCAACACGTTCATAAACATCTATTTATATATCCTACGCAATATTATGCTCTTAGCAGGCACAAAAATCACGAATTTTGTACTTAATACAATCATGAATAAGAATTTAAATAAATTAATAAATTATGTGCCAGTAGTTCAAAAAATATGGATATACATAACACCTCCCCTAATAAGGAGAAGAAAGATTTATACAGTAAGGCTTTCTTTTGCTATATTAATCAGATATATACATGAGCAAGGTACGGAGGAAGAGGCATAAGGAATGTATAAAATGCATACAAAATAAAGCAATATAAAACTCTTATACATTTCAAAGTGCATTTCCGATTAAACTGTATTTTCTAATGATGTGCCAAATATTGATATTGTATTCTTGCAACATCAAACTCGGCCCTAACAACCTCTGATTTATATTTTTCATTTTGTTAATGAAAGTAAGGAGGATATGATCCCTGACTACAATAATCGAAGAAGGAGCCGAATTCACATACGCTTCAAAGAGTTGTAAGCCGAAACTTAGAGCCAAACAGTCCTTCTCGATAGTGGAATAATTTCGCTGGTTCTTTTTTAACTTTTGAGAGAAATAGCATACTATATGATCATCACCATGTTTATCTTCCTGAACTAATGCGCCACAAATTCTTACATAACTTGCATCGACAGACACTTTAAATGGTCAATTTAAATCTGGAGCTGAATAACCTGATGTACTCTTACTTGCTTTAATATGTACAAGCCATGCAATATGTACTAAAACTTTGCCACAAGCTAGCATAATTCATTTTTACTTAACTGTTAATTTTGCCTCAGGTATACGTACAAAGAATTTCCAAAGAGGTTCCTGATATTTCAAAGAATCTCTGTAAAAAAAAGACGTTGTCAATGTATGTGTCACATCGATCTATACCAGATGTTACAATGTTCATTATGAGCTGGAATATAGAGGCAAAATTCTTCATACCAAAACGCATCGCTTTTTATTGATAGAGGCTATCTGGAGTTGCAAAACCCATTTTCCTCCTTGTTTTGCTCTATCTTTAAGGGAATCTGCCATAATGCTTCCAACAGATCAAACTTGATCGTTTTTAGCATTTCGAATCCTCTCAATACAGTAATCGATTCTAGGTATTGGAAATTAGTCTTTTTGAGTGGCACTGTTCACTTTTCTGTAGATAGTGCATAACAGAAACGAATTATCTGATTTAAGCAAAAGAATACACGGCGAACTCCAGTTTGATTGGTTCAATAAAGTTCTTCTCCAACGAATGTTCAAATTCCTTCTTCAAACATTCCAGCTTAAGAGGATTCATCATGTAAGGGTATTGTTTTAGAATCTACAATTTCAACATGATGGTAGATTTTGTATTTTCACGTTAGAACAACTGGGAACAAGTCCTCATAAACAAACAGTTTACAATCATCTTCCTGTTTGACCACAAGGGATTGTCAATTGTCGCCTTGATTACATAAAAGAGAATTAGTAGTTGAAAGAGGAATAAAATGGTCACTACCGTTCGACTAAGCAGTAACAGGAGCAAATGTGACCTCATGAAAAACCTGCCAATACAAGTGTCAGCCAACCTAATAGTTTCCTGATCTATTCATTCTATGAATAAAATAAACAAACAACAAACTATTTTGCCGTAACTCTAGTAACTGCAAAAGCACGGCATAAATCAGGGATTTCTTTTGCAATAGGATCAACTATTTCATGAAAACAAGGCTTGACAGTTACAAGTGGTTAAAACACAGCCCTGTCTACAGCTAAATCTTAACAATGTCATTGAAATAGCCAGATTGTTCTAATAGAATTCTTTCTTAACATTACACTCATAAGCCAGATTTTAAGAAGAGGAATGTGATGCACAACGAGCATACAACCATACGATGTGTGTTGAATCGAAAAGGCCCATTTATGCATTCATCGAGGTTAAATAAAAAAGAATATATTTTTTATTTATGAAGTAAATGTACTGTACTAAAATTGTTAGTTTAACACTAATATCTACATAAATGGTTGTCTTCTAACAACCCCTAAAAAATCCAAGATCATTTTTTATAATATATTCCTGCATTGTTTGAGGAGAGAGTTGGAAGTGTTGAAAGGTAATGTTTATGAAGTGAGCTTATACTAACTATGCTATATTAAGAAAAAGAATTATGGAATCAAATTTACCACAGCTCTTTAAAGGTGATATATTGCGATATATATTGCTGGTGTCGAGTCCAAAATAACACATGCTATGATGACAGTCAATATGTTTGATACTGTCAGAGAAAACAAAGATGTCAATGAAGAGAAATTCTACCGTTTTATACGTTTTTAAACAACAGTAATATTTTAAATGTGATTGCATAAAATGGTTAAACTTCCACTGATATATGGGTATATGATTCAGTCAATGCGTCCGTGAGGTGTTATTGATGCTACAATGTTTATATGGTTAAGAGAATGCACGACATTCGAGATATTCGAGGTTATATGATTGAGATGTAATAACACTCATAGGATACTGATTAATTTACAGCAACCATGACAGATTGATATTATGACTTGTATTTCATGTAGCAAATACTCATTTTGTCTTTCAGCCTTTGCAAATGCCAAATACTGTGTTCCTCCAAACGACAGCGGTAATATGCATCATATCTCTCTCTCTCTCTCTCTCTCTCTCTCTCTCTCTCTCTCTCTCTCTCTCTCTCTCTCTCTCTCTCTCTCTCTCTCTCTCTCTCTCTCTCTCTCTCTGCAAGTGTCATGTGCTTTTAGGAAATTTCGCATCAGCGCGCTATCTGTACTCTGTATTATTTCATAATGTAAATATTTATAATAGACTGAGGGTTACAGACAGAGAAAACACGCGGTTATTGCTATATATGTTCATACTTTGATCAGTACAGACTCTTAAGGGAAAATAATGTATCAATCTTAGAAGTGAAATGATAAGTTCATGGTCCAATTATTGAGTGATTTCACTTTTTAAATTTAAACACAATACTTCAATAAATAATATTCTAGAAATAAATAAAGAAAATTATTAAATATTTGATTTAAAAACATATTTTATTTAAAAGTAAATAATAAAATAAAATCTTAAAGAAAGTAATTCTATTCACTGTCCACTTTGTTTTTGGTGTTGTCATATAGTCAGTCAGAGACGTAGAAAACTGTTTTTACAAGCAATTCTCTATGTTCCATTACTTTCAGAATATGCAAGTATCCAATTCTGTCAATCCGGAACTGTTTCGTCATTACATGTATATATCAACGGAAGCAGCATTCTAACAAAAGAGTCTCTAATTGGCAAGGAATGCGTTTGTCTTGTGGTATGGAGCGGAAATAGTACTTTATTGGTGAATGGATTAAACAGTTGCAACAAGTGTGGCTTGGACGTAACATTTCCGTATATTCTACTGAGCTCATTAACAGGTGGTTCAAATGAATGGGGGATCACAGCAGTTGATGACAAGTCATTTCCAATTGCAATGAAAATAAACACAAGGATAACATTGGAAAATATTTCCCCAGAATTTTGTTTGCTCCTACAAGGCAGTAAGTAAATAAAAAAGTTATTAAGCATTGGAAGATCTTTGAAAAGAACAACCAAATTTAATATAAACTGCATGTGCTTTACATATATCACTTTCCTTAGCACACACTCTCACACACACACACACACACACACACACACACACACATATATATATATATATATATATATATATATATATATATATATATATATATATATATATATATATATATATATATATGTGTGTGTGTGTGTGTGTTATTGTATATTTTTTTTAAAAATAAAGAATGATATTAAGATCTGATCATAAAGGTTCCTAAATTTTGATGATTTAAACATCTTTCTAGCATGATCGACTTTTAAGAATAGTATGTTTTTAGTGTAATCTGATAATGTACCTTTAGTTTCAGTCTATCAAATCCGGAGTGTTCATAATAGCAAAATTTTTTGTCATCTGTAACAGTTATGGGAAATTATATTTTAGCAGTATTTATTTTTGCATATAACAACAAAATTATATTATTAATCCATACTCATTTATCAGTTATTGAAACGATTTTGAAACGTTAAGAAGAATGTATGCCATGAAATACCTTAAAGTGATAAGCATTGTTTTGTATATTCTATGTACTATTTCATACTAACATTTCATTATTCATCTCACCAGTAAGAAACGAAAAGAATAAACTCCTAATTTTGTTAACTTTTAATATGTAGTAGATCAAGCTGTTTAAGGACCACACGAGATAATTTGAAAAAGAAAATAAAAAAGATACATTAATTTTCAGGATGCACTTCTCTTCTGGACAATTCAGAATTTATGTGAAATTTAAGATATGTATAAAATATTCTTCTTTAATCTATCATATCAATCAATTTATGTTGGAGAGCCTCTTTTATACCATCTTTTTTACATCATTAGCGTAAGCTGATGGGTGATATTTTTAAACTCTAGTTGTCTTCTTTCAGTTTTTATCCTTAAATCGTATGTACCATATTGATTCTCTTGTTGATAATTAATCAGGAAATTGAATTAAAACACTTAAAACTGACACATAAACAATTATTTCCCTATGATTTTGTCCATTTTGATTTTGTTTCGTAGACTTTGTTCTATAATTATGTCTAAGTTGTGTAATTATCCATGCATAACGTTTCGAAATTTGAAAACGACCTGTAGCCTGCCTCACGCAAATAACTGAAAACATTTCCTTCACTTGGTGTAAAGGTATATTATTGGAATATATGCATGCCACAGCTTATGTTAAATTTTCAAAACAATTTACAAAAAATTATTTAGAAATTGAAGCACTCACAAATATCAGCATAGTTTTGTGTTCATTACCTTGTACGCTCTTCTGTCAGCTCTTAATCCTTACTGAGATATTATATATTAAGAACACTACTGGCTATCGAATTTTTTTTTTACCATTTCTCCCAAATATTTACATTGTAGACGAGTAAGGCGAGGTGTGATTTTCAGTTTTCTAATGTTGATAAAAGAAGTTCACTTTACCTATCCTCAGTACTACTAATATAAGGGTATTTGGCGACCTACCACCTCACGCCAGCCCCACAACCCCCAACAGTACATCGTATTAAAAACTGCTCGCTAGAATTACTACACACTCGTTTTGATAATTTATTAATGGCATTATTTAGTCTACATATTTAGTGATAGTAAATAAATGATATGATAATGTATTTCGTTTGGAGCGCCTCCCAATCTTGGAGCCATAGGCGGCCCCTTAGTTCGCCTAGCGGTTAAACCGGTCATTCTTACGCTATGTTATTACTTTGCGGTATGACCAGCACCGAAATTGTGATTGCTGTCAGCGAAGGTAACAACCACGACCTTCAAGGTGCGACAATATACTCTTGCACGTGCCCATGGCGTGGACCAAAACCGGCTGCCACGGAGATGAAAAACTTGTATGTAATCACTCTGGTATCCAAGCTGTATAGTGACACAATTTTGCAACAACTTGATTGATTAAATGTTCTTATTACTTCATTTAAATATCATACATAATTAAAATAAATGATAGATAACCATTTGCGCAGATATTGGGGATTATCCATTTTCGAGATAGACCTATGATTTTTTATGAGTTATATGAAAATTATATTTGAAGTGAGATGGAAATGCAATGTAAGCAAGTTTTTCGTAGCTGTGCTACGCCTTTCGTATATGAAGATCATTAAAATGCTCGATAAAACGTTTCATCTGTGAACTTCTATCCATTTTTGGAATGATTTAAAGCTAAATTATCTAAGAGAAGATACATACGTTTCTTTTTTCCAAACTAACTGCGATATGAATGCCTCATCGTTTACAGTAAAATACTATTCTGCGAAGCTGTTTGGTCTAGAATCTTTGTTATTTTGTGGAACCTTTACTATGATTTGTTACGTGTTTATGCCCTTAATATATTAACAGAAAAGAGTGAACGACAACAATATTTGTAAAATTTAACAAATATTTATTTTTCTAGAATACAAAGTAAAAATAAGAAATAGAAACAACTTACGGTATTACGAACGAAATCCCAAAATAATCCAAGAATTACAAACACAAGTCCTAATAATAAAAGTCATGAATAAAGCTTAGCACAAGTCATGAAAATATCAAAAACTGAAGTGAATGCATGCCTGTGATAGTTAATGAACTGTTGATACATCAACTGTCACTTGTTAAATCACAATGATATAATTCCAGGTTTGAATTCAGTATAAATTCATGTGAATATCTTATCCAAGAATTTTATTAGAGCACTTTTTTATTTCCAGAAACAATAATCACTTGAATTCAATAATTTGAAGAAAATAAAATTCAGTCCCAACTGGTCACAACATAGTGTTATGTATAGGCTCGTAAAAAAGTAGCAAAAGAAATGAGTGAAAACTATAAGTTTTCTATATTTTAACAAAATACTTTATCTCCATAGAAAACAATGCAAAAAATGAAATAGGGATTAGGGTTTGTGAATAAATTCCGAAATTTATTCCTAGGATTGATAAATATACGTCGTACCACTAAACATTTCTAATTGAATCTAGGTTCGAATTTCGATGAAATTTCAATATGGTAGCGATGACGTAACATGAGGTCGTTGTACTGTTTTCAACAGATCCTCTATTGAGTCAGTTTTCATTGTTTCCATTTAGAATTATAGAATAAATTTCCACTGAATATCTTTCTCCAAAAACTTTTATTGTACTGTTTTCAACAGATCCTCTATTGAGTCAGTTTTCATTGTTTCCATTTAGAATTATAGAATAAATTTCCACTGAATATCTTTCTCCAAAAACTTTTATAAATATTTAATAGATGTGTTGTTTTCTAGAGAATGGATTATTAAATTCCAAAAAATAGATGAACTTCAAAGCAATCTGATATCAGCATAGAAATTTGTACCCTCAAAGTGTAAAGACATTACTGAATGAATGTAATACCAAATGGCTGTTTTACGCCTTGATTTGAGAACACATGGTGGCTCCCATGGTGGATTATGTGAACATTAATTTGAACATCGCATTAAAATGATAATGTCCACCCACGCCTTAAAAGACGTAGAGAATCTTACTATAAGTCTCAATATAAAAAATTGTTTACAAATTAGAGCCATCATGCAAGCAAAATATAAACTTGGTAATAGCCAATCGTATTCACCTGATCTTTACAAACTCTATGAACCAAAGTGAGGTAAAAATAGTGCTTTAGTCAAACTTGTTCGTTCTTAACAAACTGAATTTCCTGGGGAAAATATAACATCCTGTGAAATAAATGTAATGAAACAGACACTACATTTTTTTTTAAAAAAAAAGTATTTAAAACTAACACACAAGAAATTTCATTACATATTCGTATAAATTGAAAGTACTAGATATTAAAGCACGATTTACCAAATTCCCACAACTATAATAATACTATATAGTTCTTTAATTGACCTCATGTCACAATTAGCATCTCTAGTATTAAAATTACCTAAGGAAAATAGCCTTTTTGAATAACCTGGAAAATTCACTTAGAAAACTATATATATATATATATATATATATATATATATATATATATATATATATATATATATATATATATATATATATATATATATATATATATATATATATATATATATTCTCCTAGTTTACCTGAATAATAATCCTGATATTTAGCTCGTGCAGATACAGAATAATTTAGCCATGTATTAGATGCTGTCATAAATTAAATTTTGAAGTCAGTCAATTCATGCAGAAATAAACTTAATTTTGGACAAGCTCATGCCCAGCATGCATTCATATATTACAACAACATGTACAAAATTAAAACTAACAAATAAACAATTAAATTAAATATGCATAACACTTTCTGTCATCAGGAGAAAGAAATATTTATCAAATGGACCTTTCTTTTTACTATAAGTCAAATATACATGTAGCAAAAGAACATAAAATGAAACTTATGAATGACACAAGGTATTAATGAAGCAATATACTTCTATACATATGAAAGTGCGTCTGCTTCTAAATCGTCATTTTTTTCGATGTGCTTGATACCAATATTGCATTGCTGCACGAACCAACTCCACCTTAATAATGTCTGATTTTTGCTTTTCCTCATACTGATGAAAGAAAGGTGGTTGTGATCACTAAACACAACAATCGGAAAAAAGTATTGGTTACCTCATTTGATGTTAGGTAAGGGACCGACACATTCTACCATTATTCTGCTAAATGTTTCCTCCAGTGCAGGAATAAGTTCAATATAAGCCTTAAATATCTTCTGATTTGGGTTTTTCTGTCATTCGACAAGTGTGACAAGATCGGCAGTATTGACAAACATCACTTTTAACTTTTGTTCAATAAAGTGATTCAAGATCCTGTATTACGTCTTATTAATCCCTAAATGACCAGGCAAAGGAGCTTAATATGCCAGACTAAGAATTTCCTGTATGTAAGATTTTGAAAAGACAAATTTGAGAGTTCACTGACCACTCACTCGTTACCAACAGGTACATCGGGTGATTTCCATTTTGTTACAATAATTACATTTTAATGAAATAACAAGCAGGTACTTTTGTGGCTTTAGTTTCACTAATGGCCCTTTGAAACAAACAGATGATCTCAGGATCTTTTTTGTGTTCGATGACAAGTGACTGTCTTTTGTCGCCCTGATTTGAGTAATTAGATTGAGTAGTTAAAAGAGGATCACTATGATCAATACCTTTTGATTGATCCAAACAAAATGTGAAAGTGGTCAAGATCATTCTCAAGATTTTACTTTGCGATCGTAATTGCACAAGCTGGGTATAATTATTTTTCATTAGGCTCGACTTTCTGATCCAAACAAGGTTTGTCAGTTACAGTTGGATTAACCACAACCTTGTCTCTGGTAGATCATTACCTAGTAATAAATTAACGCCATCAGTGAGTAAAGAATAAACTGTTCCGATTTTCACATGTCCTGAAACTAAGTCTGATGAAACATTTACATGACGGAGAGAAACATTAACAAAGTCGCGCTCTACTCCCTAAGTAAGAATACTCTCATTAGAAGAAGACTTCTCAGGAAAAGGCAACATACATGATAATTAAAGATTATGAGAAGCTCATGTGTCCCTTTAAATTTTGATAGGAATAGGATTGGCCGAATCTGCAAGAGTGATATAGAACCTTTCAAAAAGAAATTTTCATAATTCTCCAATAATAAATTCAAAGTGGAGTTTATTAAACTCAACAAATGTATTGATTTAAATACATTCCCCAGGCATTGACTTCTTATAAGCAAAAGCATTTGGAATAGGTCGGTCTTAATTCCGTTGCTTGTTTTTTTTAGATTGTAGGAATGAGAAATAATTTGTCCTTTCTTTTTGCAATAAGTACACTTAGGAAAAGATAAGGACGTCTGATCAATTTTATCAGAAACTTGATTTCTAAAAGTTGAACCAGATTGAAACTTAGACTGGCTTATATTAGGCTGAAATATTGTTTACCAGACCAAAGATAAGTGGAAGACTTTTTTGCAAAAGAAACTTTATGAGCTAAAAAATACTCGTCACCAGTACGAGCATCATTTTCTAAAGTTTCAACCTTATGCTCATCAAGATAAGTCTTAATATCACTATGTACGCAATTCCTAAACTCTTCAAAATATTTAAGTTGTCTAAGATTTTAATAACTTTATTAACCTTTTTCGAAGAGCACCACTTATCGATATGGGTTTTTCCCATGCAAGTTCGGCATAGGTATGGTAAGTTAATTATATGCCTCGGCGAACAACTATAATCCTTCAAGCTATAGTTCTTAATCATATCATAATCAGCCCTCTGATATAGTGACAGTAAAATGTAAATATCACCAGCTTTACCAGTAAGTACATATTGAAATAATAGAATCCAGTACTCTCTTGACCACTTCAAAATTTAAAAAAACTAACAAAATAGTTATCTACTTTGTTTTCCAGAACAGAGGGGTACTTAATGCATATTTTATCTTCATTTGTGCCACCTCAGGTATTAACCAACTAGAGATAGTTCCTCATGGCTGCATAATTTATCCGTGTCAACATGCGGTTTCCGATAAACATCTGTATCACTTTTCATAATTTTATTCGCAGATGGTGGGAATGATATCAACGTAACTCTCACTTGCGAAAAACTTGATATGCCTGCGGCTGTATCTACAACTAGAATTTATGGAAATGATACATCAACTAAGAGACCAACGACTGCAAGTTCTGAATTACCAATATCCCTTACAAAAATACCATCAGGAACAGAACAAATTATCACAACTCACCAAAACAGTAACCACCCCACCGACAACATTACTACTATAACAGTGTTGCAAGGTTTGACGATGACAAAATCAGCAAGCAATATTAATGAAGGTACGAAAAAGCTAAATTTAAAAAATCTGAGCTGGTGGTGGGGCATGCGAATTGAAATCGTGCTATATTTATGATATGTTGGTTAAAAGCGCTAGTAGTGAAGTAGGGCTCTTTGGCGACAATGGTAATCCCATTCAGAAAGGTGTTGTGGCTGCTTAGTGAAAAAGGGAATTTAACATAAGTTGGATTTTTATAGGAATGGAATAGATGGGGTTACGTTGGCAACAATTTTGCAAGTGACTGGTTCAAAATAGTGACAGCTGAGAGAGAAAAAAAACTATAACACTTGGTTGGGCATTAACATGTACCGTTCATAGAAAAAACACTTACATTACCTGGAGGAGCGGGACATATCACTGGATAGACAAACAAACAAACAAAGACACAAATTGGGCAAAGTTTGAATTCAATCTTTTCGATGCATTGTAGTGACCCTGAAAAAAAACTTTGGGTTCTTCATCATCATCATCATCATCATCATCATCATCATCATCATCATCTTCTTCTTCTTCTTCTTCTTTTTCTTCTTCTTCTTCTTCTTCTTCTTCTTCTTCTTCTTCTTCTTCTTCTTCTTCTTCTTCTTCTTCTTCTTCTTCTTCTTCTTCTTCTTCTTCTTCTTTATTCTTTTTTCCACCAGACTCTTATTTTCTTTACTATATTCTTCTTTTTGTTCTCATTTTTCTTTTCTTTTTCTTTTTCGTCTTCCTTCTATTTATCCTCTTGTTCAATTTTACTCTCTCTCTCTCTCTCTTCTTTATTTTAATTTTTTATTCCATGCCCTCATCATCTCCTTTTCCTAGTTAATCTTGTCCTTTAATATATATTTCCCTTTCTTTGATTTGTTTTTTCCATAGCCAATCTATAAGTCCTAAACTGCATCATAACCAGCATTTCCTCCACCATGCCAATCGTATCTAGTACCTCCTGCAATATCAGTTTCATTCTCTGTGTTGAGAGCCATATACTTCTTTAATTATCCAACATTGAAGAGAGCTAATGACTGACTTGCCATTTTAACTATAGAGGCTTTCGCACCAGAAGCATTTGCCTCTGGTTAATTCTTGTACCGGTGGCTGCTAATTATTCCTGGTGAAAAGAATAAGATTCCCATGTCACAGGTGTTAATGCTTTCAAAGAGAGCTGTTAATTTAGATCAAACCCAATACACACTTACGTCAAATTAAGAATGGATCGCCAATCAGTGGCTATCTTGAATCAGAATATCCCAGCACAAACTCAAGTTTGAAGTGTTACCAGCAGGTGTCAACTAAGCAGTATGTATTCATGGACAACGAGAAAAACCAATAGCGTGTTATCCACCTTTGCAAAAAGCTAGTTATTGATACTTATTCTTATCACTTAACAGTCACATAAGACTAGTAAGGTAGTGTACATGATAAAATTTCCCTAGCAATTTTAGTATTTAGTATTATGTTATCGAAGCGACAACAAATATTTTGAGTCAATATTAGTTATAAGCTTCTAAATTTGAATGGAGGTCCAATAAATCATGTTAGGTTATCAATAGTATTATCGAATCGAGACTTCAAGTCACTTTGATATCTTTTGATAAATGGCAGTGCCTGAGCCCTTATAAAGACTGTTTGTTTAAGTAAAGTTGGCAGCATTAGACAAATCTCCTCAAGTGTAGTGGTATATTATATATGTACCTCAAACGGAAACTATGGTATTCCTCGTTCATAATACTTCCTCCATTCCAGGGTAAAACCTGATTAGACTTTCCCGATTTTCATAATCTTTCTGGAAACATCGGCAAATGACCCAAGTTGGTAGCATGGGTCATTCGAGGTGTTTTTCTCCAAGAAACTTCATACTGTTTATCGCTCTCCTTCGTCGGATTTTTGCTGTTTTTGTCTTGGGAGCTTCCACTTCCCTCAAGATCTTGTAATCCTCTACGTATTGTAGAGCGTCTTCTTTGTTCTTGTAGAGGTGTCCAAGTTTCCGTTCGCTGCCTGTATCAAAGAGGTGATGGAACATTGCTAGCCATTCGTAACTCGACGGGGGTGCACTTAGAGTACATTCCTTCCTTTTGTCTTTTCCTTTATTTGATGCTGTTGCTGATTTTGTTGGACTTTTAACTGCTAGCTCCTATATACTATATATAGCTCGCTCAGTTACAGGAAGGGCTCACACAATATTGTCATAGAATAATTCGAGAAGCAGTCTATGTGGTAGATTTAACTACTTCCATCTGCACAGACTCTTGTTTCCTACACGCGACATCGACTAAGCTACGTAAGTACAGGTGGACCGCCTTTCATGTCGCCAGTTTTTACAAGGAGCCTGAAGAACCTATGCCAACAAAAGAGGTTTCCAATTCTGCTACCAGACTGGCCATCATCTGCGACCGGGGTAATTAAATTGACCCAAACAGCGACCAAGTACCGTAAGTACAAGTGGACCAACTTTCCTGTCGTCAGGCTAAACCTCTGCCTACAAAAGAAGTTTCCAATTCTCAGTTCTGTAACTCACATATTTAGCCAAGTACATCGTGCAGGTGACCGGCGTTTACTGTGCATTGGACATTTTGAGAAGTTCACGTTGCTCAAGTTGAGCGGTTCTTTGGGCACCAGTTTGACCAGGAGATTGCAACCGAGATAGAGAGCGCACATGCAAGAACCACGTTACCTAGAAAGCATAGCACTGAGTTGGTGCGATGGTAGCTCGCTATGGTAACTGTTTGAACTGGTGAGGTAACGCGGTCTAAATGCAAGAAACTCATTGACTTCATTCAAATATGCGAGCTACGCTTGCAACAGTCAGCGCAATAATAACTCTTGAATAGATAGAAGAAGGGCAAGTCCGTACCACCGACCCAGTGTGGACGCTCAAGTAATTCACCCTGACTGATATGTTTTGCATCCCAGGTCAGCCATCTATATAAATATATAATATGGAAAGTGCTTCAAGAGAATCTGCTATCTTTACCCATTTCATGGCTTCATAACGTAATAACCATATAATTGCGCTGTAGTCTGATCCTTTTATTTCCAATAGGCTTAGACTCGGCTTATTAATAACATAAATTCCCCTCAGATGGTGATTGCTGCTTCTGGCGAGGCATAGGCGATGTAATACCGTTTGTGAAATTCCTTAGACTTCCATGTTTGTCTTTGCCTCACAATCAAACTTGTATATCTTGGGACGCAAGCATTCGAATAAGGCAATTGACAGGTAGTAACACAGTATTGTGAAAGGTTCCCTAATATGTTTGGCAGCCAAACCATTTTGGGATGGAGAAGTGGGGACAACATTTTTATAGGTGGATATGGGTGGGTAGCGTCAATTCTTTCATCTCCTGCTTTATATATTAAAATACTAACAACGAATCACCTTGTTCATATTAAAGAAATATTCATTGCAGAATATACTAAACATACCACGACCATACCGTCACTTCTATCAAAATACTATAATTGTTTTCCAACATGGCACAGTAGCGATGACAATGGATCAAATTATCATATCCTATTTCCTCTCCTAATCGAAATTCTTATACAGGTCATATCGCACTTTCCATCCGGAAACCGAAATGGTAGAGATATGCGTATCAAAGTACAAATGCAAGTTGGATTTAGCAGTTAATGGGATAATATTTTGTGTAAATTGTAATAATTTTGCAAAGTGTATAATATTATTTTTCTGACTCATGTTGGTATATTTAAGATTTACTTTTAAGACATCCCAGTATTCTGCAACAAAGAGCGTTTATGAAATTATATCGCATATTTCATAGTATCATGATCTGATAAACACTTTTGCATCATTCTATTTCTTCTGCAAACGTTTATCATTGTTCACAATGAAAACCTATTAATATGCAACTGTGCTTGATACCACACAACCCACCAAAATATGCATCTATATGTATACATGTCTATCTGTCTGTGTATATTTCAATCCGTTTATTTTGCATATATGATCCTATTTAGATAACAATTTTCTACTTTATTATTGATGTGTTAACCCAAGTTAATGATAATCAGTAAAGGACCTCTAACATTATTTTGTATACCATTGTTTTGTGCTACTGTTATTATTGTCACTATTGATGGATTTGTTGTCTTTAGTTCCTGCACTCCATTTGTGTCCCCAGTATTGATATCTACTGTTCTTGTTGTCTCGAATTTTGCTAGTGGCTAATCTGTCACTGCTGATGTTGGCGATTGACTTTTAGAGGTGTTAGGAGCCATAACTGGGGACGATGTTATAAAGTTAAACCTGTGGAACTTGCATTAGAAGACCTACTATTCCTCATAACAAGAACTTCACAAGTTATGGTTAGAACAGCTGGAATGTCCGGCCTGTCTGAAACAAAAAAAATAAATATAGGTCATCAAAATATGAATTTCAATCTGTTAAGGTTCATTCACAATATCAAATAAATGTATTATTCGCAACCCATTTGCATGCCTTTTGTAGTACATGATAGAATCATTCACTCAGTATTTGAATGCTTGATAGATAAAGCCAATAAGCATATGATGTGAGAGAAGGTATTATATAAGTTACCGGTAATCAAAAAGACCATGAAATGACCTCCAACACTATTTTGTATGACCTTGTTTTCTGCTGCTGTTATTATGGCCAGATTATCAAATACATTATCAAATACTTTTTAAATATTGAATTAGAATATCTCCAAGATGAGACAAGACATATACGTTGCTGACTGCATCATAGCATCATACCGTCCGCTTATGAAAATGTACATCCATCTATTTTTCCAACAGAGCTTGGAATTATCTGAACATATGGTTAGCTGTTTTTGCACAGCAACAAAGAGAAAATACTTGAAATGAACTATATTATTTTCTATTAATTAAATCAAATTACTCATTACGCTCGGGAAATTGCGAAGCCTAAAAAGAATGAATTTGTACAGTTTGGAAAACTATTAAATCGAACGGAAAGTTATCATTGGGTCTGGTGTATTAAAGTGCCCATTACAAATATGAAAAGAGAACATGAAGTTTTGTTATTTTGTGACCTAGAAGGTTCGGCAATAACACATGTTTATAATGTCTTAACCCAAGCTTGGAGTAAAGTCTGGTTGCATGGTTTGGTCATGTGATATATACTATGTCGTGGAGATCTTAGGACTGTGAAGTAGAAAGTGTAACGAAATACACCAAATAAGGGATTTTGCGATGTACTGCTTCGTTGCCTGTGTATGCATCGAAGGAGTGAAGAATTAATTCGTTCTTATTATTTTTATTTTCTATGTTCCTCTTTAAAAAAATTTGCAGATCTGTTTAATATTGTGTTGAGATATAATGTTAGAGCGAATATTTGTTTGGAATTTTCAATAGTTACATCCTCACTCAACTTGCTGAACTAAAATATTATTATGTGATTAATGTTAATTTATTCAAAGGCATTATGAACAGTGCCATTGTGATACATCAGGACTGTTGACACATCATATTCGAGGATCTGGAATTCATTCAAAATACTATTCTTTTGGTGCTGCGTAGACTTTTTTAGCATTTGTTTTTTTTATTCATTTTCTAATTTCTTATAAAATTTTAATTATTTTAAGTCCATGCTTAAACTATATAAATATTGTAAAATAGTAGTTACTTCAGTTTCCTTCTGTTATTTAGTTTATTTCCATACAACCGTAACTAAACACACACACACACACACACACACATATAAATATATATATATATATATATATATATATATTTATATATATATATATATATATATATATATATATATATATATATACATATATGTAATATATATAATATAAAATATATATATATAAATATATATATATATATATATATATATATATATATTTATATATATATATATATATATATATATATATATATATATATATATATATATATATATATATATATATATATATATAGGTTCCGAGTAGGTTTCAAGCTACCACTAAGGGACTTTAATCAGGTACAGTAGCCGTAGCATGTCAAGTACGTCAATGATGTGTAACATTATTGAACTCCGAATGCGCTCTGCAGGTACTAATTCAGTTCCTATGGAAAACTTATGCAAACACCATGATATTAAAATTCAATAACTTAAACTTTTGGAGTGCTCATGACCAAACTTATATTTATCAGTATAGATGAAACTGGAAGTTAGCTTTAGAGCAGAGGAAAGGCTATGAGCCGCGGCATTTTCTGGATATATATATATATATATATATATATATATATATATATATATATATATATATATATATATATATATATATATATATATGTTTGAAACATGTGCTTTCAATTCCGCACCAAAAAGTCGGGTGCTAAATATAGCAGTGAGTGTTCCAAACTCAAGACTAATAAAGAACTGAAATTCCATCAATAAAACAATGTCTTTTTCTTATTCACTTTCTTCTATGATAAGGTCTCAAAAGATTCTTTTTCCTACAACATAACTTTCATTATTAACCAATCCTGGTCATCCAAACTCGTATATACTCTATTTAAAGTTCACCCATTTCTAGGCTGGTTCCCTTTTTTCAATACAATTAGTACCGTGTGTCCTATATCCACCCTTGATTTTCTTGACAGCCCTAGTAATAGTAGTTCTATACATAAGTAAGCAATGTGCATAGTTCTGCTTGGCAAAGATTACATTACTGAATATTAAATTATATTGCAAGTTCATGTTCACATAAAGAGCAATGGTATATTTCAGGAAATATTTAAATATTTGAGCCTTATTAAAGAAAATAAAAAATACTAAAATAAAGCTATGTAGTAATAATCTTCTTTTTTAATATCACCATTTATCTCGACGGCACGAATTGGCTCCGACAGGCATTGTGCTTGGTAGCCAAGTAAACTTCATTTTCGGTGAAAACATCAAAACTTGTAGCCACCATATACATGTCATCTTTATGTCTCGCAGGCTTTTATATTTGGTACTCTTAAACATTATTATTCATTCCTACCTTGATATTCGTCTACTCGAATAACATTAAGTAATGTTCAGATATAGTTTGAGTTGAATCATTTCCTTAAATCATTCATTGGATTTACTAAAGTTCTCATAACCTTGATATACCCTATTTTGAGTTCATTGGATATTCATTCAAAGACATTTTGTATGATATCATTGTGGTACATAAAGACTCTTTTTTATACCAGCACATTTAAGATTGGAATTCATTCAGAAAACTGTACTTAGTTATGGTTTGATGGCACTTTTACCATTATTTGATATTTAATTCACAATATTGAACGATTCTTATATATTTTCACTAAGCATTCTAGGGAAATTATTTATTGTCTTAATTTCACAAAACTTGTTGGTTTTGCGTTTTCTGTTATTTTGTTTAAGACCATAAAATCGCAACACCATCGTGCACTTAAAAATTCACGGCTGGACGCAATCTGCTATAGCATTTTTAACCAGGTCTGCTGAACATATAGATTCGCGTTCGCCCATCGGCAACAATCAAATCCTTCTTGATGGACAAGGGCTCGGTCATCTTGTAGTAGCTAGTATCCTCCAAAACAGTGTAGGTATTATTGTCTGCATGCCGCTCAAACGTATCTTGGGGCCAAATATATATATATATATATATATATATATATATATATATATATATATATATATATATATATATATATATATATATATATATATATATATATATATATATATATATATATAGAGGACCACGTTGGGGCTCTCTCGTGGAAAAAATCTTCATGACCTGCGTCGCCTACGTTGCGATCGTTGTCATTCTTTCAGACAAAATGCTGCACCTCAAGAGGATGGAGATATAAGGAAGGCTGTAATAGACCCATAGAAAACAAGTATTTGAAGCCTGACATGGCCCAAGCATCCATGCTATGCCATACACAAACATACTTTGAAATCAACAGCCTCGGTCAGCTGAAAAAAAATTGTCACATTGTGAAAGGTTAGCCTGGGTAGCAAGCTGTGGTTCGGCGATTGCGACCTTTACCGTCGCCCTCCAATAATGCTGAGGGCCACCAAATATATTTACATGTAGTTTGCTCAGAATGTGATGTGCTGTGCCGATTGTCATCATTCAGTTATGTCTCTGATGTCTATTCAGAAAGAATGTGCCATAGATCCTCTTTGCCCTGTTTGCCCTCCACACGTTCCGGTCGATATTTGCCAGGGCACCACATGCAGCCACTGTCAAGGCTGCGGACATTTGGGTGTTAGCACCGTTAGCCATTTAGCTGTCAAAATGGTAATCGGCGTTGGAGATGGTGTTAAGCGCAAGCGATGAAACCGGCTTCTGTCTAGAGTGCAGGCAAGCGCCATCTCTAACCTTATCAGCTACTACTTGATCACTCCCTAAAGCATTTCTCTGGCGTCTATCTGAGCAACGAGTTTGGGCAACTGCCAGGACAAGGTGACCATGAGGTGGCTATTGTCATCCTAGACAGTTTACAAAACCTCATGGCGCACTGCCTTGTGTATCGGCCGACCTCTTCGGGCGCTCCCTCCTTAGCTAACTTGGCTCGTGCTGAAGGTGCTAAACAATAGCCTGTCTCTCCATGTTCTACTGGAGGCGATATTGGTCTCGAATATATGTTAATTTGATACAGGTAGGATCAAGGTAATTAGGCCATCCCGGTTGCCAGCTTCACATGCTCAAATAGAGACGAAGCCCTATATGGCACACTGATAGAATGACTAGAAGGACGTTAATGTGTTCACCATCATCGCAAAACACTGGCCCACCGTGCAATCGTCGGACATACTAAACCTAATACTTCCGAACAAACCTGTAGTAGCCTAAAGGAGAACAAAAAACCTAAAGGACATCCTAGTCAGGGCAAAGCTAACGCCAATCGCTAGTCAAAACCAACCTAGTCAATCTGGACCCTGTGGCGATAAAAGATGCAAAACCTGTCAACGTATGATAGAGACAAGGACATTCACTAGCACAGTGACAAAAGAAAAACTAAACATACATGGTCCAAACAAAACGTGCAAAACAGAGAATGTGATTTATCTCATCACATGTAACATCTGTGGCCTTCAGTACGTCGGAAAAACTGCAAAGCTACACAAAAGGATAAACCTTCATAGATCTGATTGGATGACAAAAAAGCTATACAGAAGCCCGGTCGCAGAACACTTTTCCTCCCCTGGCCACACTTTCAGTGATCTAACACTAATCGCTATTGCTAACAGCCACAGCTGGAGTTCCGAAACCAGGAAGGAAAAGGAATCGTACTGGATACGCCGCCTTATAACAATGAAACCAAGCGGTCTAAACCAAGAAGACTAGAAAAAGAAAACTATGAACTAGTAGAATTTACCTTTTTCTAAATCTTCTTAGTATTCTTCAATTTTTACTATAAGAATAACGGGTATAGAATCAAATATCCGGGATATAATCTGCGTTACATAAATGTACAAAAAAGTAGAAATAGATGTCGCTTTGGCTTGTAGACTTTTAGGGACTTGTACACAATTTTCAATTTCCGCATCAAGTCTATACAAGCTGGTTGTATTTATAGTTTTACCTCATGTGGATACAGCCATGTAAAGGTTTACAAATACAACGTTTTTGTGTTTACTTGTTTGTCTTATATATGTTTTGTATTTGCCTTTGAAAAAGACTCATTAAGAGTCGAAAGTTCTCAGGCTAGTTAGTTACTAGTTTCGTACTGTTCGTTGTCAGTTTATTGCATCTATTTTAATCAATCCCTGACACACGTGATCCCTTGGTGGATCCATTGCGCTTAAAAGGGTTGTTATTCGCCATATGATTTGTATTATATATATATATATATATATATATATATATATATATATATATATATATATATATATATATATATATATATATATATATATGCGTGTGTGTGTGTGTTTAAGTAGAAATTTATTTGGAATTATTATTTTTAGCTAATCAGAATTTATGAGAATCGAAAAAAGATTGAAAATTTATTGAAATTTCAACAGAAGGGTGTCTAGAAAAAGTTATAACTTTAAACAGCATTCCAAATTTTGCTCCGCAGATTACGCAATATAACGGTATTAAAAGTGCAGTCAGACTGACTTTTATAGAATTAAATTTGCAACATTGAGAAAAAAAGCATATTTTTCACAAAAATTATTGGAGTTCTTTTAGAGAGAATGAAAATGGACGCAAAGACATATACAATAGTTTCATACAGTCATTATCACCTTGTCACGAAGCTGAGGAAGCCTTTCTTAACAAATTCAATTTTCCAAAAGCCAAAATGTGATGAAAAAGGGTTTATTCGATTCGTAAAATTACTTTGGATACAAAATTATGGTTGCTCCAGTTTAGAATTAACCATAAAATACTGGCTACACACCATTTCCAACTAAAAATTGGTTCCCTAGCTGATAAAAGGTGTTTTTTCTGTAATAGCGAGGAAGAAACTTTGAAACATTTATTTTGAAACTGTGCTATTTGTTAAACATTTTTTCGCTCGGGTTATATATGTTTTTGAGCTGAGAGTGGAGTGAATGTCAGATGTTTGAAAATGTTTTTTTTGGAGATTAAAATGAATCTTGCCAGTAAGTTTTTTTAATCTTGTATTACTACTAGAAAAATATATTACAGTAAGATCGCAATATCAAAACGAAATAAAACAACAAAACAAGAAAAGGATGTACTTTGATATTTTTTTAAATTTGAAGTTAATCAGTCTGAACTGGAAGATGCAAAAGTACAAACGTTATTTACTAAATGGAATCATCTGAAAACATTTTATTGGGAAATATAATAATGACTATGATAATGGAATTTGACTAGTTGACTGCGATATTGTCTGGCACCACCAAGAGTCCTCGCTTTAACAGTAGTGAATAAACGTCTTAATCGAATAAATTTATTTTCATGTCGATGATGGTGTACACATTAAGGTCAGCCATACAGCCAGAGGGCCATATAATGGTTTCGTCTCTTTTCGAACATCTGAAGCTGTCAACCGGGATGGCCTACATGTCTTGATCCTACCTGTTTCAAAGTAATATCTGTTCGAGACAATAATCGTAACCTGCAGAACACGGGATGTCAATTGTGACCTCGTGGTCACATCGCCCTGTCAAGTTGCAAAAACTCATCGCTCATGTAGACTACATTGAAGTGATTTTGGTGGTGGGCATGTAGTAGCTGATGAAGTTTGAGATGGCACTTGCAGGGGTTCCATGCGGAAGCTCTTGCCCTGGCCCTTCCCACCATCTTTGAAACCGATGACCTTTTAAGCAGCTAAGTGACCAGCGCCGCTAACACCCCAAGCGACACGGCCTTGACATTGGCTGAATGTGCCTTGATCACACTCGCTCTGGCAGCTATAGTCTAGGATGGCAAACAGGGGAAACAGAAATGATGATTTCTTTATGAATAGACATCAGAGACATTACTGAATCTTCGAACTGGGCACAGCACATTTTATTCCGATCCACCCACAGGTGCATATCTTTGGTGGACCTCAGCATTATTTGATGCAACGGTAAAGGTCGCAATAGCCGAACTACATCTTGGCACCCAGGCAAAACTTCCATGATGTAAGTTTTTTCACCTAAATGAGGGTTCTTGTTACAATGTGCCTTTGTGTAGGACATGGCGTGGTTGCGTATGCTAGATCCGACTTCAAATATGTGTTTTCTACGATGTCATTTACAACCTCCCTTAGTTCCCCATTATATTGAGGTGCAGCATTTTGACAGAGAATGACAGCTACCGCAAGGTAGGCGATGCAGGCATTGAATAACCAGTCCTCGAAAGACACTCAACGATGTGATTCATACAGATATCTTTTCTCGGCCCGAAATTTCTTTTGAGCGGCATACAGACAAGAACACTCTCACTTTTTGGAGGACACTAGCTGCTACAAGGTGATAAATCAATTGTTTTCTAATGATGATTCCATTTTTGCCGATGAATGTGCGCGAAGCGCGAATCAATATGTTGCAATAACCCTGGTTGAAAAACTTGAGCAGGTTGCCCCCAGACGTCAATTGTTAAGGGCACGTGTTATCACTATTTATGGTATTAAACAAAATAACAGAAAAAATCAAAAGACATCAAGTTTTGTAAAATTCAGAAAATTATTTATTTCCTTAAAATACATACTGAAAACGTATAACGAACTGTGGATTGAATCTCAAATAATCCTACAAGTTATATAAATTTATAAGTACCTATCAGCAGTGATCTGAATAAATTCCAATCTTGAATGTGCGCATCAACAAAGAGCCTTTATGTTTCATCCAGAATGTCTTTGAATGAAGTTCCAATGATCCTAAAACAGTGTTAATCTAGTTTATGAGCACTATATTAGATCTAATGAAAGATTTAAGCAATGATTCCTCTCAAATTATATCTGACCACTACTTAATGTTATTCGACTAGATGAATATTAGATTAAGAACGAATAATTTTGTTTAACAATACCATATACCGTGTCAAAAATTTTGAAATAGGAAATGTGATATTAATCCACTTTCTGTGTGACGCACTAACCTATATATTTAACCGCAATATTCTCAGATAGGCTCCGCGAAATTGTCTTATTAATTTTGTATATTGTTGGATAAGGGCAAAAGCTATTAATTGCCAAAGAAGAGTCCAACTTGAGATTCTCTAAAAAAAAAGGGCTCCCGCATGGCAAGGTTGTTCAAAGATTTTTAATACTGATGGTGTCCGTGAAGACTCTCCTATTTCTCAGACTGCTCTTCGTAAATACTATTACATATATCTGAAGTTGAGCGTTTCACATTCGATACATGTATTTTTAGATAGTCATAAATAGGATGGATACAGGTTTTATTTAGGTCTTAATGATAAACATCTTTACAAGCTTGCGATAATTTATTAGGTGATATTTAAGTTGGGTTGTGTTCCAATAAAAGTCATGTAGCGATATTGCGATACATGATTCAGTAATTCTGATTTCTATTTCCGATTATTGTGCTTATTTTCAGTCTCCAGTCTCCAGTCTGGAGTAAAGCAAAGCAGCATTTTTGAATTATTGCCATTTCATTTAAAAGCATTATGGACAGTGCCACTATCATATATCAAGTCTGTTGGTACGTCAGTATAATCAGGACTTAAAATACATTGGCAACACCACTTTTTCGACTTGTGATAGAACTTCTAGGTTAATTTTGTATTTTAATTAACAACACAGTAAGCTCATTTAACAGTTTCGTTTCTTATAGAAAAAAATAAATTATCTGTTAAATTTTACACCGTTGGTTGGTTTTGCATTTTGCTGTATTTAGAGTGATAACAATACTTCTTTGAGAGCGAATTGTATCCTAATGTACAAACAATCAATTAACTATGCATTTCACATTAAATATACAGGTGAATTTGTAAGAGGTGATCTCCTTTTAGGCTTTATTATACCTTCTAAATATTGACCTACCCGTTTCTCAAAATTCGCAAAACGAAATTTAGTTAAGCTTTGAGATTGTTAGAACAGTCTCTTAACTAAACTTTCCAAGAGGCGTTGAAATAAAAAAAAAACTAGAAGTAGAGATTCTCTTAGTTGAAAGATAGAATAGATCCACATTGTACTTTTTTGTCATAACCGGTAACCGTAAAATGCGTCTTATTTCTCTTAATCCTCTCAACGAAATTCGGCACGACTACATTTCTAGGTGCAACATACTCCTTGAGATAACTGTCCCGAAGAAGAGTCTATGTTAAAAATCATCAAAAATGGAATGTTAGTACTCTTATTTATATGCAAAATTTAATCCACTTTCTACTTTTGTAAACCACGACTACCAATATATTTAGCCATCAATTTTTCGAAATCGACTCGACAAATGTGTGCGTTAACCTTTTCTTTCGTTTGAGCGGATCCCTAACTAGGAACTATTAAACAGGTTTAGAAATTCAGTTTTCATTTGTAGAAGTTCAGGCTTCACCTATTGTTGATGTCCAATGACTGTAACGGTTTAATCTTGCTGGTATCCGTAAAGATGTTGCTATTTTTTTCATTGGTGTCAACGGGCTTGGTCAGCATATCTTTTGGGACTCAAATATATCCCTGGATAGAAACTGTCAAATAATAATCCATATTAAAATCATTTTTAATGGTTGATATATAGGATGCACATAATAACAGATGAGGTAATCCCCTTGTGGGCTTTATTATACCTTAAAGTTATCAAGCTCCATATTTCTCTTTTTTAAATTATGCCTAGCTATAAAATGACCCAGATGTGTTGAAATCACAATCCTCTACGTATTGATTCACTAAGTTTATATTAAAGACAGAATTGTTCCGAATTGCAGGGATTTGTCATTATCAATTAGTATAAGTGGACCCTTATTTCTCTGGATCCTCTTTCGTGGATCGAAAATGTCCCCAGACATAACTCAAAGATGGATCATTGTCAAAACTCTTTAAAGAGGGTGTGTTTGGTCCAAGTGCTTACATAATATTTAATCCTTTTAATGCAGTACTTCCCCCATATTAACCCCCGATTTATCGCACTATCCTTTCCATTACGATTGGATATTGTTGGACCAGATCCCTAAGTATCTACTGTAAAACAAGGATGAAATCAAAATTCTTTATGATTGGTACCAATCACAAACTTGGACTATGATCTTCTGACAGACTGCAAAGCTTCAATATCCATGTAAAAATCACTTTAGGGATGAACTTATATTGACTTAAGAAGTAATCTAATTGTTCATTTTTGTTATGCCTACCTAAGTTTGAGCTCAGTATTTCTAGAGTACATGTTCTTAAATTAAGTAACAGAAATGAGTGAAAAGAAACGATCCAAATTAATTTCAGCGCTCAAGGTCTTGACGGGTCTGTGGTGGCTCGTAAATTGTTGATGTACATGTGTCTTCCAGTCTTATATTGTTGTACAGACTATCTTTTGATTTAACTCAGCAATACAATTCCAGGTATGAATTCATTGTGAATCCCAGGGAATGTTTCTGTCCAGGAATCTAATTATTCCATGAGCACTCTGTATTCCAGAAAAAGATCTCTTGAATTGAATTGGAAGAAATAAATTGCAAGACAAATGAACTATTAGATACAACAATAATGCAAATTGATTCTTCTGCATCTTAAGCACGAATGAATATTTTTTTGTCAGCGTATAGATTACAAAGTTCTCTACTTGACCTCATGTCACAATTAGCATTTTCTGAAACGAAACCATTACCTAATATACCTTTATGGAAGATTTATAAAAACAAATCTCAGTTATTATTAGTAGCCAGTTAGTAAAATTATAATATCTAACCTGCACTATCTCAGGTACTTAGCGTAACTTGTAGTGGAGTCCCAATAACTTTGACCCAGACCTAGAAAGCATGTTTACTTCTATTAAAATGATCCTGAGATTAAACCCATACGCATATTTTTGCTATGTATTAGCTTTCTACAGATTAGAATAAAACAAAATCAATAAATCATGTCAAATAGAAAATGCTAGATTTTGAAGACAGTTACGTGCAGTATGAAATGTTACATTACAAAAGCAGATAATGAAATAAAAGCTTATTTTAAAATAGTTTAAACAAACAATACAAATTAAACAAACATGACAAAGGAATCCAAAATAAAATATAACATTTTAAATTATGCTACATGCATATATAAATATATATATATATATATATATATATATATATATATATATATATATATATATATATATATATATATATATATATATATATATATATATATATATATATATCCTTCAAACAGTTTTTGATAAATGTTTACAGCAGGTTTATAGATGATAATCATATATGTTTTCAATTTGGGAATTAACTTCTTTTGCTGAAAGAAAAACACTTGCTATAAATAAAAATTGTATATGACAATTGCATAAACAACGAATCAACGAGAATTAGGCATTTGGTCAAGATGGCAAAAACTACAATGCACATTAGAAATTATATATATATATATATATATATATATATATATATATATATATATATATATATATATATATATATATATATATATATATATAATTATATATATATATATGTGTGTGTGTGTGTGTGTGTGTGTGTGTGTGTGAGAGAGTGTGTGTGAGAGAGAGAGTGTGTGTGTGTGTGTGTGTGTTATTACGATGTATTTAAATTTTATGTTTGTTAAATTTTAATTCTTTTTAATTCTTTCTATTTAATTGTTTTCATTTTCATATCAATTAATATATTTATTGTTATTATAATTATGATCATGATCGCAGGTTTCTGCATGGTGTTTATTTAGAACGTAGATATGACTCGCGTGAGCACGATTTTTAAATGGCTGTTTTGTCGTATTAAGCAAACAGTCAGAAATAGTTATTAAGTGATTGGTTGTGACCACGGTCATTTCTAATAATACTTGTTGACATTCTATACCGGGGTGGCGAGATTTTTAAATAGCCTTTATTTTTTCGTGAGTATACATGAAATGACGTATTTGTTTGCTTTAATTACTCCGGTACCTGCGAAATAGTCTAGAGTCATATTTAACGTCCTGGAGGTGGTCAAATTGTAACATCTTATAGAGTTTCTAAATACCTTAAGAAGAAGGTATTCTTTTGTGCTGGAAAAAGTTATTCGTTTGTACGTTTGTAGAAAAACATGTTTTGTTAATGATGATATCTGCACTTTGTCTACCTTTAAAAATAATTATTTTCCTTGGAGAAATACATAACTGGCTTTCGACAAAGACATTTGCTGAATTTAATTCGAAATTAGAACAGGACAGTACAAATTGTCATTCACAATGAAATTTATGGACACTTGTGTAAAACCTTCGTTTGATGTCATCATCTGCCATCGTGGAACATAATTGAGATTCAGGCGTCAATTTAGAACAGTTTATTCAAAGGACTCATGTGTTTTTCACAATTTTAGGACAAATGTTTGGATCTTTTTCGTAGATCGTAAGTCTTGTTTCATATTGTTACCTTTTCACCTTGTTTTCTAGAGAAATAAATTATGTTTGTTAAAATTTACAAATCTTGTTGTCACTCTTTTCTTTATGTTACTTTAAATTTAAAGCCAAATTAAAAATGCTCAATAGATGTCACAGTTAGCTATATTAGTAGTCACAGTAAGTGAAAATAACTTGTACATGCTCAGCGATAGCAAACATAATCAAAATCATAATCAGAAACAACTAAAATGTGTTGATAATGTATACAGCCTAGGCTACAAGTATTAAATTTTTCTAGTAAGGTATCACAAAGCCCCAGCGCTCCCTTTTGAACAAGTAGATCAAGTCAAACAAACAGTAAAGGCAACTGTGGGTCTATCTCACGAAGAAGCCGGCAAAAGCTTAAAGAAGTTCCTCAACCAGTCCTCGTGGCTGTAGTAGAAGAGCTCTATCCGAAACCTCGGCATTGTATTTTTGTGTCATGATGCGTACGCTAATACCGGTCTGGTCGCTCGTATAGTGGTATTTAGTAATACCTGTTTTCTTATCCCGAAGGCCAGAAAAAAGAGGAACACTCGTTAAGTAGAAAAATGTAGTTGAATTTTAATAATGTTTACATCAACCCTATTTAGATTATGGTAATACTGTAGAGGAAATAAAAACGACTAAAACGTAGCAAAGTTAGCAGATCATCAAAGATTAATAATATCGGACGAAACAGAAATTGGCAAACATAGCAGGTAGGTCAATAGTAGCACTTTTTCAAGACCTAATATATCAAACAAAACGTACAATATATCCATTAACAGTGTCTTTGTCTATGTAGTCACTATTCCAGCACAGGCTGTCTGGTTATTCTCTTTACGAGAGATTCATGTCAACCAAACAGTTCAAACGGCCTCAGCAAGTGAAGATATGATCAATAGAAGTTACTGTAGATCTTTGCTCTTCAATATTTTTCAGTTAGAGATGTCCGCTCTATTTCTTTGTTCCGAATGATATATTCAATCTAATGTACAAGCTCAAAGCAATGTGTTTTAGTTTATGAGTCTCATTGTGATGATGACATTTTAATACAATAAAATGGTATTACCTAACAGTAGGAAACATTTTTAAAAATCTTGATACTGACCAAATTCAAGTGATTACTTTTACTTTAATGGTGCGACAAATTGTGATTATCGAAAAAATATGTAATATATTGCCATTTATATTTATATCTAATTTACGATATGTAAATGAGTTGCCATGAATATTATATTGTCTTTTTTAATAATGCAGATGTAGATTATAAATGTTTGCATATTTCCTTGTACTTTATTCAATGTTCTTGACAGATATTTTCTCACTAAGAAAAAACAAAAATTTCATATTCTTATTTCAAACAGCTTATTTCAGGTATTGTAGTAGCAGCGGCGGCAGGTGGCTTTGGTGTTGGATTACTGGTCGTAATTGTAATTGACGTGATAATCTTCATCTGTTACAAAAGGTAAATTGAGTTTTAACACATTGTACAGTTGTATGCATGTATGTATATGTAAATTTATGTGAATCTATGCATCCAGTTTCATGCATACGTGTATGTATTCCAATAACTAGCTCAGAACATTACATTTTATGCTTAGAAATTGTTATTGTATATACATAACTTGTTTATTATTTTCTTACGACATAATTGCAATTGTCCAAGAATCTTGGTGGGGCCAAAATAATATACAAAGCTGCTGTATTGATGCAGGAGAGTTATAGAAGTGCCTCGTGCCCAATTACAATTGATAACGGAGTAAACTTTACCGATTATAACAGGCTTTATTTTGATTCTCAACAGATCTAAGTGATAGAAAAATACAAAATATATTTTAGTCACACCGTGCTTTATTTCAGGCGAATGAAGAACAAGGATATGCAGAGATCATCCACAGCCCCTCCACGTGACTACACAGAGTTGGAGTTTAACTCCCGAGTCGGGCAGAACAACAGCCATATATATAAGTCCATTGAAAGGCAGAATACATATGTCAATGATGTCTAGTGATCAAGAATGAAACTAAAACAATTTGCAATTCTTTATAGGACATTGTATCCATATTGATAATACGCTAGAACAAAAGGAACGCATGATAAATTCTTGCAGAAAGAACTGAGGAACATATAGCATACAGTATGTTTGCACATCAGGGTGAAAAACGGAGTCATCTCCAGCGGTTGTGAAATTAAACATCTTATTAGTTAATCATTACCCTTAGAACTGCTTTGCATTTAATTGAAGAAATATTCTACTGAGCTGTGCATCAGATGTCGGCTCATGGTGAATAATCATAATTGTTGTAATTATTTTATAAGACGGATAATTTCATTTGTTCAAACACCATAACGTGATTACAGTCGCAATGTCACACAATCAACCAATTGAAATTAACACCCACAACGCATATAAGTCTTCGTAGTTTGTGACTCAAACTCATAAATTTATATCTTAGCACATATTTTAAATGAATTTTAGAAAATAGTAAAATATGACATCAGGCCATTTGTTTTAATCAATATGAAGAACTAATATATCGAGATGGAGTGACGAATCTGATATTTTACTTGAAGCTTACTAAACAGGATTAAATATGATCATGTAAGACTGCTGAAAAAGCCAACTTCAGATATTAACGAATTCAGTGTCAACTTTTTTAACTCAATTATTAGAATACCACCACCCGGATGACCTCAGTTACATGTTTAAAGTGTAGTATCGTTCAACCATTTGGAAGAACAACACAGAAAACAATATATATATATATATATATATATATATATATATATATATATATATATATATATATATATATATATATATATATATATATCAAGATATCAATTCTAAAAGAAAGAAACGAAAATATTAATTTGTGTACAACATATTGAAATCTCTAGTTATTGGAAGATAAAAACATCCAAATTTAAGATAGTGCTTTGATATTGATTGGAGTGTAGGAGAAGCGTGCTCCAATCAATAATTCATATCCTGAATATAATAAGGATATTGAAATGAATTTAGATTAAGCATTTATTATTGTTCAGCTTTCACTTGGTAATGGAAAAAGCCTAATTAATAAGCCAGTTCTATCGGATAGAAGTCAAATGATGTTTTATCGCACCATTCAATCAATAAAACCTTATTAGATTTCGTTGTGAAGTTGGGAACAAAGTAATTGATAATCACCATAGGGAATAATTAAATTAATTAGGTTTACAATGTGAATGACCACTGGAAGGTTATGGACATGATCCAAAAGGTCGTTACTTGGAAAAATACCGTCCACACTCACACTCTACCCCCCCCCCCACTAAAACTTGATATAAAGTTAAAGCTGTCCTTGGAAAGCACGCAAGAAGCACGCGTCATTTTTAGACAAATATCTTTTGAGACTGGATGTAGCACTTGTGATCAGGCAGCTTCCAGAATATAAAAAGGCTTTGAGCTGTTTTATTCTCAGTGTGATTCCATGCTCTCAATGAGTGTTATGTCTATTTCTTACAGGTAAGAAACTTATGCTTTATACTCGCTTTTGGAAGTTAAAGATTTTATAGTGAGTTGTGGTATTCTTCTGAATTATTTTTATTTCATTAATATAATGTAATAGTGAATTCTCTTTTCTACTATGAAATATTTTACTGATTTAATATTTTACTGAATTGATGTTCATTGTATTTATAATATAATATTATTGAGTTCCCTTCTTCCACAATCATAATGTAACGAAATATTTTACAGCTTCGCTGTTCATTAGCATTTGTTTGAAATAATTACTAGCTTCATGTTATAATTTAATTGAGAATAAATATATATTCATTAAATAATAAGTAAAACATTCACAGATCTTTTTCAGGTCTTTACGTTACAATAAATAAAATAAAATACATTTATTACAGTTATTGAATTTTAGGCTCTTTAAATATTTAAATCACTTGTATTCAAAAATACAGAAAAATGAATGGACAAATGAAATACTAGATTGTGGAAGAACTATTTAATAAGTATTGTAATATGTATTGTATGTATTTTCAACATAAATATATTTACATGTTGTATCTTTAGAACATGTATCTATATATATGTCAATAAAGTGCGATTCCATGCTCTCAATGAGTATTATGTCTATTTCTTACAGCGATCCCCACCTCTTCGCAGCCAAGCATTCCCCACAAAAAGATGTAACCGTATCTACACCATCATCTGTGACACCTTATTCTTATGAATGCTGAACTTCCTGCCTTCTCGTAATTAGACACGAGAAGAAGGTTATGATAGAAACGTCTAAAAACAACATCAGACAATTCCTATCATAATATAGTGGCGGAGACTCCAATCCAATCCAAATATTTCTATCATAATAGTTATTTCTTACAGCGATCCTTACAGTTATTGAATTGAAGTGGTGGAAAATGACGTTCCTTACAGTTATCCAAATCCAAATCTTTTCTATCATATATATATATATATATATATATATATATATATATATATATATCACAAGCATTCTTACTAACTTCCTCACAGCAGGTGGTAAATTCAGTGCATTAAATCTTGTGGAAGAAAGCTCGTAAAGTAAGCTATTACACTTACCGTTACATCTATTGAAATTTTACATACACACACACACACACACACA
This sequence comes from Potamilus streckersoni, assembly GCA_016746295.1. Lineage (NCBI taxonomy): Eukaryota > Metazoa > Mollusca > Bivalvia > Unionida > Unionidae > Potamilus > Potamilus streckersoni. The sequence goes on along the minus strand of JAEAOA010000895.1, from coordinate 4,307,107 downwards.
CACACACACACATATATATATATATATATATATATATATATATATATATATATATATATATATATATATATATATATATATATGTGTGTGTGTGTGTGTGTGTGTGTGTGTGTGTGTGTGTGAGAGAGAGAGAGAGAGTAAAATGGCGGGTGATAAAATTCTGAATTCATAATGATAAAGAATAATTTTTAAGGTATGTTTTGAATCTATCCAGTTTCGCTGCAATAAAATATTCAAGTAGTTGAAGATCAATCTCACCTTGCTTTTGTTGTCAGGTATTAAAAACGAAATATATTGTATATTGCTGGGATATACATATTGTAAATTCTGTGGATATACTATAGTTTTCTGTGTCTGATACATAAGTTGTCTACACCAATCAACTCTTAAACGTTCCACATGGTCAGGTACTAGTGTTGTATGATTCTTTCTCTCTGCGAGGCGCACATTTTGAAAAAGATATTGAAAATGCATGTAAAATGGATACATGCATGATATATTTGTTGAAATGTATGCGAATGTATGGTGTAGGGTGTAATATTCCTCTGTCCTCTCTCCTCTCTCTTTCTACATACTCTCTCCTTTCTTCTCTCTCTCTTCTCTCTCTCCTCTCTCTTCCTGGTCTCTCTCTATTTCTTCTCTCCTCTCTCTCTCTCTCTCTCTCTCATTTTCTCATTCTTTCTTCTCTCTCTCTCTCTCTCATCTTCGTCTCTCTCTGAAATATGGCGTTGGTGCCATGCAGCTAATTTTACATGGACAGCAATTTTTTTCTATATTTGTCTGCATTTTTGATACAATGCAGATCCCATCATTAAATGAGATGAAACTGAAATACATTGTGAATCCCCCCCCCCCCCCCCCCCCCCCCCCCCCCCCCCCCCCCATCCCCATTCTAAATCCCATCAATTTGAACGCAAAGATGATCATTCCAAAATATCTAAGATATGAGAAAGCTTATCACAAAAGTTATTTATTTAAAAGTTTCATTTCAGAGTTGAAAAAAGAAATACCTTACTATTCTATTGTTTTCTTATTTTGCTTGACCCTTGAAATCAAGTACTTCTTTCTTTCTTTCTTCAAACATTATAACTTCATGATCAACGAAGTTTTCACTTTCATTCGGGAAAATGTATCATCGTTATAAATTTTGGAACCTATTCAATGCCAAATGAAGCTGATTCACGGAATGGAGAATATTCTTCATCTCAAAGTTAAATTCAACAGTTATCACGAGACTTGCATATACATTAATGTTCATAATAAGTACCGATGTCGGCTGATTATAAGTAATTAATTATTATAGTGCATACAAAAATATTGGTCAACCGATATATGTCATGTGCCAGGAAAGTAAATATAGTCTTATATGTCAATAGTTATATTTTATTACTTTTCCAAAAGATAAACACCACCGTTCCAACTAAATTAGTAAGATGTTACTTAATCAAGTTATCAATACATTACAAGCGAGATACAATGATGTTCTAGCCCTAGCATCAATCCTGACACAAATATTATTAATAGACTATGGTCTGTAAAATGATCAATCCTTTTGTGCGGATCCAAATACTTTCTCAAAATAGTCTTGAGCTAACCTAAATATTTCTAAATTCAAAGCTGATGCCTACTGGATGTATTACAGACTAAATCCCTTAAGGAGAGAATACGTCCTGGTACGTATATAGGTTTAACTGAGAAAGGTAAGAAACAACAATTTACAACAGAGGATTTTAAAAATCTTGACTGAAATAGAAAAACGTCAATATTACTAGCCATTGCCCTCTTTTTCGAGATCAATAGAAACAAACTCGCTAGGCCAGATGACTAATTTAGATAATGCTGGATATGACAAAGACATGGGAAGGATTTATGGATTTAATTCAAATTGACACATTAGTTGATTTTATCCCAAATCCCATATCACGCCTGGATTACTAATAAACACAACTCTAGATGAATTAAAAAACAAAGCAGACATATCAACTCAATTAATCAACCTTTTGGACTGTTTAACAACAGGCTGAATGCAAAACAAATTTATAGCAGGGCTTTATTACTAAATGCAAAGAAGGAACATTTAGTCTATTCTAGTTTGCACGTATTCTAGTCTATTTCGATAGCGAGACCATCCGTTAAGAATTTAATTGTCTTTATTTTTCAAAAACAGGACCAGGAAATAAATAAAAATATTTTGTAATTTTTATGAATAGAGATTCGTTACAATTGAAAATGATTTTTTTTCCTCTTCTTATTCCGCGTGTAATGTTTATCACAAAGCAATAGTCACATAGTAGGCTTAGCATGTGGTACTTTCCTTTGAAATGTTACTCAAATAAAGTTTAGTGTTGACAACGACCAGAATACGAGACTGATGAATTGTATTTCGACAGTTCTTTCTTACACTAATGTGTTACACCAAACTGATCATGCAGGTCTAAAACAACACTAAAATGATCAGGTTCAAAATCTATATATAAAAAAAATTAAATAAAAATTACAGTTTTGTGAGTAGTTGTTGTTTTACACAATAAAACACGTATAGAAAACATATATTATGACATTTACATCATAACAAAATGAAAAAAGTCGTTAGTGGCGTTGTCAAGAGAAAGTTATTATCTTATTGTTGGTTATATTGCTTGATAGTAAATACCTAATACCGATTTTAGAGCAGCCAACACATGTTTGTTTTTGTTTTTTTATACCACTGACTAGCTCAAGTTAGCTACATCACCCAAAAGTCCACACAACCCGTATTCCCTCCGAATAAACAAACACGACAGGATGAAACATATTTGAAAATGTGTCTGAATATTTCTATACGATATAAAATACGTGGACACAACATATTATATAAAAACGTTATTACCTCGATGCATGTATTGCAAGAAAATTGTCCACACCAAAAAAAAGTTCTGCATTTTATGTATTATGACTTTCTGGTATCACTGTATAAAAGACATAACATTGCAACAGTGCCATGGACCAAATTAAAATGCCCAAAACATTAAAAGCAGCCAAACAAATGACAAACATGACAAAAAGCTATGGTATGCACGTAAGATCAATCCTTAAGAGATATTATGGGAATTTGGGTCATATTGTAAAAAATCCAATCTGTCAGACAATGAAGATATGGTGAGACATTACAGATTATTGTTTCCTCCAACAAACATACTTCTACGTAAATTTAAGAATTGTTCATTGAATATCAAAATTAGATCATTCGAATCGTATTGATGCACAATGAATTATGCTGCTCTATGGACAAACTTTAGTGAATGTATAAAAAGAAAACTAGTTTTTGGATATCATAAGTCTTAGTTTTCTATTAGGCCTACCTAGATGGAACAGTACATCCAACATGTTTGAAAATTAAAACGCATTCAGTTTTGGGAAGTAGTGAGAAAGTATGTGTTCCCAACAATGACAAGTATATCTAATGATAAGAACTGTATATTAAAATCTCTTTGAAAGTATGACATTCTTTTAAATTCTCGTATCATTATTTTAGATGGAACAAATTATTATTTCAATGCACCACTTAATTTCATTCTTTACAATGCAAGACAGTCGATTTTTTGTAGATGTATACGTTAGATATAAGATATATATGACCTCTTATGTTCACAATGCTTTTACTTTATATATATATATATATATATATATATATATATATATATATATATATATATATATATATATATATATATATGTGTGTGTGTGTGTGTGTGTGTGTGTGTGTGTGTGTGGACTATGTAGACTGAAATAAAGAATTCCTATCTTATCTTACTTCAGATCGTATTCGTCAATGTCAATGGTATAGAAACAAAATAATATTCATTAAATAAAGAAGTATACAAATGTGATTTGTGATCCTCTTTTGAATATTCGAGACGTTAGGTGCGATTACACAGATCAGGAGGTTATTTGTTTTTAATTTGAAACAGTCCACATAGCAGCATTCGTGTCAGCTGAGTATGAACATCCTTCCTGTGTTGTTACAAGTCCAGGCCCTTACATAAAGTTAGAGGAAAGAGAAGACAACAAGCTTTGTAAAGTTCAACAAATACTATTTCCCAAGAATACCAAGTGAATAATAAGATAAAAGAACTTACGGTTATACAAATCAAATATAAATATTATCCAAGAATTAAAAATAGGACTCCTAATGTCAAAAATTCCTAAATAAATCTGAGTTCGAGTCTCCATTACATCTAAAATGGACGACAATGACGTCTGTTGTCTGCAAAGTAATGTTGTGTCAACAGTTCCTTGTTGAATAACGGAAAATATTTTTCCAGTTTTGAATTCCGTAGAAATTTAAGTGAGTGTTTTGTGCAAGAATTTTGTATGAACACTTTTGTATTTCCAAAGAAATAAATCATTTGAAATTCAATACAATAAAATGTCAGCTCAAACTGGTCATCTTATAATGTGACTTGACATCTCAAATGTTTTAAGCCAGACTGAACTATCTTCTGTCAAGACAACAGTTATATGCAAATTTAAGACGAAAAAAAGATTCCTTGATGAGGGTCAACCTTCTAGAAAAATTAGAAGTTTGTAACAATCAACACATGCTTCATATTACATACTCTCTGTACGGCTGTGATTTAATGGTTCTTACAATGAGAAAGAGTTGTTTTAATAATTTAAAATGTCACTGATTCTGAATCAAGATCAGAAACTAGATACAATATTTACATTATTAGCTGTTTATCAATGAAAAATATTAGTCAGGTCTTACAGAACTAAACTCAACTTTGGACAATATCAAATCAAGTAAATAAGTTACATTACAAAAGCATGTAATGGAATTTATAAACAAATTAAAACTAGCAAACAAATAAATAAATTAAATAGACATAACAGTGTCTAAAAATTATGATTGCATCACGCATGATTTTTTGTCGATATTGTGACTCTTATATTTAATCTCATTTGGCAAATATAAGTGAACTATACATAAAATAAATATAATGAATTATACGTCCATCATTTCATCTATCTATCCATCTACTTTCAATCCATCCTCATACATGTATACATACATGCAACAATTATATATTTGGGCCTTACTTTCAACATATTTAATAATTTTATTGGGACTATTAATTACAATTATAATTGAAGAATCCATACACTATTATTCACTCATTACAAAATAAAATAAACACTTATTTCAAGACAAACAGAATAAGAGGTACTGTGCAGACACGCGGTTATGTTCTAGCCAAGCTGCTAGAGGGTGTTATAAATATATCACATTTTTAACACATATGTAATATTGTCTGCGTTAAAAGATAATGTCCATATGTTTACAACTCTGGATGGAATTAAAAAATTATGAACGCTAACTGTGATTAAAAATATCGTTCAAGAGAATAATTATGTTAATTGCTGATTTTAAGCATGCAGAACACAAACGCTAATGCTTACAAAAGGACGAATATTTCAAGGTAACGTTAACGATGACAAACTAAAGCAACAACTTTCAAAGGAAAATAGTTAATGTAGTACATGATATATAGAAAAGATTATGTATTTGATATAGGAAAAATAATAACTTTGCATATGATAAACCTTATAGTTTGAAGAGCTAAAACATTTAACTGAATCAATTTACAGTGATTCAACTAAAACGGGGATAGAATCTATGGAAAACGAAGTCACAATTTAAACAACACGTGTTGACGCAGTAAATGAAGCAGTTGCAGCAGACATAACAGTAGGAATGTCAACACTTTACAGCTGTAGCAGAGTCAACCGTACGAATGTCAACATTTTACTATGATAGCATACGATTGTCAACAATGTACAATTGTAGCAGTCAACCGTACGATTGTCAACAATGTACAGTTGTAGCAGTCAACAGTACTAATGTCAACAATATATAGTTGTAGCAGAGTTAACATTGCTCTCACAGTAATTGCAGATGCATGGACATGACTTCGGCTGAAACAAGAATATTATGTTTAATGTACTCATGATGGACGAGTATAAGAAGGCTACAACAAAGCAATAAACTATATTTCATACTAAACGAAAAGAGGCAACATGAAATTAATTCTAACAACATGACCAAATGTTGAAAACATATGACGTTTCCACAATGTTTGATTTTATTTTGTCAGTATTATCTGCAAAGGTATTATGCACACTATATACAAGTCCAGCTATCTGTGCCACTTTGTTATCGACACCATCCAGCAGATTGATTTTTTTAGTATTTAGTAGTCTGGCTGTTGAATAGATCAGGGTGCTTTTCTGAAAGACTTTCTTTATGAATACATTTCTGTATTAGATATAGTAGAGAATATGCTTTAATTTTCAACTTCTACAATGTTTATATAATCAATCCTTCTCCTTTAGCTGTAAATAATATTTCACTATAAGATGTTCTTCCCTTTTAATTTTTGCGAAATCATCTATTCAACTGGATAGTTTCTTGCCTGTTGATTAAATGGCTCCTTTAAATTGATTTAATTGTGTACCGATATTGTTGGCTATTTCAATTGCTTTTATGTCTACCACACCAGCATTTAACAGATATTTGGTTGTCTTATCTATGTCTTATAAGGTAGGAAACAAAATAGTTTCATATGCAGGCTTAGCAAACAATTGTATTTTAGACCTACATTTTAAAACCTTCAATACTTAACTCATTTTAAGAACTTGAACTTCCAAGACAATGTCTTTTTAAACTGGATGTTAAAATCCTTCTCCCGTTTTAAGAATAACCTGATGTTCTTTGAATACAACACATATTTTGCATTCACAACCTTTAGGTACACATTTTAGCATATTTGTCGACAAATGAATCATTTACGTTCTTATAGCTATCCGCGACTAAATATTATTAATATGTTGTGCATTCGGGAAGTACACATTGTTTGAAGAGTTTGTAGAGAAGTAACAGAGCATTTTTGTCATATTTTATCTAAATAGGATTCTACATTTTCTACTCACCAATTATAGCAATGGCAATTATAAACAAAACCGAAAATGTTTAATCTGGACTTAAATTAGTTGACGAATTTCTTTAAAATATTCATACTTCTGAAGACATGACCCATTTCTATAGCCAAGACACTTGATTATAGAACGGTAGTACTTCATCAACTTTAAAGTCCTATTTAACTCTTGAATCCGGTATGCACTGTTGACACTAAGCCTTTTTATTTCCCTCATAATTGTAACCATGTTCACTGACTATATATATATATATATATATATATATATATATATATATATATATATATATATATATATATATATATATATATATATATATATATATATGTCATAAAAAAAAACTAATTAGGTGCGGCTGATACTGTGAAAAAGTGCAATAGATGCCCTGCTTAGTATCAGTAATTCTAAGATTCATATAAACAATTCTTTAAACCTGTGTCAGTCTGGTTATTTTTCTTCTTTTCATTGATATCCCATAGATAAATATATGTCATATCTACTTCGTTGCCTATTATTTTGTAATTATAATGCATATTATATTTTTGTCCCATAATAACCAATAAAGCCTACCAAGTTCATTGATATATTGTTTGATATGACTTTTCATCATCAACATATGACGTGAAGTCTAAAGAAAGTAAGAAATGGTATCGTCTAAAATGTTCTATTTTTACCCTGAGCTATATCCTATCAGTCTAGGATAAATGCATAATGTAAACAGTGTCAACTTATTTAATGTTACCAATTTCAGTATTGTTGACATTCAACAGGTAAAACCTTTTACATGGATATGGTACTTTTCGTATCCAAAAGATAGTGTTATACTTTTATAGTAACACCGATATAATTTTATTCCCATCAGAGAATTACATAACTAGCCCTTAAAAGCAATATTGTCCTGTTAAACAGATTCTCCCAAATTTTATGTCACGCTTAACTTTGTGTCTCTTAAGAAAATGGTCACTCAAACATTTTCCTGTCATGCTTTACTTTGTGTATTTAAAGAGATTCAACCTTGTCAAGTAATAATAAATAACTAAAGGACAAATTATATAATTCACATGTGAACAATTGAATTTCGTTACATATGTGGGCAAACTCTAGGTAAACTGGAGCATTCAACTGAGTTACAAAACAATGAGTATTTGTTGTATTTATTGATGATTTGAACGTGTAGTCCGTTGTTCAAATTTACAAACTTGATGCGAAATATTGTTTTGAGTAATTTGGTTGAATTAATTTTTCTTTGTTTCCTCAGTCACATGGAATTTTCTGTTACCTCTTTAATTGCTTTGATTTTCTTCAGTGTAATACCATTTCATCACCTTGCAAACTTTAAATATTTTCTGTTCTTGAATGGTAATTCCTGTAAGTTTTTCTTTAATGTTTTTTTTTTATTATCTTGCTAAAACGGTGTGAATCTACCTATTGTGTTTTTCTTCTGCCATTTTATTCCTAATGCATTTCCATTTTACAAAATAGGATATGCAATTTACCTATCATCGTTGTCTCTACTCCGTGTTTTACATGGTAACACGTTTATTGTCTGTCACATTATATGTATTTGTTATTTTCCAAAAAGATCAAAATGAAATTATTGCCACTCTTTATTTGTCTACGCTAATTCGGGTATTTATTTGTGGTGTCAAAATGTTTAACCGGTTTCCAAGCGTTAAACGAATAATAGTATATTCTCCATTTAACACTTGTATACTTCCTACTATTCATGCTTTGATGTTTAAACATTTCTATATTTGTCACTGAAAGATATCCTTATTTCACGAAACGTGTCCTTGTATCCTACGTCTTTCAGTTTTGTATAGAAATGGACCAACATAAATTTTGTACGTACTCTAAATGTCTCCTTGTTCATTTTAGTAAGTTAATCCTTAACAAGAATTGTTTTGCGTTCTTAATGTCTAAACGTTCATTATAACCATTAATGAGCTGCGGTGAAATGTCAATTCATTATATGGTTTCATTTTTTGTAACGTACAAGTCTAGTCCCATTTCGGGTTTTTTTTCCTGAAAAGATTGTTTCAAACAAAAATATTTTTGCTACCAAGATGTTTTTACCGCTCTTATTTGTCTCATATGCTTAGAAGTTAACAATGTCTACCTGCCACTGTTCATCCACCTGACTAATACATAATATTTATTGCAACGTCTTTTATGTTTAAGTTTTGCTTGTGATATATGCAAGATGATAGTTCAGTAAACCATTCTTTTTGAATATATTTCAAACACTGTTTCCTGAAGTGATTGAAATGGAGACAAATTGGTCTGAGATGCATTGTGTCTAATAAAGTCTCCATGCCATACAAGTAGGTCAACATGGCTAACTTCTTTAGCGTAAACTGTATTTTCAACAACTTGCACTTTCAAAATCTTATATATATATATATATATATATATATATATATATATATATATATATATATATATATATATATATATATATATATATATATATATATATATATATATCCTGCGTTTATTTAACAGAAGTGTATAGTAGAAGTGTTCTGTTATTTCGTGCTTAATATTTGGATATTGTCATAGTATTATATTACTTCTTTCTTCGAATTTGTGAAGTTATAGAAGAAAGCACTTTTGAGTGATGAAAGAGAAAATGTATATATTAATCATAATTGTCTAAACAAAAATCTTTTAAGAGTATTATAATTCTTTTTTCACAGAAGTTGTGTACTATAAGAGTGGAAAGTACCTACCCGTTCCGATTTGATTTTACTTACTTTATATATATATATATATATATATATATATATATATATATATATATATATATATATATATATATATATATATATATATATATATACAGTTAAATGAAAGAGCATTAAGAGAATATTTATATTGTGTGAGAACCTGTAGCTTTCCTGTTTGTCTGTCTGTAGTGAAAATAGTATTGTATGTACATATGCATGCATGCATACGTACATACATACGTACGTGCGTGCGTGAGTACGTACGTGCATGCATTGCATACATACATACATACATGCATGCATGCATGCATGCATACATACATACATACATACATACATACATACATACATACATACATACATACATACATACATACATACATACATACATACATACATACATACATACATACATACATACATACATACATACATACATACATACATACATACATACTAAGACAACAACACATTATCTTTATGTTCGTCTATCTCTTCAATGCGTGCATATTTCACACCATAACATTTCTGTACGGTCTTTCAGCAGCATAAATATTACGACAGTATGGAATTAAGACTTAATTTCGAGCCATAGACAACCATTCAAAGCTCCAGAGTGAATGTGTACATTGCTTCATATAGCAATAACAACATTCCATACATACGTTGCTTCATGATAAGAAAAAATTAAATATAACAACGAAATGAGTATGTTTGAAACGCTGTGACATTAGGTTCACCTATAATATTGTTACAAGCAAGGGGTCTTTACTTGACCGAGCGGTGTCAAGTCACTGGCGAGATTCCGCTAGATGTCAAAAGTTTACTCCGAATTTTCACAAACTTCAATACGACTTCAGATGTAAATTGGAAAGCCCGAGGTGTCCATTCTATACATAAATTTTACTCTAATCAATGCAAGACCACATCATTCACAACTTGACAAATATTCATCAACCCCACATCCGCATAGTTTCTCTACGTCAACTTTCCGTACCGTCAGCAGTGCACACCGTAGAAACTCTACAACTATCCATAACACAGTGATCTATTGTAACTACGCCATCTTAGGCCAGTCAATTTATGGTTTCAAGGCACATCATGCCAGTAAGACTACATCACATTTGCCACCATGGCGATCTAAACAGTATCTGCTAAGTCTCCTCTCATTTATTCCATTGTGTAATTTACCGGTTTCCTACCATAAATGTGCCATTGCAGTCATAACAACCAATGTACTCCATTAGATTTTATTAAGTACTACATCACCCAGGGTCTTTCATGTGGATTGGGTCTGAATTCACTACTCCTTGACCATGGAATCATGAAAACTCACTAACACTTTCTCTACGTGACGTTTGCTCCTAGTAATTGGCTAATTATTTCGGACTAATGAATATTTCCATTTGCACCGAATCCCAATAATCAAACAAGTAATTACACAAATCTAAGAATTGCTTAAACGGGGCGCTATAACCAAATTCGCATCTCCTTAATTTTATTACAATATGTTTAAAAATATAATCACTTCTCGTATTCCCTATAAAATGTTCAAGTGACATTTGCTCTCAGAATTATTAAATTAAACGTCATGGCTGCATCCTCTCTTCTCGAATGATAGGCGAAATTCTTAGATTGCAAAACATGGGATGTTTTGTTTCTTCGCCATCATTTCAAAAGGAACTCAAAGAAAGTAAAACAGAATGTATTTCGTATTTGACTCGAGGACAATAAACTTTGTCATCGTCGGTAATATGCTATTACAAGCGGAAGAAAAAATAAAACATTTAACTTTTTATGCTACTAGTGAAATAGACCTGCTCAACAAACTGTGTTTGCCACATTAAACTATGGGCTTTTGGACTTTTTCAGTTAGGTATTGAGATGTGGAGGAAATAAGTCTTTTTCCTCTAATTAGTTTCATTTTGTGTTCATTATAACCATTTATATCATTTTTTATGTCAACAACTTTTCGAAGTAGAGGATTAAAAAATAATATCCTTGACATAGACAAAAAGAAAAGAAAACAAACGGGTCAGTGTTTGCAAGCTTCGTTCAAGACAGAGTGATTTCATTTTTATTTACCTGTTTATAAATTGCAAAGGTCTAGTGAATTATGCTTGATATAAATGCTTCGAAAAGTGGTTCCACCGCTAAATACGTGCAATTTTTCCTCTTGAAACATTTGAGAGAAATAGTAAAATAATATGCTATTATGACTTTTGGTATAGTTTCAATTTTGATATATTGCATTAGCATTAGATTTCAGCATGTCCTAGTATCTAGATCTAGTATTCTCCTTTGCAAATCCTCCCATCCCCAAAATTCCAATTAAAGTTTGGCCTTCAGTATTTAGCTTTCACACACACACACTCTCTCTCTCTCTCTCTCTCTCTCTCTCTCTCTCTCTCTCTCTCTCTCTCTCTCTCTCTCTCTCTCTCTCTCTCTCTCTCTCTCTCTCTCTCTCCATGTTTTCATTTGCTTGTCGGTTTAGATTGTTCTTTTGTCAGTTATGTGTTTGTCCTTACGTTCATGGTAAAGTGATATGTATTAAATATCGCTTAGTGCTTTAGATCGCTGAACTATGTCGAACGATTATCGAAATTTATTGTATACTAATCACCTAACACTAAAATAAAGATACAAGCAGATTGAAATAGTTAGATATATGTATACCAAGAAGATGATTAAAATAATATATGTATTTATATTAAAACCTAGATTAAAATATATTTGGTCCCATTGTAGACCAACAAATAGGTCTCTGCTTTTTTATATCTGACAGCAGTAGTCATATATATATATATATATATATATATATATATATATATATATATATATATATATATATATATATATATATATATATATATATATATATATATATATATATATATATATATATATAAAGCAGAGGTCTAATCCCATTGATGGTCATCTGCATGTTCATTCACAGTAATCTATAGTGATGTCCATTATACAACTTGTATTTAGGATAAAATTTTGATATAAAAAAAAATTAGCCGAGTGGTCTGACATGTTATGATTGCTTTTAGAAACTTTCAGCAGTTTAGCCTAGAGCAAACTTTGTTACTTGTTAACCTTTTGTATAAACAGGATGTACTCTGCGCTCATTGAGTACTTTTATTTAACTTAACTCTCAGTGAAAATTTGAAAACCAGTCATGGCGTGATGTTGCTAATAGCGACTATAGCATTAATGCAAAACCTGAAACTAATACGAAAATATTATACTATTTTCCACAGCATTGTTTAGATTTTATTGGTTAGGTATAGTTCTGAAATACAATAAAATTATTATAACATTTGTTATTAACATATTAGCTTGAAAAATATACCATTTTTGCAGTAATCTTTGCTCAATCTTTATAAAGTTCGTTAAAATATTTTATTAATGTTTATTTCAATCCATACTTTGGCCCTTGAAGCCAACCGGAACAAAGTTAAGCAAAAGATGCCAGTAAAGGGGAAGAGATTTGGGTTAAAACGACAAGAAATGGCCAACAGAGCAGAATTACTTTGTAAAAACAAGAGATGCCACTGTAAGAGACTTTTATGAATTCTAAATACTGTATTGTTGACAACTTTACCCGCCTTGTGACCTGTGATCAATTTTCTGTTTAAATACTATGTACTTGACAACACGTACCCGGCTTTAGGCTGAAGCTTATATACTATGCACTTGACAAAACGTACCGTAGGCTGAAGCTTATATATTATGCACTTGACAAAACGTACCATCTTTAGGCTGTGACTTATATACTGTGCACTGGACAACATGTACCGTCTTTAGGCTGAAACTTAAATACTATGTTGTTGACAATATATACCGTATTTAGGCTGAAACTATAATGCTATGTTGTTGACATATTTAACGTATTTAGGCTAAAACTTAAAATGCAGTGTTATTGACAACACGTATCCGTCTTGTAGTTTCTGATCAGTTTTTTGCTTAAATACTACGTTTTTGACAAACTTAAAATATTTTTTGTTGGCAACACTTACTGACTTTAAGTTAAAACTTAAATTACTATGCACTTTTACAATATGTACTTATCTTTAAGCTGAAACTTAAATGAATGTGTTATTGACAACATGTACCATTTTTAGGCAGAAACTAAAAATATATTGCTAACAACATGTATCAGTCTTGTGGTATGTGATCAATTTTCAGCTTAAATGCTATGCACTTAGCGACATGTGCTCAGAATTCTTGGAAATGCATAACCATACATGTTCTGACACTAGTCATTTATTTGGGTCACAGATAATTACTTACCTAAGAGTCTTTCATATGCATGCAATAGCTGGGTGGCAAATACCAATTCTGCTTCAGTCAGGGTGTGAAAATGTGCTGATAGGTAGATCATTTTGAGTTGTGCTAATATTTACAATGAATGAATTCTGTGGATGAAAGGCCTTCAGGTCTGCATGTTGTCATTATTGTACATGCTAAAAATTAGATGCAGTACCTGTATGGCAAGTTCAAAGATGTTGACTAGCTGCTGAGTGGTTGGAAAATGTGTTGATATTTTACAATGACTGAATTCAGAGGCTGAAAGAACCAGAGATGCACATGTTGTCATTTTAAAAGTACATCAATTTAAAAAATTTGGCTTTCATTATTGTGTTCATTTTCTTTTGTAGCAGTATAAGTAGTGTATGTCACCTGGAAATCAAGACGTATTGAAACTTTGACAAAATGCCATTTGCAAAATTTGGATAAGTATTTTGGGGTTAAAAGGTAAATTGAAAAAGATTTTGATGATATTTATCAGAGTGCTTAAGTTGTTAGAACTAATATTTTGGATGGAACAGTAGCCAAGTGTAACAAAGTGTGTGATGAATGACTTAGTATTTAGAATTGGGCCTTTCCTTGAATTGACAAAACTGAGTCTCACTCTAATGAACAAACATAGCTGTATGTAAGTGGTTTAAAAAATTTGGAAAATTAAACTCAATGACAACCGCTATTTCTTCTTATCTGGACATTTAACCACTTCATGTATGTCAAATATGCTTATGGAGATTGCAACATTTGCTGGTGGGACTCAAATATGACTCCTGGACTCCTTTTTTAAAATCCTAGTGAGACCTCTGGTAGGGTATTTTTGGTCAAAACTTGAATTCTGTGTTGTTGCCAATATGTACTGATATTTTGGGGTCAATTTAAACACTACATCATTAAGAACACTTTTTTATCTTTAGAACGAAACTTAAATACTGTGTTGTTGATGATGCATACCATTCTTTTGGTGAAACTTAAATAATACAATTATCTCCCTTGATAATTCGCACACAATGGGGTCCACAAACACAGACCACACTGTAAATGAGGGCGCAAGTTACTGAGGGACCTCCAAAAATTTTAAAAATTTGCTTAGACATTGAGAAAACAGCGGATGGAGATTTGGGTTAGGGAACTGGGCCATTTAATGACTGAATGCTCATTTTACAATCATGTTGATAATAATTTGTAATAACACAGTTCTAATCAAGTTGTTCATTATTCTGTTTAAATAACATTTATTTTAAAATTGTCCAGCATGTGAAAGATCGTCCCAGCTGGTTTCAACAACCATCACATGTACACGGTAACATCTGTGTATTATGTCATTTTGTTTTCTTGATGAGTCTGATTCCAGGAGTGGTATTTAATAGTACCCTAACAAATTGGGAGTGAAAAGAGCGAGCAACTAGACTAACTGTAGATACACCACCGAACAAGATTTTTTTTTTTCCAAAAACAATTGAAATTTATTTTGTGAGGCAATCGTCTACATTCAGCCTCAATTTGTGTATTGCACATTGTACAGTTAGTACACTATTGATGTTATGATTTCATTAGAAATAATAATAATGAAACTTCTTATCATCTTTGAGGATATCTCTTAGTACCAGTTCAAGAATTCTCTGAATTTCACTTGCCCATAATGGTCTGCATCTGTAAAACCTAGCGATTTATTTTATGAAACAATCATTTTGCTTGCTTGCCTTGGCATCTTTGATCACAGTTGGTTCATTTAAGGCAGTTTACGTCACATACACAATAACAAATAGTGGTTGATCAAATGAAGTGAGTTCACCTAACATATGACCAGGGCACTAGATTTTGAATTTGTAGGATTTTCATGCCTTTTAACTTTTCTTTTATTCCATCTCCTTTATTTGATTCAAAAGACATAATTAATGTGATAATACAAAGGAGTCTAGCTTTCAATTCAGTGCAGCAATACAACAAATACTTCCGCAAGTCAGTTATCAAAACATGGTTGGCATCCTTTCCCTGTAATGCTGCACTATTTGTTTTTCCTTTCCTTGTAATGCTGCACTAATTGTTGCAGTACCCATAGCCACATTAAGGTGACAGTAGTAGTGCATGTATTTGACAATGACTTGATATGCCAGATAAAGAACAGCACATTTTTCACCATATAATTTAAAATTTATATCAAGTAGGACATGAATATATGGAGTTTTCCAGGTTAGGGTAGAATGTATTAAATTCAAATATATCAAATATTTCCACCATGCAGAAACAGAATTCTGACTTGTTGAAGTTTTACTAGGGATCACATTTTCACAAAATAAGGTACTTAAAAAACAAATTTCACTTGCTCTCAGGTTTTGCATACAAAAGCAAGACATGTTTTTGTCCATTTTAATTAAAACAACATAACTAACATTCCTATATTTTTTCCTTTTTACTTGTAATAAATAAAGTATTCATAGATGAGTGTACTGTTACATACACATGCATGCATCAAGCAATGGTTGTTCACTTTACAATGAGAATTAACATGCATCAGTAATAAATTTTATTTCAAAAAAATTTTTCAGTCTCTAAGCAGGAGGTAGAAAGATTGCTTCAAATGTACAAGGAGATTGTTTCCACCCAGACAAATGAGTTGAAAGTTCGAATACGTAATGGCATTGACAGGAATAGATTCCGTGATCTTCTGCACCAGAATTTTGGCATCACTGAAGATCATCTGATGGACAAAAGTTTGTATATGTGTAGATCATTTATTGATTCAATATTAAATGCATCAGAAGATTAGTGAAGAATGAGAAGCTTACAATTAAAATATTATACATGTAATATTAAAGGATAACTTCAACACAGTTTGTAAAAAAAAACATTGACACATTATGGCTAACACGGTATCATATTCATTAACATATCCTGGCTGACACTTTGTATCAAATACATTAACATATCATGGCTGATACTTTGTATCAAATACATTGATGCATTATGGCTGATAGTAATGTATTAAGATAATTGTGAAAATAATGTCATTACAGGGTACATTCTAGAACTGAAAATATTGAGAGGAAATCCTTAAAATGGGACAAATTTCTGAATAAAGGAGTGATTAAATCTTTCCTTACGATATATCCAGTGCATAGATGTTCTTTATTCTGCAGTGACTGATCAGTCCACTTATAAACCAGCCCTGGTATTCACTTACAAGTTATGTGCCCTTGACCTCAGTAATGGATAGATCTGTTTTGAATTTGTATGTTACAAACAATCTTAAATAATGGATAGTAAAAGGACATCTAGCCAACCAAAATAGAGTTAACAAATGATGACCATTGCTATGGATACTAAACATGCCTTCTAAATACATGTACAAGAATTTACTGAAAATTTGTTCCATGTCAGTGATCAAAGAAAAATTGTTTTAGACACAGGCCCAAGGCTTGTGACTTAAACAAAATCACAAGCCCTGACTGAAAATCCACAAGCTAACACTCCAATCTCCATATGTCCAATATTTCCCATTTGCTATTTGTCACACATCATTGCAATTGCTACAATGTAATATAAATTCAATAAGGTTTGATAGAGATTTGAAGATTCATCACTACACTCACTAGAGATTGGATGGTCCTGATGTTCAAACTTCACTAATGGATTATCTGAGTGAATCCTGGTCAGAATTAAGTTGACACATGTTGATATGTTTGCAGCATATGCAAAGAATTATCTGCATTTTTTAATTTTTTATATTTTTCCTGACATACTTCAAGTCCATCAACCAGGAGTACTGAACTTATTTTTGTTGGGCTGTGCTAATAGCAAATTGCTTCCTAACTTGCCTTAATAAATGAATCACACTTAAACACTGTTCTCACAATTGAAATAATCAAGCTTTGCATTTTATATATGCAGTAAAATTCAACTTCAAAGAAATGTGAATACTGTTCTCATGCTTGTCAGAAATCTGTAATGCATATAGTGTACACATTCTCATTCATAGCAAGGATATGTAATAGTTTTGTTTTCCACGTGCATCTAGCATCACTTTGGTTTACTTACATTGGGTTGATCCACATCCTGATTGTACCTGATAGACACAGATTAACATGATGGGTTTGCTGTCTGCAGTCTTCAAACACATTATATAAGATGTTTGTCAGCCAATTAAGTAATATGCGAAATGATGGTTTATACCCGACTTCTTTGCCTTTTAATCGCTGTTATTTAAACTGCCTAAAGGATAGTTTTGCATCAGCTCCAAACATGAATGTTTACCATTTGTACATGCTACATGGAATACGTATATATTGAAAGTCATGATGTTATACTTTCTAATTTTGAAGATTACTGAAAATTGTATTTTCTCAAAACATAACCATGTCACAGGTTTTGGAGTACAAAATAATGTTTTTAGCATGACATGCCATGTTACATTTTGATTAAAATCAGGTCTCCACTTAACGTAGGACATCATGATTTAAATTTAATCCAATTTTGCTGTTTTATGGCAGAGATGTCAATGTCTCAAAAATACATTTTTGCATTTCATGGGTGCAATCAAAGGTGTTTTCTTTTTCAAAAGCCCATTATGCACCTCTTTAAGAATACAGGATGGGCCTGATCTGAAATTATAGGAAGCTGGTTGTATGGCTATCAGAATTTTTGAGCACTGCATATGATAGATAGTATATAGTAAAGCAATTGTTGATAGTGGAAATAATGGCTTTTGCTAGTGAATCAGAATCATAATTTTCAGGTTTATCAGAGGATGAAATTTACTATTTTAATTTAGGAAGAAATGACATTCATTTAGGAATTGTTGATAGTGACATTCATTCATTATCTTTGTCCAGTCTGTCAGAAATTGAGATAGAATCAGATAATGAAGACAGTACAGAGTGCTTAAGAGTCACTTGCTCTTGGAGTCACTGAGTAAAGTGACAGCGGTGGATCAACTTTTGTTTTAAATAAAGGGCAAAAAAGAAACAAATTTCTTCTCAGAATAGTTTCTCCTGGTATCTAATTAAAGAACTGTGTTTGAAATTAACAACTACACAGCAAAATGTATGAACAGGACAGCTGGTTTAAAGAAAAGTCTACATGAAGTGCCCGTAATGCAGAAGCCGTGTGATAATCATCTTTCTGTGCAACATAATTACTTTTACAAATATTACAAACAGCAACTACAGAACAAAGGTACTGACTAATTAAACATTTTTGATTCCAAATTTGACATATGACATTGTATGAAATAATGTCTCAAATGTTAGTGCTTCAAAAAGTGTTTTTTGTGCTCAATCATAGATTTTCTTATAAATCTTACTGAAAATATTTGTCCGTATCCTGAAAATGTGAGCTAAAAAGTAAAAAATTGTCATTTGGCTGCATTGGCATTAGCCTATGGTAGCCAGCATCCAAAAAAAAGCTGTATCAATGATCTTATGATCTTAGCAGTTAGACAGAGCAACACTGGTAATTAAAAGGTTAGGAAGGTTAAAAAAAGGTTTGGAAAGATAATGCATGAATTGGACATATTTTTGTTGTTTTTTTTTTTCTTTTCTGGTGAGAGTATTAGAAAGCAGCATCAATCACACAACACTTTTTTCTAGAATAGACACTAAAAAGCATTTTGTTGGTCAGAAGAACTAACAAAATTTTGTAGAGGAACAATTTTCTTTTCAGTGATTTCAACAACTTTATCAATAACTTGAACAACAGCTGCAGTTTATAGTTGAATTCAATTACCATCCATTTGTTATATGTTGTATCATACACTATGACAAATTGTTTATATTATGTATTATGTCTTCATTTATCTATTCATAGAAAACTTTATTTTTTTCTGCATTCATACCAGGTATATTTCATAATGTGAGACAATAATGTGATAATTTTAAAGAGGGCATAAAAGGTTAAAAAAAAAAATTTTTTAATGAAATACAATGCAGATAGAATACTGTATTATTTTTACTATATATAATCTTTCTGTTGAATTCAAGCTCATGTCATCTGAAGCTTAAACTTGGTCTTCATACCCCATTCCTTTTGTAAGTATATTTTAGTTTGGGTTGTATGGAGATACTTATCATAAAAAAATTCAATGGTTCATTACATCAGTAGGTTTATAGCATGACCTAAGCTGTTGCAGTAATTTTTGAAACATTACAACATTTTACCATAAATGACTACAAAAGCATCAAGCAGTGTAACACACTAACATCTTGACAGTCTTGAAGATGTAGAATAGGAGACATAACTCCATACAGATAAGAGAATGATTTCAAATTATATATCTTAAGTGAACAGTAATTGAAATGCCTAAAAGTCGTACAATATAGCTGTAGTGTTTTGGTCTAAGTCACAGTATTCATAGTGACATGTATTGCTACCAGTATAAAACTGGTAGGGGTATGTTATTGTATAATGTGTCAAGATATAAGGGTATATGGTTTTGTTTTCCTGATTATGCCAAACAAACTGCACAGAGCCAGATCTGCCAGCACAAAACGTAAAGCTTGGTTTGTACAGCTTTCAGTTGGATATCTGACTAATATACAAGTATATATGGTACATTCAGGTATCACATAGCTGGATGGGAAATCATGTATTTTCACATTTTATAATTCAGTAATATATTTTTAGCATGTAAAAAATATATTAATGAGAAGGAAAAAAACTATGAAAAAAGATTTCACTCTTAAGTATATAATATATTGGTATATTTTAGAAATATTACACCTTCCAGCAAGTGAAGGTATTTCCTTTAGGGTTAGGGTTACCATTATATTTGCCACAGTAGTATAGTTATTTTTTTCAATTTCAATTATGTCTTAATTTGATATTTGTTTTTATTTCCATTGTTGTGCTTTAGTTTCAATTATTGTGTTTTAATTTTCATTTTCAGTTTTCAAGGCCTTCGATGGTGACAATGATGGCTTCATCAATGAAGAAGAATGGGTTTTGGGAATGTCAGTCTTCCTAAAGGGCACACTTGAAGAACAGGCTGAATGTGAGAATGATTTTTTTTGTCATTTGCCCAGACACTTTTGATTCACTTTTTATTCTTCATTGCATTATATGTTTTTAAATCTTTTAATAACTTTAACATAAATTCAGTACAAAATAATATATGTATGCTTATGATAGACAAGTTAAGATTCCATTTCTGATAATTGTTTGTGCTCTGTCCACCCAATCAAGCAAATACAGCTGTTATCAATCAAGCAAATACAGAGGTCATTAGTGAATAGTGAAGTAGAAAATAATTGTATGATTTGCATATAAGTCAGTTCAGACTGCATAGAACATAGACTCATATCAGCTGTTGCAAAATGTGCTAACATGTAAGGGTCAACGTTTTTGTTCCACTGATTACTTCAAACAAATTCCATATGTGATGACAGATCTGGTAGGATTCTAACTAATGAAAATTCACTCATAGAAGTATAATATAATTATTCAAGCATCTGTTGTACAAACTCAGTTTAGCCTGAAATGCTGTATTATCGCGGTACTTAATTTTTTACTTGTACATATTAAAACTGTTTCGCTATTGCTGCTTAGTTATAATTTTTAAAGTTTGAATGACTTTTCTTATTTCTGTTCCTATAAAAAAATAATTTCAAAGTGGTTAAATGTAACTAAAACAGCATACATTTGCTGAGCAAACTTAACATACCATGGGGGAACAACTGTATATTATTGGGGTATTTGCCCAACTTATGTATGCTGGTATTATAATAAAAATAAAATATGTAATTCAAGTGTAAATCCAAGAAGAATCCATGAATAACAACATTACAAGCAACTATTGTTTAAATTTATATGACTTTTAAATGCAATGTGGTCAAAAGAAATGTAAATATATAACTATTATTATAATGTTTTTATTATTATTAAAATAATTCATATTTAAAGAAAGTTTAATTGTTATCATTTCCTTAATTATATACATGAGGTATGATCACAAGCAACATTTTGTAAATTTTTGGTCTATATCTGCTACCATGAAATTAAATTGGAACCTTGACATTGTAAGGACATGTATGTCACCATCAGTATATGTCCTATAATCATCAAACATCAGATGATACACTGAATATATTTCTTAATCAAAGCCAATGCTGGTATAGCAAGTGTGACATTTTTGATTACATTTCACTTGTTGATTGTAAATGCTGGCCTTCATTTATACAAGTATAAGTATGTTTTGAATATTTAGTGGTATATTCTTCATGTTTATGCTAGTCAGTATATTTTCAATGTTATCAGCATTCATTGGTAGTTGTGTACTCTTCACATAATGTTAACAGTTTTGGTTATGACTTAAAGTACTTTGATGTTTGACAGGCACAACATAATATGTAATGTTTACATATTTACTAATGACAAAGTGTAAACGGACAAGTGATGATAGCTAAATTGTTATTAACCTTCACTTTGTATTGCCGGTTGTAAAGTATCTGTTCAGCACTATCAGACTTGTTCGGCATCCCAGACAAGCAATGATTGGTTAAAATCACGTCACATGACTATTTTCCAAAAAGTATAAATTGGAGCGCAATTCGAAATTCTGCAGATAGCTGTCAACATTAGCGAGCGCCCCTATCAACATCTCTCCACCAATTAAAAAGAACTCTGTATTGAGGTAGTTATAATTACAATTTTATTGAATGACATAAAAAAAGCAAATAGACAGGTCTATTCATAAAAAAATAAGACAAGTAAAGAAATTTTAATTTCTTTATTCTCAAAAACAGACTAAAACTAAATATATAATACAACAATAGGAATCAATTCAATTCAAACAAATTCATTTTACTGCTATTCATTCATGCTTAATATGGAAGTAATATTGAGCCACATAAAAAAGCAGCTATCTCCTGCCACACTAAGAAAGCATGGCTAACTTTCAAAATACTTACTCCAAGGCCCGTTCGTTTCTTGCTGAATAATTACGTTAAGAGTTATGAAGGCCAGCATATTATAGCATTTGTGTATTGCATATGTTACACATAATAAAAGACATGTATTCATGTTTTTAATCATATTTCTTTTATTAGGCATCTTATTAGGCATCCTACCACAATTTCATAGTCAAGAATAAAAAGATCCTGACTTTGAGCATTTCTTTAAATTTATTATTACATTTACACAAGTTAGCCTATACCCTATACCCCCCCATCTGTTACAATACACTTGTATACTAGCTTTATACTGAGGGGGACAATTAATCATGCATAGACAAGCTGCCAAACTTCCTGAGATTTCTTTGCTTCCAAAAATAAATGAAACATATCTTTTTCAGTTTGTTTTGGAGTGTATTGCTTCCGAGGTGATGGATATATATCTAGGGAAGAAATGTACCAGCTGTTAAAGAACTGTTTGGTTAAGGTGGGTATTTGAGATCAGGAAACTGAAACCTAGAAATGTTGATCACTTATGTTATAAATAAGTAACTGGGATATATAGAGTAATGCAAGTAATGGAGAAGTTTTTGTTGGCATGTTTGAGTAATCAATTGGCACTTTTAGAATCAGTTCTATGATTCTTGTTATGGTATGTTGACACTTGCAAAGTAACCTCAACTGAATCTTTTTCTTTCACAAACAGGCTTTGTTTAGAGTGCATGGAGATGCATATAAGGGCAAACTAGAGGGGTTATTCAGCCAGTGAAGTAGTCATAACAGTCTACTCTGTGAAGTAGTCATATAACATGGTTTACTCTCTGAAGTAGTTATACCACATGGTTTTCTCTCTAAGTATTCATATAATATATTTTATCTGTAAAGTAGTTATATACCATGGTTTTCTTTGTGAATTAGTTATATAAGTTTTTTCTGTGAAGTAGTTATATAACATGATTTTGTCTGGAAATTGGTTTTATAGCATGGTTTTCTCTGTAAAGTAGTTAAATAACATCTGTTCTAGGAAATAGTGATATAATATGGTCTGTTCTGTTCAGCAGGTTTGTTCTTGGATGTAGTCATTTTACATGGTCTTTTCTAGGATGCAGTTATATAACATGGTTTATTCCATTACATAGTGATATAATATGGTCTGTTCTGTTCAGCAGGTTTGTTCTTGGATGTAGTCATTTTACATGGTCTTTTCTAGGATGCAGTTATATAACATGGTTTATTCCATTACATAGTGATATAATATGGTCTGTTCTGTTCAGCAGGTTTGTTCTTGGATGTAGTCATTTTACATGGTCTTTTCTAGGATGCAGTTATATAACATGGTTTATTCCATTATATAGTGATATAATATGGTCTGTTCTGTTCAGCAGGTTTGTTCTTGGATGTAGTCATTTTACATGGTCTTTTCTAGGATGCAGTTATATAACATGGTTTATTCCATTATATAGTGATATAATATGGTCTGTTCTGTTCAGCAGGTTTGTTCTTGGATGTAGTCATTTTACATGGTCTTTTCTAGGATGCAGTTATATAACATGGTTTATTCCATTATATAGTGATATAATATGGTCTGTTCTAAGATGTAGTATTATAATATGGTTTATTCAAGGATTTAGTTTCTAACTTGGTTTATTCTGCGATGTACTTTCATAACATGTTATGTTTATGAAGTATTCATATAACATTTTTTCTAGATGATGTAGTCATACAACATGGTCTATTCTGTGAAGGAGTCATATAAGATTGATTTTTCTGTTATGTAGCCATATAACATGGTCTATTCTAGGATGTGTCATTGCATAATTCATGCTAATGTAGAGACAAATCATGCTCAAATATTGAATAATAGCATACAAAATGCATATCTTATTTTTACAAAATGTTTATTTAATTTGTTCTTGATGACAGTTATGGGGCAGAACATTCAATAATTAGGATTAAATAGACTTTGTTTAATCCCTATTAGTATTAAATGATAGAACAGTAAAAAATTTAAATTTAAAATGAGAAAATGCACCTACATGTAAATATTGAGATACAGTCTATAGATATGGGTTGATATGGTGTTATGTTTGACAATGTTTTGATGCAGTTTATCAATAAATTACATTGGAATCATGTGACCAGTGGTGGGTATAGTAATAGTTTAAGATAAGTGGTCAGTTATACCATAGGCCTTCAATAAAATGCCTTCTAAGTAAGGTATTCATATACGTGGACTGTGTTATAAATGAGATCAGTTTATATTTTAGGAAGCTATAAGTATATTTTCTTATTAGAGAGGTTGTCTTATATTTAAAGGAGCCTTTTTGCTTTATGCACATGGTTACCATGTATTGAAGGGAACCATATAAATGCACTGTTTTGTAAATGAGGTCACAGTATATCTAAGGGAGCTATGTTTAAGAGAGCCAATTTATAAGTGAGGTTGCATTAGATTGTGTATAACATTTTTAAGGGAGCCATAGAAGTGTATTGGCTTATTACTAAGGTTGTCTTATGTTTCAGGGAGTCATATAAGTGTATTACATTGACTCTAAGGTTACCTTATATTTAATGGATCCATATAAGTGTTCTGTGTTATAATAGAGGTCAGATTGTAAGGAATTCAAATAAGTATATTGCATTATAAAAGAGGTAACATTATGTTCAAGAACATCATATAAGAATAGTATCTTATGAGCGAGGTTGCCTTATCTTGAGGTATGATCAATGTTAAAATTATTTTCATCCACAAATGGGATTCATGACCATATTATTCCTTGTTATATGAGGAACCATGCCATCCTCAGGTACATTATAATGAGGGGAACACTGTAATTGAAACTGTTAAGTGTCAACATTCACATCAAAACAATGGTGAACAAATACCTAAATTCATCTATGTCTATTAAATGAATCTTATCATACCTTATAGGTTACTCATGAACCTGTTATGTGACATTCACATCAAAACAATGATGAACAAATACCTAAATTCATTTATGTCTATTAAATGAATCTTACCGTACCTTATAGATTACTCATGAGGAAGACCCAGATGAGATGCCAAAAGATCTGGTTGAAATTATAATAAAGAAAATGGTAAGGTTAAATTTTAATTTTGTTTCATAGTACCTGCAGTTGTACATTTTGTTCGGTGATAATTAGATATGGTTTATTAGAACTTTTAGGATCATTGTTCATTCTCCTCAGTTTTAACATAGTGATTAGGATCCACAAAGCACTATAGTTTTATGTAACATTCTCCACTATAACACAGTGTTTGCAGGCAACAATACAAAATACAACACAGCTTTCCATATTATTACATCAAAACTTATATTTTTATTCTGGCACAAAAAGTTTATATTACTTTGAGAAACTGGTGAAATTTCGTAAGGTTTCAAGACCCCTGAGCCAACGAATTTGTTTATAATGAAGCATATTATAGTTCCGTTTCACCGTACATGCATCCAGTAGCTCATGCCTTAGTTTCAATGAGTGATAGTTTCACATCTTAGTAACTACCAAATACACACTGGCATTACTTTTTGAAATAGGACACCGTTTGTTGTATAAACTATTAACCCTTCTTGAGAGATTGTTTTGTCCATTAGAATGATTATTATTTTATCCATTTGTCGTTTCATATTCCATCCTTTAGCTCACAAACTCAGTTTTCTCACAAAAATTGTTAGTGAGATAACACAAATTGTTAGTGAGATCACAAAAATTGACTGCTGCATGATCTCAAATAAAGTTTTGTTAAAAATTTATCTCCTTCAGAGATAATCTGACAGTGGTTAGACTTTCATTTTTAATTGACAACTTTTGACTATGTTATGGTCCTGTGTTTTATGGTTATGGTTCTTTGTTTTGACTGAGTTATGTGCCTTTGTTTTGACTGAGTTATGATCCTTTAGTCAGCAAATATTTTTGAGATGTATATAGTAAAGAGATAAAGATGTTATGCCTTTTTATTATCCTATAAATCAATCTGAATTCATATTGACTAAAGAACTTACACATTCACACCAGTAATATAATATGTTGGTTTCCTCAGTTGTTTCAACTGCAAAAAGACATATTGCACTCACATGGCAATGTTTTTGAGTTACAGGATATAATATTAAGAAAACATTTACAAGCAATACATTGTTTTTTTTTCTGTTCCAGTATGCAGATATTGGTATGTGACCTTTATATAGGCCAATATCATATATCACAGCTCCATAAAAAAAGCATTGAACTCAATTAAAGCCTATAATTGTATAAAAGTACAGCATCATTCAGTTTTAAATTATTTCACATTTTGGTCAGTCACAAAAAATGTAATTTGCTCATTCCCACATCTTTATAATGCTTTTAGTTACAATATTTTTTATTTTAAATAAAATGTTTGCGTATATAGTTCTTCAGCTCATTAATTTTTCAAGAATTTTATGCATGTGAAATGTGTTTACCAATCCTTTGTAACAAGGCTTTTGATTGGTTTGAATTGCATAAAGTAATATCAAATACTAGAAGTTGTTAGTTCATAACACAAGAGTTGTTACATATGTATTTATGTACTCTGCTTGTGTGTATTGCCAGTATTTGTGAACAATTGTTAAAATATAGTTCTTTTGTTTCCTGAGATTCATTGGTATTTATATTACTTAATGAAATTATTTAAATTGAATATGTTTTACATGATTCATGAAGTTAATTTGTTTGAAAAAACTATATGTTACTATGCACAAATTTCCTTTGCTTTGCCATTTTACTATTGCAATGTGTAATCAAGTTTATTGACTTTTGAATCATTTAAAATAATCTTTTACTGGTGACATATTTCCATGTACCATCTTTGCTTACAGGACAGTGATCATGATGGTCGCTTGTCCCTGGAGGATTATGTCAAGGCTGTTAAAGAGGAGAAATTGCTGTTAGAGGCTCTTGGCCGCTGTTTGCCGGACAACAACGTATGTATGAAAGCATTGCAGTGTTTTCTAAACTCTTAAATTAAGCATTAATTAGTTAGAAAATAATGACTTGGTTTAGTGTTTTTTGGCATAGCAAAACAAAAGTTCATTTTGTGCCAAGGCAATAGCTGTTAAGTGCCCTGGGCACACCAGGATAGCTGATCCAGGCCAATGCATTCATCATAGGTTGAGTGCTTTGCTACTGTGGGTGCACCTTGATAGTTGACCCAGGCCAATGCATTCATCATAGGTTGAGTGCTTTGCTACTGTGGGTGCACCTTGATAGTTGACCCAGGCCAATGCATTCATCATAGTTTGAGTGCTTTGCTACTATGGGTGCACCTTGATAGTTGACCCAGGCCAATGCATTCATCATAAGTTAAGCACGATTCCCAATGGGCACACCATGATAGAAACCAGGGTTTATACAATTATCATAGGATTTGAACACACAACCTGGTTGCATGCCTGGCACACTAACTCCCAAGCCAACATTAGCTTAAGTAAATAATGAATTTCAAGAGGTACTTATTTCAAGTGATATACTTCTGTTTTCATTGTTTCATTTATTCTGGGCTAACCATTTGTTATCCATTTCTTATGGTTTGATGACATTACTAGATCTTGTGGAGAAAAATAGTACAACCTGCAATTTAGTATTAAATGGTCTTCATACATGAATCAGGCACTCAACAGCCAGTGGTGCTAAGTTATGTATTCTAAAAGGAATTGCTATTTAACAGGGAGTGTTGGAAAGATTTGATTTAGTGGATTCCTAGAAAATGGTGTAAATTGCCATCTGCTTACAAAAGAAAGCTGCACAAGTGAATTTATAAGTTTCAAGCTTCCTGCTTTTTTATATAAGTTTGAATCTATTGCCATGACATTTAGCTCTGTGGTTCCTTATATCTTGGCTACTCATCATCATCATCATTGGCAGCTTCATCTCGGAAGACCATCTGATTAGCGCCCTTGCAGTGTTGTTTATTTTTGGGGTTTAGGCATCATTTCTTATGGCTGTGCAGGTCAATGCACGAGTGACAGCCTCACATAATCCATGTGTCAGACATGTCCCAGCCATTGAATGCGGTGTTTGCTCAGCAGGAAGTATATGCTTGGGATACTTACACATTGAAGGATCACGCTGTGTGGAATGTGGTCTTGCCAGCGGATTTTCAGGATGCATTGTAGGCATCGTATGTGGAAGGAGTTTAGTTGACACTATTGCCTAGTGTAAGTGCTCCATGTCTCGCTTCCATATAGGAGGGTGCTCAGAACGCAGGCTTGGTAGACTTGAATCTTGGTGTGCACTGTCAATGCATTGATTTCCCACACCCTCTTTGTTAGTCAGGCCATGATGGTGTTTGCCTTTCCAAGCCTTCTCTCCAGCTCCACATCAAGTGAAAGAGTGTTGCTGATGGTTGATCCCAAGTAAATAAAGTTATTGACTACTTCCAGAGTGGTGCCATCGATTTTGATGGAAGGGACAGTGGTGACATCTTGAGCACAGACATTTATCTTTTTTAGGCTGATGGTGAGCCCAAACTGTTTACATGCATCAGCGAAACAGTCTCCCAGTCTTTGGAGCGCATCCTAAGTGTGGGTCACAAGAGCCGCGTTGTCAGTAAAGAGCATCTCCCTGATGAGTACTTGCCCCACTTTGGTCTTTGAGCACGGTCGTGCCAGACTGAACAGCCTCCCGTCGGACCTGGTGTGCAGATAAATGCCATCAGTGGAGATGCTGAAGGCGTGGGACAGGAGCAGGGAGAAGAAGATGCCAAAAAGGGTTGGTGCCAACATGCATCCCTGCTTCATGCCGCCATTTATGGGGAAGGAATCTGAGGTGGATCCATCATACAAGACTGTGTCCATCATATCAGTATGGAAGGAGATTATCATGCTGCAAAGTTTTGGGGGGCAGCTGATCTTCCCGAAAAGTTCAAATAGGCCCTTCCTGGTGACCAGGTCTACTAATGCCAGAAAATAAAGTTACATTCTGCTGATCTACAATTTTCATTTTTCATAACCTCCATGTAACATTCTGTGCTTCACATAAAGAGAGTCATAAAAAAATGAAATCTGCCATTAACAATTCGACCTCCTTGGTTTACAAATGTCTTATTAATTAAAAAGTTGACTTCCACAGTTTACATGTATACATTTATCTGACCCATTTCTATGGTAACTACAGAAATCAACCTCCTTTATGTGATAGATCTCTAGGTTTTTGCAAAAGCAACAACTCTTTGAAGGTCACATTCTGGAATTTGCCATATTGTTTATAAGGCAGGTGTGACTGTAGTTTTGTTAATAAAATTGAATATTAATGTCAGGATACAATGTTCTCTACACTGACATGTAAATAAAATTGAATATTAATGTCAGGATAGAGCATGCTTTACACTGACATGTAAATAAAATTGAATATTAATGTCAGGATAGAGCATGCTTTATACTGACATGTAAATAAAATTGAATATTAATGTCAGGATAGAGCATGCTTTATACTGACATGTAAATAAAATTGAATATTAATGTCAGGATAGAGCATGCTTTACACTGACATGTAAATAAAATTGAATATTAATGTCAGGATAGAGCATGCTTTACACTGACATGTAAATAAAATTGAATATTAATGTCAGGATAGAGCATGCTTTACACTGACATGTAAATAAAATTGAATATTAATGTCAGGATAGAGCATGCTTTACACTGACATGTAAATAAAATTGAATAATAATGTCAGGATAGAGCATGCTTTACACTGACATGTAAATAAAATTGAATATTAATGTCAGGATAGAGCATGCTTTACACTGACATGTAAATAAAATTGAATATTAATGTCAGGATAGAGCGTGCTTTACACTGACATGTAAAATACTACAATCCAGGGTCTGTTCTAGGATTCATGATGGCAGAATTGAAAGTAAAATAACTACACCAAAATGTCAACCATATGTTTATCAAAATGATAGTGGCTTTGTGGTCTAAAATGATGACCGTTACGGATCACTGCCATCTCACTTCTGTCTGTGTGAGTTGGAGTCCAGACTTGGCTAATGTGGGTAAGTGAGAAAGCCTGCCAGTAGCTTCTTGTGGGTCGGTGGTTCTTCCCTGTGTTTTCCTGGGTTCTTCCTCCACCATTAATACTGGCCACCATGTATAGCCTATCTTGTGCTGAAAAATGAAATTAAACCCTACAACAACAACTACAACTATCAAAATCATATATTACAATTTCCATCAATCTCTAATTTTAAGGTTTCATTAAAACCCGATTACTTAGTAAATTCACAATTTTCTTCCAAACAGAGCAGAGAATTCAGTTCTAGGACCCTGCCCTCATAACTCCCCACCCAAATAATATATTTTATATTTCAGAGAAAGACTGTCTTCCTGCAAAACATTGCCGATGTAAAGGACCATGTATACTGATGCAGTACATCTTCATTCACCCTGTCTGAAGCCGCATCATATCAGTTTTCATTGCATACTGTGATATGAACTCCTGAAAGCATCATTTTAGTTACCATTGCATACTGTGAACTACTGACAGCATTAAGAAGTCCTATTGCAGAATCTTTAGCTGTCAAAATCAAAAGTGTGAAACTTTTATTGGTTTTTCTTTTAAAGTGATTCCAATGAAAAGGAATTGTTTCAGCAAAAATGTTCCTGTTAGAAGGTTTCTGCTTATATTAACCAACAGAAACTAATTTGTATTTGTGTGTTTTATTTATTTTTAGTACTGCTACATGAAGCATAAATAATGGTACTTTGTATATTTTTGCCCTAAATGCATACACAACCCTACTACCATTATCCCCCCACCTGGAGAAGTTTAAAAACCTGATAAAGTTGAACAAATCATCTTAATGGTATAAATATCTAATCAAGTTAACTCATTTACATCTGAAATGTTTGGCATATAATGAAAAGAGATAAAACAATCTATATTCAAAAGTGCATCCTATTCTTATGATCGAGAGAATTTTGTCAGGGTTGTTTCTTGTCCAATTATTTTAACTGTAGAAAATGCATGCGTAAATGCACTGACTTCATTTTTACCCGTGTTAGAGTCCATGTCACACCCCTTCAACTTGTCATGTACAAAAGGCTACTTTGTGTCTTTACAATTGCATTTGCTATCCACCATATTTAACCAAATTACCAAAGCTTGCACATATGGAGCAAGGTATGGTTTGGAAAAGTGAGAAGGGTTTACATAATTTTCAATGAGATTATAAATGTGCCAGGTAAATACTTTTGGAATTGAAGGTATTATTTATAATGTATTGGCCACTGACTCTTGTAGCTGAGATGTACATATTGCTATTGAGAAATCATCATCATCAATATCATTTTCATGTGTTAGGGGATATAGGTGGTGTCTTCTTATTAGTTTACTTGCACATATATGATAGTTGATAGGAATACATCACAGTTACAATAAAAATAACAAGCATGATATTAAATAGCAATCCAACAATTATCGTTAGTGCACCAGCTAAAATCTTTTAGTTACCATCTGACAATGAAATGATTAAATAAAGCAGGATTTGAAGATGGAGCTGTGATGCGTGGCACTTGGGGTTTTGTCAGTAATCAGCATAACTCAAGAACCATTCATCATTCCCAGATACCATTTGGTATGAACATTGTCTGTACATTTACATGTACAATTTAGTATGAACATTGTCTGTACATTTACATGTACAATTTGATATGAACATTGTCTCATATATGATTATGTACCTTTTGGGATTTTAGTCTCATTTAATACTGGTTACTATATTAAGTAGTTTAGAGAGTGAGGGTTCAGACCCAAAAGGTTCATTCAGAAGGGTCTTTACAAAAGAAAGGAACCAGATGACCTGTTTTCTGTCCTGAAATTGGGCATGTAAATTTTGTTTCTGTTAGCATTATTTTTATACCCATGTCAAATCACTGAATGAGCAATTAGTGCTACCTGTATCTATATTTCCCTTTATGTAATCTAGATAAAATATGACAGACACAATCTGTTAAAATCCAGTGCTATGATGCTTTTATTAAAAAGACCTAAGCTGTGATGGATTTTCATCCACATTGGCAAAATAATATTGAATAATGGGTACAATATGATGCAGAACATTTCCTTTTAAATTAAGTTTCGCTCAATAATATTTAAAAACTTCATGGATTGAAATCTGATTTGCTATGAGGCTTTATATTAGGACTTACATCAAGTTCCAGTTTACAGTTATCCAGCAAAATGTTACACAGTTGTGGCCCTATTACACTTAGAAATTTGTCCTTCCATGCTTTTTCTACTTTGTAACATTTGAATGACTTGATGGATTGAAAATAAATTTGGTATATGTCTTGTGTTAAGAAGACCTTGGTCAACTTTGCATCTATCATTTTCCAACAAAGTTGTACAAAGTTATGGCCCCTAGTTAACTTAAATTTTGTCTTTTAATACCCTCATACTGGCAAGAAAATCTGTGGCTAATGGACTCTTTCTTCTTTTGTCACTTGCTCTTATGTTATGCAAACATTTATTGGTATTTTTAGTTCAGAGGAGGATGATTACTAGATATAGAAAAATTAAACTGGGACAATCATATCAGGAAATGGAAAAATTTTAAGTTTATGAGTGTTGCATTAATTTATAATTCACATTTTTTTTTCTTATATTCTAATGTCTATTTTTACACAAATGATATATCACCATAGTACAAGACAGCAGAATTTCCACTCATTAGTTATCAAAGTTGTGCTGATCTCATCAAGCTTTATATTTTCCATTTTTATTCAAGGTTTTTAAGAAACATTTTGTAAAGCTAGATACTAGTTTTACTTTTATGTAACTTTTTTATGGTTGGATATCCTTATCAGATTTTGATATAATCCATTTTTCAACACCATTCTTGGTGTATTTTGTCTTTGCATGAACTTTTTTTTTGTGAATGTCTTATAAGTATTATGAGGAGTAATTTAATGCATATTAATACATTTTTCATGAAAAATTTTCAACCACAATTATGTTTATATTATAGTTTTAATATGGTTATAACATCATTAAACATATTTTCTGTGGTTTGCTTTATCTAAGGGCTGTTCCAGTAAAATATACATTGGACCCAGGGAAGGCACTTTTAATGTAGAATAGTCACCCATAGATGCAATTTTGAATTCTCTTTTGTTTTCATATGAACTCTTTGGGTAACCTGAGTGCCCTGACATATATGTTGAAAAAGTGCCTTCCCTGCATAATTAACCCTTTAGATAAGAGACTTTTAATTCAGTATAATAATATGCTTTATTTTCATGGGGGTCTGTTTTGGAATTTTTGAAAGACTCATTTTTATTGGTTCATTTTTATTCTTGCTTAGGATAGCTATCATACATTTTCTAGAAGAAAAAGTGTGCTCTTTAAGTGTTAACAACCAAGCCATGATAGTCCACAAAAAATAGTAAATTTACAATACTGTCATTTATTTTTACGACTTTCATATTTCCTAATTTTATGCAAAAATGACATCTTTGTTGATCAGGAAATGTGTCTTGTCAATACAACAGAAGTATTATTGATGGATGGAGCTTCAAAGTGGTGGATTGGGGGCAACCATGAAAATTGGTATGCCATGAAATAGTGGATTTAAAGCATATAATTGAAAATGAAGAGAGGGCCTACTTTTGTTCCATCCACTACTTAAAATGGACAGAGGACATAGTTTTGTCACATCAGTTCATCTTCTGTGTATATATATATATATATATATATATATATATATATATATATATATATATATATATATATATATATATATATATATATATATATATATATAACAGTATTACATAAGTTGATATAATGTTAAAAAGAAATAATTTTATGGTCTCTTTTCTTGGTTAAAAGACAAAATAATTATTTTTTATGCCACATTTCTTTGGTTTTGCACACATATCTCCTTCTGTTCATGGAGATGCCCCTTTTAGCAATGCATTCAGGTGAAATTATATATTTTTTGTTGCATCTATTGTCATGACTTTCAACAATCAGGAAATCCACAATTGCAAATAATGGTTAACACAAATAATCATGAACTTGCATTACATAAAGTTTTAAAAATGCAAAATATTTTGCCTCAGCCTTTTGCCTGCTTGAAATATTTAATTTACACTTTTTGAGTGTTTACAGAGAAAATGATTGTATTAGATTTTTCTTTGATGGTTGGTAACTACTTTTTTTTAAAACAGTATCACAGAATTTTGTGCTTGATATTTATGCATTACATATGAATAAAAATGTGTTTGAGTTTCATTCCCAATATAGTGTTACCTGAGGTTTTTATTTCAAAATACTTGAGTTTGGTTGCAGTGAGAAACCCAAAAACTTTGAACTGCCTGGCCATGAATTTCACCATAACCAGGTACATATAAAGTACATTTTATGGGGGTAATGGTCAGCTTTAGACATATGTAAAAATGTAAATTACATTCTATTTTCTATATCTATTTTATTTGGTAGAATGTTTGTTATGATCAGTGTTCTAAATCTCATTAAAAAAACATATTTCATATAATGTCATGCTATCATATAGATCATAGTCTGTTTCAGATGAGTCATTCTTATAACTGGACTGACAAACTGTATTCAGTTATATGTTGCAATGGTGTAACATTTGAGTTCTTACAATTCAGTGAAATTGTTCTTGTCAGACAGATTCATTTGCAAAGGTAGTTTTAGTAATAACAATCTTGTTTGGTAGTTCTGATGAAATGATCTAATATGTAACAAAGTAAATTCATCTGTGCATGTTAAACATATATCTGATGAATTGCATGGTTCTAGTCATTTTTTTCTGCTGTACCAAGATTTAAAATAACTAAATTTGTTTCAGTTTTATTATTTAAACCTAATGTCAGATTGCTAACTGATACTCATAACATCACCACGTAGCATGTGAAAATTGTGAGAGCCAGGCTTTGTATCTTTGTGATTTCAAGTAGACATTGAACAGGAAGAGTGAAAATAGACAAATAAGTCCAGATAAAGGTACCTACATCATTTAAATTCAACAGGTGCTGATCCACTTTGGGCTGTTCCATTTAAACACACATGACACACATGGAAGGATGATTTTTACAAATAATCACCAGGGTACTCTGTTGAAAGAGTTCATTTTTAAATAAGTTGCCTCTATGGGGGAGTACTCCATTTTCAAAGTGTCTTCCCTGGGTCCCCAAAAATTTTTACTGAATCACCAGTCATTGCAATGATTACTTTGATTTGGTTTGGTGCTTTAAGAAACAGCAACTCAAGGTTATTTAGTGCTAAGGCAACTTAAGTAACATACCTTGTCCTAGGATTCACCATGATGGCAGACCCTGGCTGGTCTGATGATGGGATTTAAAGCCCACACCCTTTGAGTCCTTCATGCTAATCACCAGTGGCTTTTACAGACATCAACATAGTGAAGTAGGAGATACCCAAGCTTGAAAACCATATTCTGTGACAGGAAAATTAACTTTAGTGAGGTATAGTGTATTTATCTAGATGGAGGACATTGAAACACTAAAAAATTCATATATATATATATATATATATATATATATACAAACAATACTATCATACATGTTAGAGAAATTAAATTTGTACTCTACGGAGTTTCGAACCCAGGTCCGTGAGTAAATGGCACCCATCGCCTTGCCTGCATGCACCCATATACCTTCACAACTAAGCATGCATCACAAAAAAAATTGATGGCACTGAATCGTTATATAAGCTCGTGCATAGCAGACACATTTGCATGACAACCGAGTCATTAATTCTCATATACACACCTGGGTTTGAAACTCTGTAGAGTACAAATTTAATTTCTCTAACCTGTATGATAGTATTGTTTGTATTAAACTATTATTTTTGCCCACTATTATCAAGATTCTACTACAGAATCCAGGGATAGCAGTCTGTTCTGTCTGATTCTGTTCTGTTCTGTCTGATGTTTATGTGTGTGTTGTTACATGTAGGCTCGTACAAGTCAACAAGCTTTGTAAATTTTAACACAATAATTAATTTCCCTAGAAAACATGATAAAAAAATAGGACTTGGCAGTTTGTGAATATAATCCAAAAATTAATTCTAGAATAAAGTCTTATCACTAAACAATTCTAAATGAATGAAGTTCCAATATGGATGGCGATGACATCAGATGAGGTTGTTTTCATGATGGCAACAGTTCCTCGTTGAAACACATTTTATAATGTTCTGTTTAGAATTCCTGAATAAATTTCCAATGAATGTGTTTGTCCCAGAATTATTATAAAGAACACTTGTGTAATTTTCTAGACTTACGAATTATTAAATCCCCAAAAATAGACAAACTTCAGAAAAAACTTGCAACAACAATAAAAACCTCTTGAGCCCACAAGGTTTAAAATATGACTGATAAATCTACTAGAGAACGTATTTTAAGCCTCAAATTTAGATATGATAGGTTACATGATCAATAATTAGAACATCGCAGTAAATAAAATGCCAATTATAAAGAATAGCCCTATCTAAGACTCAGATTCCCACACTGGAAATAAATTAAAAAAGAAAGGCTGTTTACAATTCAGCTAACATGTGATCCGAACATAACCTTGGTAATAGCCAATCATTTTCGCTTAGTGTTTACAAAACATCTCAACCAAAGTGAGCTAAAAATTCTGTTAATGTAAATGATTTTTATGTTCAAATTAGGTCAAAACAGAAGTGATTTTACTGCAAACTGTTAAATCCTGTGAAAATTATAATATAATGAAACAAAAATTAAAATAAAAAAGAATTTAAAACTAACACACAAGCTATTCAATTACATATACAAAACAATATATATATATATATATATATATATATATATATATATATATATATATATATATATACATACAGTATATTATTAACTACATGCAACTAAAACGCCCAACCTTTGCACGATTTTAAATTTCAGAACATAAACAGGCAACTAAAAAAAGATACCAGTGGAGAGTCTAACCATTTGTAAAGTAATTACTTCATTGAATGAGTTGGGATTTGCCAATTAATCCTGTAGAAATGTAGGGATTAGACAAAGCATGACTGATCCATTTGGCTTCCCTCTATTTCTTTAGTCTGCTATACATTCTTTGCAAAATATTTTTCTTTTTTTTAAAAACTACAATATATATTATGCAATAATTTAAATTTCTTACACCACTGATTTATATCATAGTATTTTCTACTTTAAAAACACCTAATTGTAAGATGCCCTTAGTTTCATTTCAAACTTATATCATGCCATTATCTATATTAAACGCCAAAAATATTAATGAAACTGTCTCAGAATTTGCAGCAGACTGCAGCTTTAATGACAATATTTCAATGTCGACACTTGAGCATCTAAGGTCAGTTTCTGAGTAATAATTCTGGCTCTAATATTGGTTACTTCATTTGGTTGCCCTTTTCTATGATCTACACTGTAAAAACATATTTTATCCCTATCCTTGCTGTTAAATGAAGAAGAAAAAAAGAAACGATAAAAGTGTGTTGAATTTTTATTACCTGAAAATGTACAGAACAGCATGATGACAATCAATGAGACACATAAACTTGTGATTGATGGATAAATTAAACCATCCCAACATACATTCAAAGTTGGTCACAAATTAAAGCTAGCATGAAATATGAAATTAAATAAAACCAAATTTATTCTATAACATAAGCATTTTGCTTTCAAGTTCTCCACCTCTAGCCAATATGCAATTTCAACTGGATAAAAAACATGTAAAAAAACTAGTAATTTTATAAACAAATAAATTTAATGACATCAACTAGTAAAATATTTCAGAATGTGCCAATTTTCTTTAACAATGGTGTTTAAAATGAATAAAAATTCACGAAGTCTTGGTACTTCCAAAATGTCACTGTCTCACATAAGTAATGTGACACAGCATGAAAACTCTGACATGTGATTCATGAATCATTTGCATTACTTGCTTAGTGCTGACATGTAGTTGTGACCTAAATACACCTCAAAACAATTTCCTCAAAAAGGCTGATGCTCTTCTATCTTAAAAAAATTTCTTTTGACTGCATGTTTCCAGTAAGGAGGATTAGCTAAAAGTAGATTTTCAAGATGGTTGCCATGGTGACCATAGTGTGTTAGCACCATTTTCGTTTAGGGCAAACAAGACACCATAATAAGTACTATGGAGAACAATCAATCTCAATATGACTTTCAATCCAAGAAAATTAACAATAGGAAAATTTCAAGGTGGTCACACTGGATAGACACAATTTTCATTCAAATACACATTATGTCTTTCGGTCAAAACCCCATGCTGATCTAACTTAACATTCAGAATGATTAGTGATAATACGACTTTTAAGATAGTTGCTGTGGCAGCCATACTGGATGTCAGATCAGCACCATTTCTATTCTAGACCAAGTCGACTGCACAATTCTTCTAATGATTAACCCCGCACCGACAACTTCCAGTTTAGAAGGAGTAGTGACATAAAGTTGAAGATGGCTGGTACGGCAACCACTATGGATGTCAGATTGACACAATTTCATTTCAAAGTAAAACTTCCAGTAAAAACCAACAGCTGATTTGACAATCCATAAAGGATTAATGGCAATAACAAGATTTTAAAGATAGCTTTACCACAGCCATATTCGATGCCGAGTGCCATCATTTTAATTCATGTCACACTAGACATTAAAGAAATCTTCTGGTGAAAACCTTGTATCTAATACATTTCATTCATGAGGAATAAAAATTTGATTTATGAAAGAGTTTTTTGACGGAAATATCTATGTCATATTGGCACCATTTATATTTAGGACCAACAAGACGAGGTAAGATGTCTCTTAGATTAGTGATAACAAGACTAAATTAATGTGGGTGTAAAGTTTCATGGCAATCCTCCAAGTAGTTAGGAGCAGTGACAACTAACCTGTGCTATCTAACCAATGAAAGATGATAGATGGATAATGGCTATCCTATAACCCAACCAGCCTATGGCCAGTTGAGCTAACAAGCAAAACAAATACTGGAAATTTATTTTTCGTTTATTTTCCTGACTATCAATTTTCATGGTTTTACAAAATGAAGGACTTTTTTCTTTGGTACTTAAATTAGAACAGCCATGAAATACATGAAAATTCATGTAGTATCCCCAAAATAATACTGACATTGTTACACACTAGCATCTGTAACACAATTTCTAATTGGCCATAGGGCAAAATTTAACATAAAAAAACAACCATAAGTTATTAAAAAATGTTTGTGTCATTGTAACATCATTGTTCTCCTGGTCATGTGGTGTCATACTGAATTATTTGTTTTTCTCTAAACATTTTAACTGTGTGTTAAAATAGAGACAGTGGTCTTTTGTTGGAGGATGGGACAGTGTCAATGATGGTTCAACCATTACAAAGATCCATTTACTGGTTCCACCAACATAATTATACTGCATTTTCAAAGAACAAAGTCTCAATGGGAGATAAAGAAATAGCACATCCAAAGTCCTGGCAAGCCAGATATTAGGTATTACATTATTAAGACACACTGAATACAAAATCTTGATAAAAAGCCAGGACTAAAATTACAAACTATAGAAAAAAAACTTTCAACTCTATGTAAAACTTGTAAAAGTTCTAAGAAAGAGGGCCTGCCTTGTTTAAATGTATAAATAAGTCAGAAAATGTGATACCATGTAAGTGATACATATAGTTTACCCAATGTACTTCAGTCATGATCATAGAGTAATGTATCCAAATAAAGTTGTAGCAGGGTCTCACAAATGATGAGAAACAACTGAATTTATTGTCAACACTACCAAACACAATTGTGAGAAAGGTAAGTTTAACCATAGGAAGAATCAAAGAAATTAAACACATCTATAGCAACATTACCTCTCTCATTTCTTCAAGGAACCATGTCATATGAAACATGTTATCATACAATTTTCAAGCCCCGAAAAGTACACAAAATAAATACCAATACAGATGAAAAATGATGGGTAAAACAAAGATTTAGAGACAATACATACAGTATATACACACCTTGAGGAATAAGGTGGGGCTTTTAATCAAATTTCATATTAAGACTTAGTAACCATTTAAACATTGTGTTTTCATGGTGGTGTTACCTTTGTTAAAATTTTTTGCATTCAAGAACAGACTGAATATACTGGCCTTTGTATTTTGTGAGCAAGCTGATGCCAATAAAGCGCACATATAAAATTTCCAAGCACTCATCACTGGGATGAGTGGACTGATATAGATACTACTCCCTGTCGTCACTTTACTCAACAAAGGACAATATTTAACCACTACATTACATATGCTTTTAGTAAAATACATCCACCCAGTGTAAGCTTGACACATAATTGGAAATATGTTTAGTGAGAAAACAGCAAGTTAAAATCCATTATGGCTCCTTGTACATATAATACAAGTCAAGGTTTGTCACTTAAGAAATTAGTTTCATGATGAGCCCTTAATTTCTAAGCAGTTTTCATGCTCACAGTAACACTTTTCACTAATCAAGAAGTCATTTTAATGTGAAGCTTTGGTTTGCAGCTCATCATACATCTGTATATGGAAAGTTAAGAGCCACAAAATGTCTCATTTTTTGTGAATTTTCATCCAGTCAACAGTCAATTTTGCCCTGGATCACTGCAGCTTTATTGATATATTATCATGTCTAAGCAAAAACACCAGCAGATATTTCTGCATGTAAGTAATTGCTTTTCACATGAAAATATCACCAATTTATATTTTAAAGAATTCATCAAATTTCTGAGACCTTCACCAACTTTGGTAAGATGCAATCCATATCAATCCTCCATTTCTAGAGTTATACATGGGTGCATCTGAAATGGAAGATTTCTGATTGGTCAAAAGATCTGGAAGGTATTGTAGTATCAATCCGATACAATTCTTGGCTGTCAGCTTTTTTTTTGTTATAGTACATGTTCTAAAAAAAGGATACTGAATGTTGGTGGAAATCAACAGTCACTTTAAAAAATTGCTTCTTACAAATATAAATTAGCCACTGTTTTTGTGCAAAACAAGAGCATACAAAAATATGAGCTAGTCTTCAATTTTGGCTTGTGAATGTATCAACAAAGCTGTAAAATCTAAATGCCTGTAACCTGGGTCGAATGCAACAATATCCCGACAAATGTTACAAATTTCTGACAGTCTTAACACTGGTTTTAAAGTCATAAAGATATAACTCTTTAACAAAAAACTTTCTTCACCTTAGAATGATGCCTAAATTACCCAGAAGTATAAATGTGAATGTGAATAACACTGAAATCTAAAGCTAGGTATGAAGCCACAATTTCTGGATTTAGTACATAAACCCTGTATCTCAATATCTATTTTAGTATAAGTATAAGGGGCCATATATTAGAAGAGTTTTTATCCTGATTCTTCACTCTAAACATATGCAGGATTCTGACACATTTTAATATCAAGTTTGCATTGGGTACTTGTGTACAGAAAGTCTGTTTTCTTTACATGTTCTAGACTTATAACAACTTGAAGATAAAGTAGGTAAATGATGACCGATGCACACTAGATGTAAACACTGTTGAACTTAAACATTTGTGATGGGTGGAAGATGCACCGATTTATTTTGAAGGTGAAAACCTGCATCTACTCAGCCCAGGGATGAGTATGAAGTAAAAGCTTCCTTGGCACAGCAAAATTTTGCCCTTCTAGAACATGATGACTTGTGATTGTCCCGAACCTAAAATATTGTGAAAATGTTCTGAAATGTCAACTGGTACCTTTTAGCTTCAATTTGTCAGGAATAGTCATCTGCTCCTGATAGAAGACCTAAATTGTGAAATCCCCAGCCTATTCAAACACACCAACAAATTTTGCAAGAATAAATGTGAATCAGTAATAGTATTTTTTTATATTTTTAAAAAGTAAAATAGCTTTAAAAATGTAAAATTTCCACTTTTGCAAACAATTTTTATTGGGGTCATGTAATAACAGGATCTTAGCGCTGACTTTGGTTGCTTGACCAAAACCGTAATATGTACAAATTATTTTAAAATGATAATATACAAGGAAATAATAGAATGGAATGCATTTGTCTTGCTAAAGTGTCATTGTCTGTATAAAGAGTGTGATGGTTATGAAACCCTCCACCCAAAAACCCAACATTACAGCCACAAATTATATTGATAATAACTGATTCTGAAACATTTTCAAATCACTGAGTACAAATTAGGCTAACTCATTCAAAATATAATTCAGACAAAATAATTTATTTTCATATGTATCAATTTCTACAATCTGAAATAAGAATTTTTTTTTTAGATGGCCTTAAACATTCATGCAGATGCCACTCATGAAGGGACTTGTACTGTCCCAATAAAAGAGATCACTGCTCATGAGAAGTTACATTATGGTTTGCAGCAACCATGAGAACCATGGAAACTGGTACCCCTCTAATGAAAGGACAATGGTACACCTCTAATGAAAGGATACTGGTATACTACTTGTGAAAGGACACCATACCCTCTTAAGGAAAGGAAAAAGGTAACCCCCTAATGAAAGGATACTGTTACCCCACTAATGAAAGATCACAGATCACGAGTACCAAACAAATTAAAGTTAAGGAGAACCAAGGATAGTGGTACCACCAAATGAAAGCTGATGAGGTCAAATATAAATCTATGCACTGATTATGATTAATTTGCAAATAAAATATTTTGCAAACATGAAACCTGAACTGAGTGCAATAACTCTACAGCACTGATGCAATTTTAAATACAAGTATTAAATAAATACCAGTACTCCCAAATGTATCCTAACATGTCTTTGCCTGACAATATGGATTGTCAGTCAATAAAAGAAATTAAATACACAGAAAATCTGGGAATATTCTTGAAATCGACTTGTAGATGCCCCAGACTGATTATATAGCCATGACTAGATATAAAATTCATAGTATACCAAATCCACTAATTACATACCCCTGTCACATCCATTATATGTTGTTCCTCATGAGAACTTGTCTGTGGAGCAATAAATAGGTATAGGCAAGGCTGCTTTATACTGGAGTGTATTATAAGTATCTGAGATGATTTGTAGTGAGGAACCAGTTTAAC
Organism: Potamilus streckersoni; assembly: GCA_016746295.1. Classification (NCBI taxonomy): domain Eukaryota; kingdom Metazoa; phylum Mollusca; class Bivalvia; order Unionida; family Unionidae; genus Potamilus; species Potamilus streckersoni. The sequence goes on along the minus strand of JAEAOA010000895.1, from coordinate 4,263,087 downwards.
TTCAAGATATTGAAATCTCCAAACTTTGAAATAAAAATAATCTTGTCCATTCCAAGCAAATGTCCTTCCAAAAGGAAAGGGAGCTGAGGTCATTCTGTTGAAAGAGAGTTGTCTCTGTGAATTCTTTGAAAGGCACTTAGCTCCCTTGAACAATGTGATAAAAGTGCTGTTAAAACCAACAAAACCCCATCAAATTCTTATACCAAAGTTTCTACATTTTTAAAAAACAAATCATTACAACTTATCTTACAAAGCCACTGCTGTAGGGATGATCTTCAAAGCCATTTACATTTACTCCTTTCTTTGCCTGTATTATTTCTCATTTGATAAAACAAACATTAACAATAAAAACTCCTGTTTTACATCATTATATCATTCAATATATCCTAATATGCTCCTTGTGTTTGGGACATCCCATCTGTGAGCAATTGTGTCTTAAAGTAATACTTAACAATTTAAAGCAATGCAAGATAATAAACAGTTTCATGAGTACAGTTATATGACTGGTTATTTAATGGCTATCAAGGGATCTCAACACTTACAAATCACTTTACTTACAGAAGACATAACATAAAATAGATATGCACACCTTATGCCATGTGCACATGGGTACAGTGATAGAATGTATTGATGTACAGATCAATGTAATTATCCTCTGAATAAAAACCCAATTACAAAAATTTCCTGTGCATCTTGATAAGTGAAAAAGACCCTCTGGCTGCCATTTACTTCAACATATATTTCCAATTATGATAATAACAAATATTTCAACAGATGTATCTACAATTTACATGAAAATAAACAATGACAAAACAAGTCTAATTGTAGTTGTACACACAGCATTTAGAAGTCACAATTTAACAAGATGAAAATTCTCAAACATACTCTATTAGTGCATCAATAATTTTAATTCCCCTACAAATATGTATATCTAATTTTTATCTACATATCACCCAAGATTATATTACAAGACTTCATCTAAGGTAAATCTGTTACTGGCTTAACCAGAGATAGCATGAACTACATAAGCATTAGGTTACTGCTGGGGTCAGCAACCTATTTTATACAGCATGCCCCTTTCTTACAGATAAATTACGAAGTGAATGAGCATGTGCCACTAGAAAGAAGAGTAACACTGTTAAAATCAATATTTGTAGCTGCCCTCCACATGCCACATAAAACCTCTTGATGTGCCACCTTGTGGCATGTGTGCAATAGGTTGCCGACCCCTGGCTTACTGCATCAAATACTGACAAGCCATGGCTCTGCATACCTTTATCTGAAATAATGTATACAGGTGACAAACCAAGACTTCTGCATTCTTTTATCAGAAAAAACAGATGACAGTAAAGTAAAATTACTGATCAGAATGTATTTCTCTACCAAGCCATTGCTGCAAATTTTTCTATGTATACCAAAGATTGCAACTAGTACTGTTAGTAATGGATGCATTACAAAGAGCTCTACTCAACACAATTTGCTTGCATGGGTCTTGAACTGAGGTACCTTAGTTTGGAGATATGGAAATCAGGGGACATAACTCTGAACATACTGAATGCTAGAAATCCAACTCAGTCTAGGTCTAGTCAACATAAAGATGCATTATAAATTTGGTTGAATTTTAGCATTCCATAATAAAATTTTGCTGTAGAAAAGGCAATCAGGGGACATAACTCAGTATATGATGGCATTAATTTTGGAAATTGTTCTCATTCAGGGTGTTATCAATATCAAGCCCCATACTAATCTTGACTGAAAACTATCAAACCATGAAAATGTTCAGCTGCAAAAACCAATACAAATATCAGGAGGATAAGCAACGCTAGACATAAACTTGTACAAAGTCTCATCAATACAAAGAGCCCAAAGTAAATTTGGTTGACTGTCTGAAATTAAACAACTCATGGTATCACAGTCCAACTAATAGGCAATCACTGGCAAAACTTCTGTAAATGAGGTCACAGAATGCTGTAAGTCAAACTTACTGAAATCTCATAAATCTAAAGCTGCATAACAAATATTACTTAAATCCAACAAACTGTGTTAAAATTATGCTTCTGAAACCCAAGTCTTGAGGACTGGCAATCAGAGGGCATAACTCCTGTAAATGACACTGGAGGATGGGTAATCAGGCAAATGTGATGTAAATAATGGCATAGAATTCTGACAAATCAAAATCTTTCAAGGTCTTGACAATACATGCCAAATCTACTTAACATTCAACCATTTCCTGTAAAGTTATCTTACTGACATGAAACAGTTAATGGACAGACAGACAAGCAGATGAACCGATAAATGAAAAAACAGGAATGAACAGATACATGAATAGACAGGATTATTACGAGATTTCAAACCTCTTTAAGCAAGGCCACCTCAATAAAAACTACCATGTAAGTTTGTCTCTTTTCGCATCCATATTAATTTATTATTCACTCAGTCAAATAGATCAACTATCAACTACTAAAAAAATAAATAAAAAATTTTTTTTTATCAGCATGAACTTTATCAAATTACTAGCTACTGAAAACTGACTCATGCATAGTTAGTTTCATGCAGGTTGTTCCATTAAACTGTTCACAGGACAGAAAATGTCACTTTCAGAGGTAAGATACAGTTCTGCATTCCTTATGAGTACCCACAAAAATCTGTGGAATGCTATTTATCACATGACTTATTTATTTTCATAAATAACATATTATACATGTACGATAACACCCCCTTACATCACAGATGGCATCATCATGTTTTGTAAAGTGAATTCATAATGCACCCAAATGTACTTAAAGGTCATTTTTGTAAAAGTTTTATGTTTGTATTAAATGTGTTTCTTTCTAGTCAAGAGATAGTATCCTGTGTATACAACAGTCTCAAATTTATCAAATCTGACTAATTTCCATCTTTATGTTAAAAGTACTTGTACAATTATTTCAATCTTTGGCTCACCAATGCTCGCAAAAGATAGGAATTATTAGACTCATTTTATGCATCTGAACTGAAATAAGCACTTGGGTTAGATTCTGTGTATTGCCTGCTCAGTTTTAGAATAGTTAAAAAAAACTAAAAATTTGACATCGAGGCTTTGCTTATGCAGCAAGGGGAAACTGGGAGCTATATATCCTTATACAAGCCAACTATTAAACAATCTGTACTGTAAATCATTGAAAAGAATCATCAATATATACTAAGAACTATTCACTTGAGTATTCAAACTAAATGATTTACAATGTCGTCAACATCAACAAACTCAAGGCAGTGCTAGTCTTGACAAAAGTACTGTTCAAGTCTGCTAGATGTGATCAACTCCATAATTATGTGAATCAATGTTTTATTATGATAAGAATTTTGTAAGTAATTATGAACCCTATGACTTGGACCCTGAGAAAGAGAGAGTACGAAATTCAATTTTGACAAAATAAAGCTATTCACATATCAGACTAACTACCATTTCTGTTACAGGGTTAAATGGGCTACAACATTGTATTTTTGTTTTTTTTATTTTACATAAACATATTTTTTTAAAATGTTGCATGTACAATTTAAAAGGCTTTAATAACTCCTCTGCAGAACTGCTTCAAATGCACAGCGCAGAAAATACTTTCTTTTAAATAGAAGTTTTCACTGTGCTAATGGGGTCACAAATGATGACACTTAAGTGCATATTTACACAGTCATAACATCTTCAAGCATGGACAAATGAAAGTGGCAAATTTAACTTCTCTGCATCTGAAAAGTCTCCAATTAAGACTTTAAATGGATGAAAAACACCCACCCACCCATCCTTCAGGCATCATCCGATGTTTGGAAAAGTAACTTTACGTACAATGAACACTCCAATTTATCTCTCACTGATGTAGATATGGTTCTTTTCCCAGATTAGTGCCAGTTATATGATCTAGAACAGCATTGAAACCTGACAGGCAAAGCATGGTCTACCACGATTTATCGCTTTCTGCGGCAGACACGCTTGTGTTCCTTGTGCCAGTGTTCCTGCTGACATTTCACACTGCAGTATGATGTGTTCCAGCAGCAGTGATACATAGCTTCTTCCTCACAGTTATAACACTGCAACAAGAAAAATATTGATTTATAACACTGGAATCTGAGAAATTTAATTAGAGTTATAACACTGAAACTAAATAACTGTATTTAGTATTTTAGCAGATAGAAGATAGATATTACATCAGAACAAGAGAATTATAATTTAGAATAATAACACTGGGATTCCAAAATATATAATTAGATTTATAACAAGTATAATTTATACTTATAACAATGGAGTCAGAGAAATATAATTTTGAGTTATAACATCAGAACCATAGAAGTATAATTAGAGTTATAACACTAAAAGCAGAGAAATACAGTTGTAAACAATGAATGCAGAGAACTACTATGCTAGCTGTAAACACTTCAATCAAATTATTAAACACATGACTTATATGACAGTTCTGAAGTTAACCTTTAAAAAAAATTCCCAATCAGTATTTTGTTTTCGCCATAGATTATTTAGTATAAAAATTGGTGCTTACAGAAGAACTTGAAATGACATCATCAATATAATATTACATTGTATACAGACATATCACTGTGCTATGAACTCTGATGGATACTGGATGCAAAATATTTTTAAAAAAAGAAATATGTAATTTTAATAATCTCAGTATCAGTCCTGTGAAAGAAAATTATAAAGTCAGCAAAAAAGTATACAAGACATTTCAAAATTGTTAGCAATTTGTAACCTGCCACAAATCGGTTGCACAGCTTGTTGTTGCAGAAAATATGTAATCTCAATCAATGGATTATACTTAATACTTTTTAAAAAAATTCACACATTCACTTACCCTTTTAAGTCTTTTATAACACATGACTATGATCTTTAACCTGTGCATTTTTTTTTAATTGTAAATATATAGATATTTTTTAAGTGAAAATAGTGAATTGGTACTAATTTTCACATTTTATATGTTACGATCCATACTTGGGCATAAATGATCACCTATCAGTAACACAAAAAATGCACTTATCTATACCTGTTTTGATTGTGAATTGAACTACTTCAATCTTTAGCAAATCAAAAATCTAATTTTTTACAAAAGTTAAATATTTGAACATTCACAAGTGACCATCCTCGACATTTACTGTAGATATTGTTCCAAGGGAAATAACTATTATTTAACTTTTACTTGATTATGAACAAGGCATTTATACTTTCCAAAACTTGCACCTTGGTAACCAATAAGTTAAATAACTTCCACACTATGAAGGAGACTCATGGGTAAATGTAAGGATATTCCCCAAATTGGTTAGTTTTTGTCAACTCCACGAACTGGTCACTTTATGTCAACTCCCCAAAATTGGTTAGTTTTTGTCAACTCCACGAACTGGTCACTTTATGTCAACTCCCCAAAATTGGTTAGTTTTTGTCAACTCCTCAAACTGGTTACTTTATGTCAACTCCCCAAAATTGGTTAGTTTTTGTCAACTCCCCAAACTGGTTACTTTTTAGCAGATTAATATCTGGCTTGGTGTTTGAACAACAGATCATTATAAAATAATGTGTGGAACATAATGCTCAATATTTTAATCAATAATGACATCTGCACAAAAATTCCAGGTTATTTCCTGACTTTTATCAATATTTGAAAAATTCACTGACTTTTCCTGGTCAGGAAGACATATTATTTCTCCAGACTTTTTCCTGATTTCCAAGTAGTGTGGTATCTTGTCACACAAATGATGTGTTAGTTGCGAAGTTGAATATATTTCATAAAATATGTGATCAAAGTATTACTAAAAATGCTCAAGCTTGGTCTCTATATAAACATCTGCATATGACTGAGGGCAAGGAAAGGGAGTCAGACAATATTTATGATGACTAGACCATGACATTTAGTAGATGATGATGGAGGGATTTCATATCTGGGGATGAATTCTTGGACGTTGTACAAGATGATATTAGGCATTGACACTGACTTACATTTAATATAATTTCCTGTTGATTGGGTACCTGGGTAACTGATAGGATCATTGGGTTCCCAGTAGAAATATTCTAAAATATTAACAAATTTTGGGTTGTTACAAATAAAATTTAAGAGATTCAGTCCATGGGGAGCGGGGGAGAATCTATAGCTGGCAACACATACCTATGACAAGTGTGGTTTAAATGTCAACCTATAGGAGTAAATAAACTCACCTCTGTCCAAAAAAAGAGTATGGACAGTGGCAGTATCCCAAGTCAAATGCCACTTAACCTAATTAGAGAATTTCTGTCAAATCACATCACAAGGGAATTTCTATCAGAGACCAAGTATTGAAAAATGTGTCTAATGGTTCATTCATTTGGAAGGAGACTTGTTCTTTGAATAATAATTAATAAAAGAACAACTTTTAAATGTTACTGGTCATACAATATTGCATTATTAATTCAACTAGTGTCTGGACAATTTTTTTGCATGCAACAATTGATGCAGTGTCCCAGCCAGAACATTCTTCAAGTTATTACCATTAATATAAAAACTATGTGATAAACAGAATCCAAAATGGATAATTATTTAATATTAAATTTAAGAAACTTGCTGCATCTTTTCAAACTTTTGCTCAATAAAGCTTGCAAAAGCTGGAAATTATTAAACTTGTTTAATAAATTCAATATCAAATCATTACTTATTTGAGGTCCTATAGTGTCCTGCAAAATCCACGCAACACTTTTGAGTTCAATGGAGATTTTATTTAATTTGAAATATAAATTTGAATTCCTTTGTTTCTCATGTATTAAACTACATACCCACTGTTTCTTTTTAGTTGCTGAGATAGACTCTTTGTGCTTTTGTGCTAATTTTTTCATTTCTTCCATGTACTGTTCTTTGCACTTCTCCTCAGTCTGTCTACGGACTTTTTCCAGCTCTTGTTGTAGTTTCCCCATGGCTCGGGATACAGCTTGTTGCTTATCTTCCTCAAAGTCCCTTTGAAGCTGCAAAAAGGTAGAAACTAGAGCTATTGATTATTGGTATGCCATTAAAGGCTCATGCTAAATACAATTTGCTTACAAGGGCCTTAAACAAAACAACACATGTTGGCAAGCAAAGTTAGAGAAATGGGCACTGAAAGGGCATAAATTGCTGTATATAATAATTTGGATTATTGGAAATGCAAGTCACACCAGACCTTATCAATAAAAAGCTGCAGTTCAAATCTGCTTGAAAAAACTTTTACATTTAAAGTAATGCTGCAGAAATCCAAATTTTTTCATATATACTTCTCACAAAAAATGTAGTCCCCCTCTGGATAGGCCACTTGTCTTACATGGCCACTTTTCTGGTGCAGAAAAGGTGGCTATGAAAGAGGGGGATAACTGTACCTTGATTTTGAATTTCAAAAACATATATCTGCATTTCAAATTTAATTTAAAAAATGGAGCCTACCAATGTTGCATCATATACAAAGGAAAATGGATATCACAGTCATTTTGGACATTATGTGAAGCACACTTTTCAAGTTTTAAAATAATGGGGCGAGATGTGCACAACTAAATCCCAGTAACCATTTCCTATTTAAAATAAAGTACATAAAATACACAGAATTGAATGAAATTTACTATAGGATTAAATGAATATGGTTGGGTATTTATCAATGTGTATATTTTATCTAATCACTCACAAAGTAAATAAGGGGTCCTGAGTGGCAGAGTGGTCTGAAGCCCTTTATGTTATGGATCACTGCCATCTCACTCCAGTCTAAGTAGGTTCAAGTCTCAGATTCGGCCAATGTGGATATGTGAGATGTGATGTGATTATAATTTTTAACATAGCCTTAACAATTTTTCAGTCATATCGCTACAATGTCTGCAGTGTGGCAGTTTAAAGTGATGATTAGCACTGGGGCATCATGCCGCAGACAAGTAGCATGCTATCCCACCTAGTCACATTATCCTTACACCAGGCCGACCAGTCCTAAAACCTCTTAATGCTGAGCATCAAGCGAGGCAGGTGTTAGTACCATTTTTGTAAGTCTTTGGTATGACTCGACCCGAGATCGAACCCATTTTCTCCTGCCTCCAAGGCAGACGCTCTAACCACTAGGCCACCGGAGCGCTTGATATGAGCGAAAGCTTGCCAGTAACTTCTCGTGGGTCCGTGGTTCTTTCCAGGGTCTTCCTCCACAATTAATAGTGGCCACCATTTATAGTCTATCATTTACTGAAAAATGGCATTAAACCATACAACAACAAAGTAAATGAAGCCAAAGGACTTTATGTGAACTCTGTCAGTGATAAGGTAAGAATTAAGATGCTGATAAATACCGAAATATGATCATTCAATCCTTATAATTCCAAAATACTTTCCGTTATCATATCCGCAAATTTTATTAAAAAAGCGTTCATTTTTTGGATCTCAAAGTTTTCTTTCACTAGTCTCTTCAATGTGACAGAATATATAGCCCATCCTTGTTAGCTAATGGCAGTCAATTTTTATATAGCAATATGGGGTGGAATGTTAGAGTAGATCATGTCAGTTATCTAAAATGATTGTTACGACCATTTTTTTTTTTCTTAAAATGACTGATGCTGCCTAAATTATGCCATTCCTGTTTTTAACACCAGGCTTGCATCTGACGCATGTTGTTATAGCACTCGCTGTTCTTGCTTTCTACACATTTTGATCTTTCAAAAACAAACTCCTGTCCATTTTAATGAGATCTCTTGCTTGTCATGTGACCCTGACCTTTAACAGTTGCTGGAATGTGTTATTGAAGTGAAATGCAATAAATTCTGATGATTGGTTTTGTAAAACCTACCATATGCCTTCTTCAACAAAAGGAGAGTATACTGGAGTGCAGAGAGGAGGAAGGTCTATGCAATTATATTGTCTGAACTTCTAATGGGCAATCTTAATCTGGGATTTGTACACCAAAAGTAGTCAGCAGAATTTATTAATGTGTAAAAAAAATTCCAGATCAGTATCACATGACCATTTACATCAAATTGTAAAAAACATGGTCAATTCATAAAAAATGGAATTAAAATGAAATGCAAAAAATTATATGCTAGGTCCCTGAGCTGTAATGGGAGTCATACTGTTAACAATAGCACCCTTTCACAAGGTTGTGAAAAATGCATTATTATCTCTAATGAAGTAGGGATAATTGTGTACAACAGCAGGAACCTATTTTCAGTGAATGTTCTGCAGAAATTAAGGCTTTGGCAACCATTGTCAACAATGCTAAGGAAAATGTTACCTAATAACTATCAAAAGAGGATGGCTAGTCCTAGTTTTGGATTGGTGTTATTTAATTACTGAAAGCCATCATTTTCGAGGATCAATACCTTGGTGCCACAAATATAGCCTAGCCATTCACAATTACAGCCTAGCTGCTACTCTCTCCATCATGACCACAAATGTAATCTCAGATTTTGATGATTTTTATTTGACATCTTTAAACAAATAAAAACCACATTTTAAAAAAATTAACTATAACCTGCTGCCTTTAGTTTTGTTTCAGGTCTAACAATATACTATGTTTGGACTAAAATAAATAAATCTCAAACAGCTAAATATCTCTCTTATAGCTTGAAATTTCTCAATTTATAATTTAAGGAAAGATTTAAGCTTTGTTAATCTTTTGTATTTTAGATCAATGCCTACTTTAAAAGTATTTGTTTACATTTCTCTTCCAAAGAAATAATTGAAGTCAAATCGTGTGAATTATTTATACTCTTGAAAACAACAAAAACAGGAACAAAAGTTTCTTCAGTAGCTTTTCCAGAAACTGTAGTAAAAATAAATGCATTCATCTCTCTCTCTTTCATAAACTCACTCTTGAAATCAGTTAACCAAAGCTGAATAGGAGAAAGAATGGACCCTGCTTTAAAAAATAACATGTTATCTGAGCATCAAATTATCACATTAAAATTTTTCTAAAACTAAAGTTTGTAGTTAACACACTGAGTCTATTATTCCCAAATGGAGTGTGAGAAAGTCTTGCTAATCCACATTTTCTAATCTCGCCTGATGATTTTTTGTTGTTACTTACTCTCTCTGCAAGTTCCTTGAGAGCCTTCTCTTTGCTATCTCTGTGATCGATATCAAGCCTCTCCTTGAAGTCATTGAAGATCTTGTTGTATTTAGTATCACAATCACAGGTCTTGTTAGATGTATCAGACTCTGTTTGGGTGGTTGCAACTTTTGATGCTGAATTTGATGTCTAGAAAACATTTGAAAATAAGAGTAAAGTTATATGGAGAAGTGTCCTCTGTATGAAGTCTGAAAGATACTGAACATAAAGTGCAACAATTTTTTCCATTTTTTACTTTATCTCATACATAAAAGGTTGTTTTTTTTAAATAATACATTGATTTTAATGACTAAGTGACACTCAATACAAACAATATTTTGGTAAAACTTTTACTGTTTAAACTCTAAGCTGAGTGTAAGGTCAAGATAAATCACAACATAAAAATGTTGAAACAGTCAAATAGTTGACTAAAAACGAGTAGAAACTCGGTATTTACCCAGTAGTTAAGTACATAATCAATATGACTAGTCAGACCCTGCAGTAAATAAAAAAATCAACAGCTGACTAGCCATATCCAGTAGTTAAGTACAAAATCAACAGTCAACTATAGTTTCAGCCTGCACCCTCCATAGCTTGTACCACTTATTGATTCTAAACACAAAGTATCAAGGACAAACAAAATTCATGGAATATCGAACTCAACTGTCACCATTGCACTTCAAACCTAACAGAACTTCAACACAATCATGGCATCCATATTTGTGTGGACAAGTTTGTTTTTCATGCAACAGTAGTAATGTACTTTATAGTGTTCTATAGCTCAGATAATTCTGTAAACTTCTTAACAGAGACATAAAGGCATATTTCTGACCCATTTTTCAGTTCAAATAATTAACAAAATATTAGAAATAAACACTATATACACTAGATGCAGACAAGTTTTTACATTCCATGTACATGTAGGCCTTGCATCCACCCATTCAATGAAAACTGACTCTACCAGAAACTAGAAATATGACAGTAAACAGGCTCCTTGTTTACACTGACACTTTTGTTTGGTTTGTAATGTAAACAAGGTATTTGTTAATTCAGTGACTACTTAAGAAATTTTAAATCAATGAATGAAATGAGTATGTTTTGCTCATTCTATTTATATCCTTGATGCTTTTTGTTTTTAAAATTGGTATGGGGGTACAAGCTCCTAGAAGGGTAGATAGACATGATAATCAAACCTGGTAGTAAGGTAGAAAATCAAGTCCACTACTTAAACCTGGTAGTGAAGTTCAAAATGAATAGTCAACTAGCCAGATCCTCCTTTTGATTTCAGCTTCACATTGCTTTTTGTGGTCAATATACTTTTAAAAAAAACATTAAAAAATATTAATTTCTTAGATCAAGTTCATTATTCAGTAGGGGTGAAATGCATACAAAGAATGAATAATTGTATGTCATTATCTTTCTTATATCTAAATGACAGAACAAATAACCATAACAGAGCACAATTAGATTTACTAAGCACTACAAACTGTGTCCAAACAGGAACTCTGTTATCCAGCTTTAAATGTGTAAGACTTGCCTTCTAGATTAGAGTTCCTCCAAGTTTGATCAATCCAATCTCTTGTGTGAGTTGAATGGAAATGTGTACATAATCTACACCAAGACTAGCCACAAAACTTGACAACAAGAAATGGATTAGAAGCCCAGATCATCTTAATGTGCAATTATAGAAAACAAGAGTTGACCAACAACATAAGCTGAACAGGTAAAACTGTGTTGTGCATCTAAGGTTAATTCACCTTCATAGATTTAATCTGATCTCTGTAGATAAATGCTAGGAACATACTTAAAAATTATGGCTGTGCTAGCAATCTTGTACCATTAGTTATATCCAATGGAAAAGTTTTGAAATCCTTCCCTAATTCAGTCCTTGCTATTAGCTTAGAATTTAGTGTTGCCATGAGTACAAGTTTGTCCAATATCTTTAAGCAATTTTAATTTGACAATGAAGAACATTGCATGTCTGCTATTCTTGTGGACTGTTCATTACTGACACAGAATCTTCAAAAGAATGTCTTTTAGTGGTTATGTATTTGGCACCGATATATTTCTGGAACTGGTAATAAGGTTGGGGTAATTCAAATAATATAAAATTAATACAGTTAGTCAAATACATCAGCTTTTATGGGCAATTAGTTGTTTAAAAAGTTAGTTGCTTTAGCACTAATAACTAGATTATTTCACCCATGGAAAGTCTGAGTGTATGAAATTATACCTTTTTAGAAGTCTGGACCCCTATTGTTGCAGTGACAATCTGCATCTTTGCTTTCTTTTCAGGTGGAATGTATTCTTCACTGGATGTAACTATATTGGAATCCTCTGGGGAGGAAACCTGTGAAACACAAATAATGTAGAAAACAGATTTGAAGTGGAAAACTAATCCAAAATGAGTGATGAATTAAGCAGTCATCTTGTTACATAAGGGATCATACTAAAACTACCCTATGGTCCAAACTCAGTCTTTATATTCAGGATTCCTGCACCAAAATGATTTTTGTTTTCCAGCAGAAAATTACAAATTGCAGGAGTCATTTTTACAGTCTGATATATAACCAAGTCATTTAGCTGAAGAAAATGATGCATATACCAAACAAAAAAATGGCTGGGGGAGGAGTAATAAAAGTGGGTGCAAAAAAATACATGCTTTTCATTAAATGAAGATAAACCAAGTCTGAAATACACTTGTATATTGACAACTTACATTTGTTTATTACATTCCATAATGCAGTAATTACAGAACATGTATACGCAAAATCCATAATTCGAGGAAAGACCACATGCATCAGTCAATATTCTATTATAAAAAAATGCTCCATCTATACTCCATTGTCAACAAACATGTAACACTAAATAATTCACTATGATAGTGTCACACTAGCATAACTGGTTACATACTTCATGTATGTGTACTCAATCTGGCCTAGATTTTGGTCAGCTATCATCTTGCTGAAACTACCCTGGGGAGGAGACTATTCATAGAAAAATGAAAACATGAAATAAAAATATTTAACAAACATACAATTAACCTGATGGCCAGACATCCATGTTTTAAAGAGACTGGAAATTTTGATTTGTATTTTATGCTGCCATTGGTAGTGATCATAATCATAAACCTTTTCCCTGCAAAAAGACAACTATCAAGGCACAACAAATGTTTTCCAGTCCCTATGGAATAGGCAACGATCCATCAAATTCCATTGCTTTTATTTACCTTTGGTGAACTTTGGTGCTGACTTCCTTTGATGAAAGATACATTGATTTTATTGAAGATTGTAGTCAGCTTGCTTTTATGAAGGATGCATGTGAGTTACTACTAAAAGACAGTTTTGGAGGACCAAACCAATGCCAATGTCTCCATCTTCACTCTATAGTCATAGAAATAAAAAATGCTAAATAATCCTAAGCTTGCAAAGGTGGAAGTCAGGCTAGAGTGGTCTCCCCTATCGATAGAGGGACTGATAAAAACAGCATCTATTGTCAGTTACTACTAGAGCAGCTTTGACAGAATTAACATTTATTATGATTTGGTGAATCATTATGGAAGAAACACATTTCACTCTATAGACTTGTTTCTTCTTCAAATATGTTACCTAATAATAACACACTAATAGGTAGAATGAAGAGGGAATTTTATCTCTGTATTGCATAGTGGCCCTTTATCCAGTCTCCTTAATATGTAAAGCTGTTCTATTACAGGTGTGCATGAGTGCAGTTGTATTATGATGTGCAACTGAATAAAATTGAAAAGTAGCCTCTTTTGAAATTGGTGTTAGTCGCACCAGATCAAACTGCAAACTTCAGTACGAGAGGAATCTGAACTAAGAGACTGAAAATGCCATCCCTAAACTCCATCACATGGGTCAGATGATGTCAGTTAAAAGCAATCATGCTAGACTGCTGTTTGTGGCACCTGCCCATACCTTTCAAACTGATATGCATAGAAAATTTAACACTACTGCACTTAACCTAGGTTGAAATATCAACCATTTTTCTGTACAAGGTATGAACAAGTGAGATCTCACTCTTGTAATCTGCTCATTTTGCTACAGGTATCAATTTGTAGCCCAAAAGAAAATCCCATAGATACCTGTGGTGGACTGATACACAGAACTAATGCTAGCAGCAGGAACAAATTCTTGAACTAGAAACCATCAGGAGAGAAATCTAAACATTGATGCAGAATTTTCTATCAATTAAATAGGCCTGTATTTCATAAATTCTGCTTGCTGCTGCTAAGGTGAGTAGGCAGCAGTCTTGTAAGAGATTTTATACACTAATTCTTTGGAATGTGGATCAAAGGATGCTTTAATTAACAAAAGCAAATTAATGATTCCATTTTGGACTGAGTAGGCCAAAACATCTGGTCAAAAAAAAAACAAAGTTCACAAGAAAAAAAGATGTCTTTGTTCTGATGTGCATCCTACATTCCATGCAGACAAAATGTGTATATCAAAATCATGGATAGGTATCCCATGATTTTAGTTAGAGCTAACATCTCAAAGAGCATAAAAGCAGCTGTCTATTTGTGGTACTGAAGCTTTCTGGAAGAAATGAGCTCTGCTCATACCACCAAAAGGAAAAAAAATAATTCAGTTCCCTTCAGAGAATTCTAAATTAGCAGGCTGTCTTGTTTCAGCAATTCTGTCTCCCGCACACTCAAAGTGATATCTTCTCCCAAAAGTAAGGTTTGAAACAAGACAGGGGTACAGGTTCAGCACCTCTGGTTTTAAATGGATTCAGTACACAGAGCTGTGGTGTTTGAATCTCTAATGCAAGTTTGAGAAAGTACATAATATATGATGCTGAACTCTGGTATGTTCATGTCCACACTGGTAAGACCCATATGGAGTGGAGATTCCCAGGCGATGGGGGGGGGGGAATCAGGTTATTTCCCTGGAGACATTTTAATAGAAGACAAACTTAAATATCAAACAAGGCTTATTCCATTCCTACAAACTTAACTGAGACTCAATGAGTGAGGACCTGACCTTGTTGACATGGAATTCAAGATCAAGCAAGAACTAAATAAGTGATTTCAAGTTAAGTTAAAAAGCAATGCTTGCACTATGATAAAATGGCATGTAAAGTCTCCCTTCTGAATGCCACCGAGGACCATTTTGGGAATATCCATACCTGACTCTAGGAAACAGAATTGAATTCTTGATTCCCAGTAGGATTATGTCAGGAAGGAGCTTAAATGCTCATTTGTGAGGACAGTATATATTATAGTGAGTGTCAAAAGAGGGTGTCATTTGATGATGGCCTTGTGGTGGTCTTCTAGTAGCACAAATATGCATAGGAATGCATATTTTTCTGCAAGCAAGTAGAAGATTTTTAAGATGGCTGCATAGGTCGCCATATATCAGGCTAGCATCATTTTCATTTAGGACCAACCTGATACCATAATTAGATTTTGGTGAAAACCCCATGTCGATATATCCATCCATCTTGCAGAAGTAGCCAGTTATATAGGAGTCAGATACTCATCATTTGATTCAAGACCAACCAGACATTGTAGGATATTTTGTGGTGAAAAACCCACATTAATATAACTTTTCATTCAGGGTTACTAGCAGGATTGCTAGGGTTACTGCAACAAAATTTAAAAAATGTTTGTCATGTCAAGTCAGCACAATTATCATTTTCAGACAACTAGTCATCATAGAACATGTTTCTAGTGAAAACCTTATGTAGATATGACCATCTACTGCAGTGATGGATCAAATGGCACCAATCAAATTCAACCAAAGTTTCATCAAAGTCATGATGAATATAAAATATAAAACCTGGTTGAAATGCTAGAAAAAAAGGAGTTGTAAAATACTAAAGTGCATAATTTTGACAATCAGTGGCTATAATTATGTAACATGATGAAGGAAAATACTGTTTATCATACCAAGGTGTTATAAATCGTTCACTGCAAAATTATAGTGGAAAAATATCATTTTTGTTTCCTGTCCATGATCACTGAGTACCAGGTGTCAAGGGGTGTAGAGTGCTCCACAATCCATAAAGAAGAGTATCAAAAAAGAGCAAAAAAGGTTAATTTTATGTGAGAAGACTGCTGTGAAGGCAAATTTTGTTGATACTGTCTTCTCTACCTGCTTTATTTCTTGGATTGCTGAAATGATGCAGGGTTTGGTCTTTTTGCAGTCTGATTTCTGGCTGTCGATAGAGGGTGGCATTTGATGATGGCCTTGTGGTGGTCTTATAGCAGCACAAATATGGATAGGAATGCAAATTTTTCTGCAAGCAAGAGATTAAAAGACACAGCTATGGCATTTGAGAGCAAGTGTTGATATATCCTACTGTGTATATGAGCCAGAAAAGTACAGAAAAGGCTAATAACCAGTCTACTCCTTCTGTCCAATATGATTCTGTAGCAACGTTTCAACACTCATGTCTGTCGTAGAAACTGTAACCACCTGACATGTTTAATAGGGTTTTTTCCTATTGCTGTGAAATTTGTAGAAACAGTAATGCTGATATCCATATACAAGTAGTTTCTCAGATTTAATTTAGTGCATGCAAAAGACATTAATTTCAGCATGTGATCATCACACATCAGGCCAATTTTCTGTACATACATGTTATTAATACTTGATTTACAAACAAGATGTGAATGGGAATACTGAATTAAACAAATACTGCTCACTATCCTGAAACAAACCCAAACAAATCCCAGGAACAAAGTATGTTTTAAAAAGTATCTTTACTTTTTGATTAGAGTTTTTGGCTGACTGACTGGTTGAACTGACTGCATCATGACTTTTCTCATCTTCCTCTTTGTCAACAACCTCGTCTCCAATGTTCCCCATCTCCTCCTCCTCCTCTTCTTCACTGTCCTGATCATTACCTTCTCCTCCTCCCTTCTTTTTTTCACGCTTAAGGAGCTGTTCTTCTAAAAGCTTTTGGTGCAATTTGAGTTCTTCACATGCTTTGACAAATCCTGAATTAGAAACCAATTCAATTTGTCCCTTTTTAAGTAAATGTTGTCCTTTTTTACCCAAGCTTAATTAGAGTAAGGCTAAAATGTAAGGAATAATTAAAAATGATATAATTTAGTCCCTTTTCAGTCCAATGTATGGACAACTACCAACCAGATGCACCATGACACTTTTATTTTTTTGTCCAATCCCAACAATAACCTTCAAGCAATATTTACCAATATTAAGTCATCTGTAATGAACTTGTTAAACTGCAGACCAAAAGCATATAAAATTAAGACTTGTAACAAAGTTTATAGTATTCTTTTAAATGAAATTACCAACTGACACAATGAGAGGGAACTAATTGTTATATTGATTATCTAATTCAGAAACAGAAAACCATATAACTTCATCCAATATTTTGTTTTACAAAAAAAAATTATTTTTACAACATAGGAACTTAACAAGACTACCTACCTGCTGTTCGTTTTGCATTCAGTTCTTTCATGCCAATATTTATAGGCTTTATCTGTTCCTTTGGTATTAGTGCTCTGTAAGGATACATAACAAATCATAACATGGATTCATGTCTAAAATGCTCAGTGAGGATACATAATAAATTATAATTACTGATTCACATATAAAATGCTCTGTAAGAATACATAACAAATTACAACTACCACTAACTCGTGTATAAGGTGCTCTGTATGGATACATAAATTAAAACAACCATTGATTCATATATAAAGTGCTCTGTAATGATACATAACAAATTATAACATCTACTGATTCATATATAAAATGCTCAGTGAGGATACATAATAAATTATAATTACTGATTCACATATAAAATGCTTTGTAAGAATACATAACAAATTACAACAACCACTAACTCATGTATAAAGTGATCTGTATGGATACATAACAAATTAAAACAACCACTGATTTATATATAAAGAGCTCTGTAATGATACATAATAAATTATAACAACTACTGACTCAGGGATAAAGTGCTCTGTAAGGATACATAAACTGTAACAACCACTGATTCAGACATAAGTGCTCTGTTAAGGATACAAAAAAATTGTAACCACTGATTCATGTATAACATGCTCTGTACAGATACATAACAAATTATAACCAGGGGTCAAGCTAAACTTAAATTTGAGGGAGAAGTGACTTCTCCTTTTGGTCAAAACAGGGAGAAGTGAGACCAAAGCAAGAAACGTGATGTGTGTGTGTGTGTGTGTGTGTGTGTGTGCATTATCTTATATATGTGCTCCATTTCTCAGTATGCATTGAACAGTTTTAAGCAATGCCTTATTTTCAAGTTGAAAAAATATGTGTTATATGTTTATTATCAACCCATTACATGAACAAAAATTATTATATTTATACCCATTCTATTCACACTTGTATATGTGTGTTTGGATTGAGATACAGGCAAATTGGCCATATGACTTAAAAGTACAGCAGAAGCTGTAATTAATTTTAACTTAAAGCAGAAACAAGATTAGAGTCTGTAATTGCAAGCTGGTAAAAATGCTTAATAAACTACCACTTAATTATTTTATTTTATTTTTAGCAAAAGATTTCAAGCATTCTTTGAAACAATGCCTAATACATGTACATAGGAATAAATGCACAAGTGACTTCAAAGCATACTCTTCATCCTGATTTCCTTGTTCCCAATAAAACATTACTGTAACTATTCATAAACAACACACAGAAGCACTAAAGTAAATAGATAACTATACTGGACACTTTTCCCCCCAAAACCAAAACATTCAAGAACACGCATTGCACCATGCGAGTGCATCTATTTTTAGAAAGAGGGCTTTTCTAAATATAACTTTTCACTTTCTTTCTTTGTTATAACAAATTCATTAACAGAACTGCATATTTATGGTTGTATTGTTTGTCTAATGGTAATAATGATATGCATCAGTTAAATAGTATTTGCTTCACTACTATATATCTCTCTTGTAATTTCATGAAAATTAATTACGGTACGTCAGAAAACAACATTGACATTGCAGCATTAATTTGAATTTCACAACTGAGATTGTCACATGCTTTTGACCTACATTATTATATTTTTAAGATTAATCTCCAATCACATATTTAAACTTTGTTTTCATTATATTATATATTTTCCTGAATCCAATTACCCGATTATTTATGAATACAGACAGTTTAATGATGTGGTATATCATATACATAGCAATGTCTGCCATTACAAGTTTGCTTACAGTTTAAAACTGATTTTATAAAAAATACAGCAAATACAGCAGTTAAAATAACCATTTTTAAAAAAATAATAATTAGAAAACGCTCTTCACCGATCACATTTTTTAAAAGCAAATTACTATTTACATATTGATGCATTTCAACTTTTACAACAGTGCCAGAACTTACTGGCTACAAAGAGGGGGCATCTCAAAAGTCATAATCTAACAGCCATTTCATGTCTGAAAAATCAAATGGCAAATTCATTTTTTGCTTTCCTAACAGAATAAGGCAAAGTTTACAGTTCTCAGGCAACATTTTTGCCCACTTTGCCCACTGTAATTGATAACAATTACTGATTCATGTATAAAAGTGCTCTCCATGGATACATAATAAAATAAAACAACTACTCAAGCATAAGTGCTCTGCAGAGAGAAACAATTATATTAAACAATTACTTATTTATGTATAAAGTGCTCCATTAAGATACGAACAAATTATAACTACTGATTCAGGCATAAAATACTTTGTAAGGAGATAGAAAAAATTATAATAAACTATTAATTTCATGAAAGAAACCTCTGCAATGATGCAGAAACAACTATAATAAACAACTATTAATTCATGTAAAATGTGCTCTGCAATTTTGTTGTTGTTGTTCTGGGGCTTAAAGCCATTTTTCAGCACACGAAAGGCTATACATGGCAGCCAGTATTAATGGTGGTGGAAGAAACTGGAAAATCCACAGAAATAACCACCGACCCACGAGAAGCTAAGCTACTGGCAACAACTAATGATTCACAAATTATGTTAAAAATGTAAAGGATCCAATTTTTTTTTTGATATATTCCGAGCCTACTAACCTGTTGGTTTGTACCCCCTTGCCAATTTCAATAACGAAAACCTTTAATTTGATAAAAAGTGCAAAGAACTTAGTTGTTGTTGTTGTTGTGGGCTTAACATCATTTTTCAGCACATGATAGGCTATACATGGCGGCCAGTATTATTGGTGGAGGAAGAAACCGGGAAATCACCGGAAAGAACCACTGATCCACGAGAAGCTACTAGCAAGCTTTCTCACATATCTACATTCACAGAATCCTAGACTCAAACCCACGCAGACAGAGAACTTAGTCAATTCATTCATTGATTTATATTTTCTAACCAGATTGTGCGTAGAATGACATTAACACAGTCATTTACTGCACATTTTATGCTTAACGGAAGTTTTCAATATTATAGACGGACATGCATAAGACCCATTTCCAGTTCCTGGGCAAGTCCCTTTTAAGCAATGGGGTGTATGTGCGACTAAGGATGTACATACATATGTAGTCTGCTTCCAATATCTACAGTGTTGAATCAAGCAAAGGAAAAGAATGAAAAAAATGCCTTTCACATGAATTCCAAACTCAACATTATGGTAATTTATGGAATTATCCAGCAGTTACTGAATATGGTGGCCACTCAGGGTCCTGGTGACAGCATTAAACTCACCTTGATTCAAACTATTGTCAACCGACTATGTAAAAGTTTCTGTAATTAACAACAAGCCTGGAAGTGCTCCAGCAGTATAAATTCAAGTTAAAGTAAACATGAACAATGGTGTAGAAAATTGCTCTGGACTCACTCTTAATGAAGTCATGTACTGCTTACCTTTGATGCAGACTTCCAAAGAATCTAACATCATATTTGCTTTCTTCAAGGTAACGTATCACTTTTGCAGGCCAATAGCTGTATCCTTTTAATTTTGCATATACCAGTTCATGAGATATTTCCTGAAATACGAAGGAATGAGATTCATGTTAATTATGTTCTTGTTCATCACAATGGTAAATTGAAGACAGAAATGCTAAATGAAAATATCAAAACTATTTCATCATAAAATGTACTATCATTGTGATGTCAACTTAAGTGTCAAAAATAAATTACCAACTTGATACACAATGCTTTCTCAGTGTGATGCTAAGTGTCACAATAAATTACAAAGTGATATACAATGTCTTAACCATGTGGTGTTGACTTGAAATGTTGCAATAAATTAGAAAGATTTATACACCATGTTTTGTCAGTGTGGTGTTGACCTGAAGTGTCACAATAAATTACAAAGATTTATAAACTATGTTTCATGAGTGTGGTGTTGACCTGAATTGTCACAATAAATTACAAAGATTTATACACAATATTTTGTCAGTGTGAATTATATTGTTTACACATTCAATACACTCTGTTTAAATGTGTGTATCATACATCAAACCATTAATATGGTAGATTCTGATCTGCTGGAAGAACTTGGTCTATTCTGTATTTGTTTGCAAGCAGCATGAACCGAGCTGCTCATAAGGTAGACTTAGATATGTTGAAAAATCAGGGTCTATACAGTATTTGTGTGCAACATGCACCAATCTGCTAACAAGACAGACTTTAATCTGTTGAAAAACCATGGACTATTCTGTCTTTGTTTGTGTGTACCATGCACCAAACCACTAACAAGGTAGACTTGAATCTGTTGAAAAACCATGGTCTACACTGTATTTGTTTGTGTGAACCATGTACCAAACTGCTAACAAGGTAGACTTGGTTCTGTTGAAAAACCATGGTCTACACTGTATTTGTTTGTGTGAACCATGCACCAAACTGCTAACAAGGTAGACTTGGATCTGTTGAAAAACCATGGTCTACACTGTATTTGTTTGTGTGTACCATGCACCAAAACTGCTAACAAGGTAGACTTGGATCTGTTGAAAAACCATGATCTACACTGTATTTGTTTGTGTGTACCATGCACCAAACTGCTAACAAGGTAGACTTGCATCTGCCAGTATATCAGCATTGATACCCTTTATGTGTAACATGCACCAAACTTCTAATTAGGTGGAAAGCAACAACATTTATGCAAATATATGATCTGTCATTTTGCACCCAACATTCTATTCCTCTTTCACTCACCAATAATTTTTCAACAGGGATTTTTTTCTACAGTGTTGTCATGTAGCATCAAGTAAGGAGGAGTCAGATTAAGTTCTTAGAACTTGTGCCCAATCCAACTGTACTATATAGTGAGAGTAATTTACATGTACATTAAGCTGTATTTGCATTTAAAATGCACCAAACTACTAATAAGGCAGAGTTGGATCAGCTGAAAATTCAGGGATTTTACTGTTTTGTGTACAACATACAACAAATTGCTAAAAAATGTTGATTTAGTAACAATGGAAGATCAGGGTCCATACTGACTTTCTTTTAGGTGTACCATCTACTTAATGGCTAACAAAGCAAACTCAGACCAGAATACCAGGTTCAATAATATGGTTATGTATAAACATGCCCCAAACAGCTAACAAAGTAGATATAGGACTACGAGAAGATCAGGGCCTATACAGCATTTGTGTGTATCATGCACCAAACTACAAACAGATTTGGAAATTTTCTATTGCCATTTCATGCTGGGTGAGTGCATTTTTAGCCAATAAATGTAAATTAAACTAGAAATACATCAAAGGGTAATGTGTTCTGTACATCTTCAATACAGTAAATATTTCAGCATATACATACACAGTGCCCCCTCCAAACATTACACTATATCCTCAGTGTAATATAGAGCAAGCACACAAAACAGATCAAACATGGTATGAAGGTACTGATAGTACAGATGAATGATCAAATCCTGGAAATTCCAAATTAAATATAGATATTGATTACTACTGGATGGAGAGTGTGTAGTTAGTGTATCCCAAAATATCTTATTTCATAATGTTTTAATGTTACTACAAAACAAATTGTCAAATAATTTATATTACATGATATGTTGTAGTTAAGTAAAATGAAGTGTTTTGAGATACAGCATTATCTCCATTTATCCAGATAACACCTGTGTTTTTTAATTTTCATTTAGAATTCCCTTTATGTCTCAGCTTCTAACTGTTTAGAGCAAGTAGATTACATATTCTGATGTTTGTATATGTGTAAACAAAGTTTCAAAATGAGCATTTGATGGAGGGGCAATCTAAGACCTTATTTGCCACATAATTACTCCAGTTTGTGGCTTAAGGTCCAGCTGGTAAAATTTCTTGAGGTATTGTTAGGACCGTGTCCCATAAGAATTTAAGATGTACACAACAATCCTCAGGCAAAAGGTTTAGTCAAGGCTTTTGGCTATATCACCACTCAGACTGCACTGTTGTAGACTGCTAGTCACCCATATAATTTGATATACATGGACTGGAGTTTCCTGGTCCCTTTGCAGAAATTTATGTAGCTAGTACTGTTGCACAGAAACTGTCTCACTGTATCAAAAGAGGTAACCACTAAGTCAGATCATATCTTCTGATGATCAGAATGAGCTGTCCCTTCATACAACATGAATTCAAATAGAGAAGCATGAACTCTATTCTAACTAGCAGGAGTGAATAGCATTCCTCTAAGTCAATAATGTCTAACCAGTTGGGGAGTAATT
Source organism: Potamilus streckersoni (assembly GCA_016746295.1). NCBI lineage: Eukaryota > Metazoa > Mollusca > Bivalvia > Unionida > Unionidae > Potamilus > Potamilus streckersoni. The sequence continues at coordinate 4,239,408 of JAEAOA010000895.1, read as the reverse complement.
GTGTTGGTACATATATGTCACTTACTGATTGAGCAAAAGTTATAAATGTACTTACACAAGGCTGGCAGAACCAGTCCTTTGGTTTTGCATTGGACATATAGTAACAGTTCTGACATTGCGACATCTCATCTAACTGAAACAGAAGTCATAAAAAGTTTACTTAAAGCTCATGCAGTATCATACATTCATAGTTTCCTAATTTTCAGCTAGCATGACTTGATTATTAACTTACTAAAACCTAAAATAACCAAGACAATTCAGCCAAAATTTCTGAATAAATAACTATTTAAAAAGATACACCTTGCAGGCAGGACTTTTAGTGCAGAAAATCATACATTATCTATGAGTGTATATTAAATGTTTCACACTGGATAAGCATATTCCAGGAAATCATTTTTCTCACTTGTTTGCTAAGTGTAGAGATGTTCTGCAGAGGCACTTTTTATGACAGAGAATGCTGACAATGGAAGTCAGGCGAGTTCTTATCAAAATAAAGATGCATACAAATCTGGATCCAACTTTCAGAGACATAACTCCATTTAACAATAAAAAATAATCTTCTTAGTAGGATGAAAACATTTCATATCCCTCCTAGATGATCTGAGATGTAAGTTTGGCCCCACTCCTCTTTCTTCAAGTAGATGCTGTTGGTCAGTGACCTGTTATATCTGCACTGCTTTGTGGCCAAGGTATGGATATACATGTCACCATGATGGAGAAGATTTGATTCCCTAGAACTCATGTTCCCATATCCCTTTGGGATTGTAGGGGAGCATAGGAAATGAGAGGGATGCTGATGTGATCCTCTTACCTACTCATACAAATATACCAACTTTCTGATACTAACAGAATTAATGAGCAAACTCAAGACAAAAGAACTATCAACCCAATCCCTGTCCTTATACCAATGGTGGGACTGGTCTTTAATTGGTGGTAGGCACTTAAGGCCAGTGATTGAATGTAAGATGGGCATATTCTCATTTTTAGGACCAAATAATTGCCAAAAGAAGTCTTTTTGTGAAAACTTCCTAATTTAATATGGTCTTCTCTTCTGTAGAAGTGGCAATAATAAGACTTTCAAAATGGCCACTTTATTGGTGGTAATACTGAATATCAGCTCTGCATCATTTTCCTTGTGGACCAACACGAAATGATACAAAATTCTTCTCAAAGCCCAATATGACTTTCAACCCATTAGCTGTAATATAACAAGATTTTTCATGCCACCACAACAACTATACTGAATATCAAACTAGCACCATTATCGTTTAGGACCAAATAAGATTTTTGTGTGTGTGTCTGTATTTCAGATTTTCAATGTAGCTTTGACAATTTTTCAGTCATATCATTACAATTTCTGCAGTGTAAACTTTATAGTTATATCCAGCAATGGGGAATCATGCTGTAGTCATGTAGCATCATATCCCACCCAGTCACATTATCCTGACACCTGGACAACCAGTCCTAACACTAAACTCTTAATGCTGAGCAACAAGTGAAGCAGCTGCTAGTACCATTGTTATAAATCTTTGGTATGACTTAGCCAGGGTTTGAACCCATAACCTCCTGCATCTGAGGTGGATGCTCTAACAACTTATGCCACAGGAGCTAAGCATTATATTGTAAAAACCACATGTCATTATAATCATCCATTCAAGAGTCGTAGCTATAATAGCATTTTCAATATTGCCAATACTTCTGCAATTTTGGAGATCATAGCACTATTTTCATTTTAACTAACTAGTCACAATAAGATGTTTTTTGCTAAAACTCCATGACAATGTTTTTCTGTTTAAGTTGTAGCGACTAGAAGATTTTTAAGATGGCTGCATTGGTGGCCATATAATATATCAGATCAGCATCATTTTCATTTAGGATCAACCTGATATCATAATTAGATTTTGGTAAATAACCCTTGTTGATTTACCCATCCATCTTACAGAAGTAGCCAGTTATATAGGAGTCAGTTACTCATCAATTGATTAAAGATCAACCAGACATTGTAGGAAAGTTTGTGGAGAAAAACCCACATTAATATAACTTTTCATTCAGGATTACTAGCAACAAAATTTAAAAAAATGTTTGCCATGTCAAGTAAGCACAATTATCATTTTCAGACAACTAGTCATAACAGAACATGTTTCTAGTGAAAACCCTATGTTGATATGACCATCTGCTGTAGTGAAGGATCAAAAGCAAGATTTTCAACATAGCTATCATGTTTGCCATTTTGTTTGTCCAAATGGCACCAATCAAATTCAACCAAAGTCTCATCAATGTCATGATGAATATAAAATCTGGCTGATTTTCTAGAAAACAATAAGGAGTTGTAAAATACTAAAGTCTATGATTATGACAATCAGGGGATATAACTGCAATATGATGAAGCAAAATACTAACAATCACACCAAGGTGTCACATAGAAAAATTATTTGAAATCCAATAATAAATATGGAAATTATTAAGCAGAAGCAGAAGTTGCTTGGTTCAGCAATCAGGGAATATGATGTTTTTTCAGGATGATGCTGGAAAATTCTCAATGTCTCTTCAATATAAGGTTGCACAGCAAATTTGGTTGGAACACAAGGGAATTTTTCTGCAGAATGAAAGTGACAGGGTTGGATAATCACAAAGCAATGACGCAGAATGCTGGCAATCAAACAATGACACAGAACACTGGCAATCAAACTCCACCAAAGTCTTCTCAATATCAAGCTGCAAACCAAACTCAGCTGAAATCCAGCAATAACTAGACCTGTCAATGAAAGCTTATAGAATACCAATGCAAGATAACAAGTGCAACCACAATTTAATAAAACTGAAGATTTTTCTAAAAGTAAATGATCAGAAAAATCCAATGATATATTGGACACAAACTCATCTCAGAAAATAACTGCAAACTAAGTTTCATTAAAAAATATCTACAATGGTTTAGGTGATACCGACTCAGCACAAACAATAAAAAGAATTTAGAATTAAACTAGATAAAAATCTTTAACATAATCTGAGAGACTTTATCATACAGAACACATGGTCTATTGTGATTTAGATACCTACATGAAGTTTCCTAAAAATAAAAGGATTCAGAGGATATTAAGTAAAAATAAGTTTGATGAATGGAATGACAAGCTGATTCAATTATCCCCACCCCAAACTTCATCTGCATAAGACATCACTGTCTTGTAGCATCCCCACCATCCAAAACTTCATCTGTGGAGGTATTTATTAGCAATATCCCCCACCCCAAACTTCATCTATGTAAGAAATCACTTGTAGTATCCCCTCTACCTAAGCTTCATCTGTGGAAGATAGCAGAATTGCTGTGTAGAAACAAAAGTCAGTTGGATGGAGAGATAATTTGAAAGAAGCATATATGTATAAATTCAATTTAATATCCCCAGGCTTATCTGTGAAAAGCTAAAGACTAAACGTTTAAAACATTTTATAAAATATCTACCTTCAGCACAACTCAAAGTAGTGTGGAATCTAACAGTTAAAATTGTTACTAGTTTAAAATGTATCAAGGTGTTTGACAAGAAAATGGAGCAGAGGATTGAGAATAATTTAGGTATACAAGAGTTACCAAATTTTTTATTTTAAATCTGACCAAAGTTTTTTTAATAATAGAAATTTGACATGATGTGTTTCTATCCTGTGAGTTAATTTACTTTTGTGGGTATAAATTCTTGTTTAATTATGTAGAAAGTTACATCTGCATCAGTACTTAAATTCATGGCCCTTTCTCTGATGGGTAATGGGTTGTGTTGTTTACACAAGTGTTTTACAATTCATTTGGTTCTTTAAATTAGTGATGTAGCAAATCATAACACGAAGTGTAGAATGTCTGAAATAAAAAAGCAAAAAATAATACCATTCCTTTGTTACATACTTCAGCCAGTCCAAAAAAATTCAGCAATACAAAAAACTTGCTCTCTGAAATCAGGCCTATTACCTACAAGTCCCATTAAGGATCTTAAAATATGTTTAATAGTATGTAAACCTAAGACTTACATCATATTTGCAGTCCCTGATCATAATTCTGGCCAGCTCAGCCATCCCATCCTTGGTATCATCTGCAATAGTCACATTACAAAGTTTATTACAAGAATAACAACAAATTTACCCACTATTACAAATCTATATTCTTAAACAAAGTAATAGGAAAGAATGAAAACAGTTTTTGTAAAATTCAACAAATAAATTATTTCCTTAAATACAAAGTTTAAATATCAAAGGCATTTAAGTACTGTGAATTAAATCTCAAACAGCCCCAAAAGGTCTACCACCAATCATAATGAATAAAGTTCCAATTAACTTCCAGAGGTATCTGAAATAAGATCCAGCATTGAGCATGTGCTGATGTGCTGTTGTTTTGAATGTGCTAAAGTACCAGTGCCCTAAAGAGTAATAATGTACTAACGGTCTTCCAAGTAATCACAATAGTATAATCCAAGATGTCCTTTACTGAATTCACTATAAATCTAAGTTAATGTTTTTGTCCAAGAATATTTTTACAAGCACTCCATCCAGACTAATTTTTGTGTCTGCTATTATTGCAGGAAGGAGTAATTTCTCAAAAAAACAAGACTATAAAAAATATAAGACATAAAAGAAGACTCAGAATGTATGACAAAAGATCATCTTAACAATTAACCCACACTCATAAGGAAATATTAAACTATACATTATTTGTTCACCAAATAAACATAAGTGTCTCTAGTCAGAACAACGCAAATTTGATTTTGGACAATAGTATGTGTGTTAATTTGGATTTTTAATGCAGCTTTAACAGTTTTAGTCACATTGCTACAATATCTGCAGTGAGGCACTTTATAGTGATATCTAGTACTGGGGCATCATGCCACCCAGTCTTAAGATGAGAGATCATAATGCTGAGCAAAATGCAGTCAGCTACAAGTACCAATTTTATAAATCTTTGGTATGACTCAAATGGGATTTGAACTTATTACCAACAGTTTAGGCCACCAGAGCAGTCAAATTTGGACAAGGTCAAGCCCAAAATACAATTTTCCTAAAAAGTAATGCATTAAAAAAAAAAAAACATACAATGCAAATTAAATATACATAACACCATATACACAAACCAAACTGAACAAAGACTTCCAATCATCAGCCATTAATAAATAATGTCTATTTTTACAACTTAAGTACATGCATTGTTAGTTTTCAAGAGTGTTCAGGGCACTGGGTGACAAGTGGTCTAAAGCACTTGCCTTCACCGATCATAGCCATATACATCTGCCTACATGGGTTCAAGTCTTGACTCAGCCAATGTTTGCATTTAAGAAAGTTGTTAGTAGCTCCCCCTGGGTTAGTGATTCTTACTGGGGTTTTCTGGGTTCTTCTGCCGCCAGTTATACTGACTGCCATGTTTAAGCCATCCTGTACTGATGGTAGCTGTTGGACAATTCACCTTACTGTGTGGAAAATGAGCTAAGGAACAGATGGCTGGGTCATCAGATAGGCGGACATCATAATATTGTACACTCCACATTATGTCATCTATTTAAAAAAAAACGATCACTATATATTCTGGTTTGTCTTAGCATCAAAACTGCTAAAAAGTCATCTGCTTGTAACATGAACATATGAAAAAGGGGGTAAATTCCAACAGCGTTTAGTTACTGTTAGAGTAAATGTTCACAGATTCAAACTACATAACTATGTGGATGGTTTGGGATGGTGTGTCTGTATTATGATTAGGTAAGTAAAAACACTATTTTCACAAACTGGTTTTCTCTTCAAATACTATGTTTAACTTAGCAGAATAATTTAACTGCTGAAAAAGTTAATCTCCTTACCACAAAGTTGGGCATTTATATGGTTTCCTACATTATGTGAAGCAGATTTAAGTCTCATATGATAGTATTTAAGGACAGTACATGGTCTATGAATATTTTAATAACAATTTGTTCTTGCAAATCCAGTCAAAGTTGAGTGACGTCCATCAGTATGAACGTGTGAAGGGATTTTGTTTCTACAGCTGGCATATCTGAAGTCATCTGTGTGTGTGCATGTGTGATTTGGATTTTTAATGTATCTTTAACATTTTTTCAGTCATATTGTTATGACGCCTGCAGTGTGGCAGTTTTTAGTGATGTCTAGGACTGGAGCATCATGCCACAGACATGTAGCATGATGTCCCACCTAGTCACATTATCCTGACACCAGGTCAACCAGTCTTAACAGAAACCTCTTAATGTTGAGCACCAAGCGAGGCAGCTGTTAGTACCAATTTTAAGTCATTGGTATACTCAGATGGGGATCAAATACTCAACCTCCCTCATTCGAGGTGGACACTCTAACCACTAGGCCACCAGAGTGGTAATTAGTCATTTTTGTAAAATTTGTACAATTCACTAAGGTTTTGCAAACAATTACAGGGTTATTCCCTTTCAGAAATTAAGTTATTCATATTCCCAACTTTTTCACTATCCTGGTAGTTTGAAAACCCTGGGAAGGCCGAGTCTTTACAGTACATTATTGGATCAAGACAGGAAAATGAAGCTTGTGACCACGAGTCTTCAAAACCGTAAGTGTGATGTCTTCAGTGAAGGTAGTAATGATGGAGCTGGCAAGGTAGGTTGTCATAGATGATAAACATGGCTGGCACCATCCATGCTAGAAGAGAGCAGAGATGTCCACTGTCAACCAGGGAAATTAAGGACAAAGGGATAAAACTCTGTGGCACTTAATGCAGCAAATAAAAATTCCATGTGGAAGGCAGAAGAACAATAAAATCATTTAAAACATTACAAAACATGAATATGTGCAGTTATACTACACTATTTACAGTGCAGATCTCTCTATATTCTTTTATTTCTTCTCCAAAGTGCTATTGACTCTTTTCAGCTTTGTCTGAAGGTCCTATTCCAGAAATATTTCCACATGGCAAAGGTCGGATCCAGATTTATCATGCCATGTGGCTCCTTCTCAGCTCTCAATTTTTTTGGACAGATTTTTGTATCTTTAAAACATGAAAGACCAAAAGCACTCTAGCTGTGTGGTGGAAACTGATAATATGTAACAATTTAATTGAAAAGACTATGTAAAGGACCAAAAGTATCCACATATGGCTTCAACTTCAGCCAAATTATTCTTTTGGTTGATTTTTTAAAATGAAAATTCCTTCTTTTATACTGCATTGTGATGGCTCAGCAACTCGAGACATTCACACCAAATTAAAGATGATGGGCATCTCTGAGATACTGATCTCCAGACAACCACTATGTGTATCATCAAAAGTTCAAGACAAGCACATGGTTTTTAGGCATGGGAAGTCACCACAGCTGGTACCAGTGATGGACCTGTCTAATACCAGTCCAAGATGCTTCACAATTTAAGCTGGGTATGCATGGCATAACCATATGCATGACAGCATTTTTAGATGGAGACTGCATATACTGGAAAAACATCACAGTACCAAGTCCTAGTATCAGAAGGCATAGTTAGAGTCTGTGCCTGATCAGATGTAGATGTGAGATAGAGCTATCTTGTGCTCAATTCTAGATCAGGTTATCCTAAAAAACTACCACTAAAGCCACTGGGGTCCGCAAGTGGTGATGAAATGAAATGTTCAGTATTGGTCCAGATGGGCTGCTATACAACATGGGTACAGGCTTGGTAGTCTGTACCATGCTGTGGTTGTAGCAATGTGGCAAAGGCATGAACATCCATGTAGGAAAAGTAATGACACGATTTTTATAAAGGCCACTGTGGCAGCCATATTGAATATCAAACTGGTACCATTTTCATTTAGGACCAAGCAGAAATCAAAAGAAGTTCTTCAGTGAAAATCATATGTTGATATGCCCAACCATACAGGAAGACCAGTATAGCTAAACCTAACTTCTACTACTAACTTTGGCAAAATGGATCTACAGTTACAAAAAATTAAATTTCACTTGTGATGCATAAGGCATCAAGTTACTGAAATCATCCTGTGCAGTCTGCATTCACTCAGATCTATACAGCAAAGATGAGAATCTATTTTCTGTTCTTTTCACAAATGCAAAGTACAAAAAATGTTTTGTGTTACAGACCCAGAAATAGACAAGTGAAACCAAAACAAGCTTGTTTATTATTAGTGGGTTTAGTGCCATGATTTTACAGAAACAAAATGCTGTTATAATTTTGGCTAGGGTCATTTGAATATCCACAATGTTAGTATTTACCCAATTATTATTCTACACATTACAAACAAAATATCAGCCTTGTAATTTGTGGTTTGTATTACAGACCCAATTAATACTGACACATCATCATAAAGAAGATGTTAGCCTTGTAATTTGTGCCATGATATATCAACATTAACAAGATATCAGCCTTGTAGTTTGTGCCTTGTGTTACAGACCTAATTAGTATGATAAATCCCCATAAATAAGATATCAGCCTTGTAGTTTGTGCCTTGTGTTACAGACCTAATTAGTATGATAATACATCCCCATAAATAAGATATCAGCCTTGTAAATTGTGCCTTGTTACGGACCTAATTAGTATGATGCATCCCCTTAAATAAGGTATCAGCCTTGTAACTTATGTTTTGTGTTACAGACCCAGAAATAGACAAGTGAAACCAAAACAAACTTGTTTATTATTAGTGGGTTTAGTGCCATTTTAAGCACAAGATAGCTATATATGGCAGCCAGTATATCTAGTGAAGAACCCTGGAAGAACCACTAACCCACAGCAAGCTACTGGCAAACTTTCTAATATACATGTTAGCTGAGCCAAGAGTCATATGGACTTATTAAAAATGTCAGTGGGTTCCCAAAACAAAAACAGAATGCATAATGAACACCAATGAAATGCATCATGAACACAAGCAAACAAGAATAGAGAATATAAGTTCTACAATAATGAATAATAAATAAAAGCAAAATGAAGTACAAATGCATTTCATGAATGGATTTCAAAATCTCTTACCAATAATTTTAACTAAGCTAAATCTGCATAATAATCTGGAATCTGATTCTTTACATTGACAAAATTTCACTACCTGATGAGATAGCTGAAAGCAAATGTAAATAAAAACAAAAATGAAATGCAGACTGTGTGCAAATATAATGCAGTTGAAATACAGATGTGGTAAAATTCCACATTTCAGGGTTATGTACTCACTTGGCAGTTTTGGTAAAATTACACATTTCAGGGTCTGCATTTACAGAGCAGATGAAGAAAAAGCTTCACCTAGAATTGCAACAGTGTTTGTTCCTGCTCCTGATTTAGAAACAAAAACTGTACAATAATAAATTTGTTAATGGTATCATTAACAAACCACAATCTCTAAACAAAAGCTGTTAACATAAAACAAATAACAACTGACCTCCATATATCAAGAAGACATTATGGTAAACAAGTTTTGAATCGGACAGAAACTCTTCTACTGTTCTATACTGGCTCTCTGTCACTTTCTGTTCCATCTTATTCAAATCCATGGGTTTGTAGACAAAAAATGGCATGTATTTCTTTTCCTCCTCCCGGTGCCCAATTCTGTGAAGCTCTCGTGTCTGATAAAGGAAAGCAGTTTGACAACATTATCATGTATTAGAGCACTGTAAGCATGGCGACATGAATCAATCTAAAACATGTACTCTGAATCTTCTGTACTTCAATAGGTCAAAAGCCTCAATCAATCAATATAAAGACAGGTGCTCTGAATCTTCAGTATTTCAGTAGGTAAAATTTAAATTATTGTCAGACATATGTAAATGTCACATCCAGAATTCTGATTTGACTTTAAATATAATCTGTTAGAATGGCAAAATCCTTGGAAGAGCTCCCATCGCTAATAGACCTTTTGGCAAACAAATTAAATAAGGTACATTTTATACACTCATCTAGTACTGCATGCAGCATGACCTGACACTGTCCATAAACTTTTTTGTGTTACTTTCCTAGATAACAAATGCTTTCCCCACCAAACTTGGTTGACGTGTAAACCACAAAGTGGAGGTATGCATATAGTAAAGGTATTCAGCTCCCAACTAATCTTCAAAGAGGTATGGTTTTGTACTAAATATGAATATAAATGTACCATTAAGTGTCTCCGCCTTCTTGACAACAACAGATACTATACTGATTAAACTTGGCTGACATTTGACAAGGAGAGTCAAGTCAGATTAATTTTTTAAGAGTTAGTCATATTTATTGTATTTAAACTATATGAATATAATTTTGTGTTGTCTAATTCTCCTAGATGACAAATGCTATCTCAATAGAACTTGTATACTACAATGAACATTCTGACTCACCTACTTTCTGTTAAAATGTTGTCTTTTGTGATTCTTTTTAAAACACAATATCTTCAAACTTGGCTATTTTATGAAGAAAAGCTTCAAAAAGTGGTATATATTCCACTCCGGTGCTTATTCATAAGTCAACAGCACTGCATGTATTAATTTTAACATGTATTGAAGAGAATGCACTACCCCATCAGGTGGCTGGCTCTCTTATTATTATATGGTAGATATAGATTTTTTTTCTCCATGTTTAATGTGTACATTAAAACATAGAGCCAGCAAATTAAAACATTATAAAAGATAATGATGTTGTTTGCAAGTTGTCACCATAAACTCAAGAGCTCTACATAAGCCTGTTTGCAAGAAATTTACCATATATTTGCAGAAGGTTCTTGGTTATACACTTGAAAATAGACTTACGAGCACTTGGGGTCTTCTTCCATCAACAAAACTTGCTGCCATTGGTACATAAATACATAAAGATGCTTCTTAAGGCAGAATGTTTATTGTGGTGAACCTTAATTATAATACACTTACCTGTATTTGTGGAAAAAAAGGCAGACTAACCTACCCATCCTTTTGGGGTTATGTAAACCTAAACCAGTCTTTTTTAGCCTAAGCAGTGTAACCAAACTAAATGGCAAACATATACAATAATGGAAACATGCAAGCACACATCAACAAGGAAATTCAGTGAATTTTTGTCCTTTGTGTAAAATAGGGCAAAACCAATTAGCATTTTTCTACTGATTTCCAATTCCAGATTTTGGGCATGAATTTTTTCCGATTCCAGATACGATTTGATTAATAGGAAATGCCTACTACCAGGAGTTATTTGCCTCTAGCACATCCGATCAAAATCTTGCCTCTGCATCCCTGTCATCTGAATTCACGTGCGAGCGTGAATTGGATTCATATCTAGTTAAGAAAAATCAGCTGAGGACTTCACCACCAACAGACTTAAAACGGATCGTGAAATCCTGAAAACAAATATTCTAGCTTCTGGCAGCTGTCGCTAAACATTTTTGTTCAATACTGCCCTCTAGTGTTGATAGTGAAAGAAGTTTTAGCACTACAGGTGCTATTTGCAGTGTCAAACAATTGAGTATGTCTGCTGAAAAAAAAACAGAGATGCTACTATTTCTTGCAAACAACTTGGAAGTTATAAATTTTGATTATTAAATTTCTTTTATTATCTATTAAACTGCATGCGTCATGCCCATGTGCATTAAAATATTTTAATAAATTTAAATCTTATGGTCTAACTCAAGTATTATCATTTCACTCCATTGTGTTGATCATATTGGACTTATCTGACTTCTTATGTAACTTTATTAACACACTATCGAATGACATGCAGTGTTAGACACAGTGCTATAGAAATTCAACTTTATTATTTTTATTATCTGAATCTGTCATTCCTGTCTTGTCCAGTTCAAAAGTCGGTTATGCCTTAGTGTAAAATATTAAAGTTCACAACATTAAAATCTGATGATGACCTTTGAAACATTTAAAAATTACCAGGCAGACAAAAGAACTATCAAAATCTCAAAGAAAACAGTGTAGAAAAGTTTGATCAATTCCCCTAACCTTGAATATAAAACCTTGATCATGATACATGATATGCTATCAGAAGTATAAGTTTACCATAATTCATCCCTGCATCTCAAACAGATTTTATGATATGTAGCACAACAAACGAAACATTAAAATAAGAACCTCAGATGTTCAAAGCAACACAGCTTCCAATGATAATTTATAATTATTCCAGGAATCATCCATTTAAATGAAACAGATCTTACATTAGAATGAAGAAGGACAAAAGTGACTGGAACCTAAAATATTAATCTGTCACCTTGACTCTGAAAAGATGACACTAAATGTAGTGAGCAATACACCTTTTAAAACATATACAACTATGCCAGATTCTTCCCTTATTCTAGTAAGTAGAAAAATTCAGCACATATTATCAACACATTGACTCTGAAGATAGGTTAACAAATGTGGTAAACAACATACAAGATAATAATGACAAATGAGTATAATAGATTGCATGCCTTTTTTCAAAAAACTCTGAAAGATATGAAGTGGAAATAAAAGGGCAATGGAATATATAAATCACAGAACCTTAACCTTAAAGATAGTGCCACCTTGTGGTAAATGACAAAAATCTAGTGATGATGTACAAGTATAGCAAGCTTCATCTGTTAACCTCAAATGTCTTAATAGTTTTGAGTGCAAGGAAATTGTGATTGAAATATAAATATTAAGCTATGACCTTGAACCTGAAGATAGGACCTGAAATATAAATATTAAGCTATGACCTTGAACCTGAAGATAGGACTTCTACTGTAGCATGAGACATCTTCTAGTGATGAAGTTTCATCTGTTAATATCAAACAGTTTTAAAATTACAGAGTAAAATGAAATGTTTGATGCAAATATAATATACTGAGCCATGACCTTGACCCTGAAGAAAGTATGCAGAATGTGATGCATGAAAAACCTTTTCTTAATACCAGGTTTCATCTGTAATCACAGAAATGGCTTTGTATAGTTATTAAGCAATAGGGAAAGTATGATGGTAATGTAAAATATTGATCCATGGCCTTACACTTTAACATAGCACATTTAATGTGGCAAATTACAAACAGCCTGATGATGATGTACAAATATACCATGTATCATCCATTACTCTCAAATGGTTTTTCAGTTACAGAGCAGAAACAAAAGTGCAATGGATGGAGAAGCAGACCAAAATGACAATAATATACTCCACCTTTTTTCAAAATATGAAGTGGCCAGATAAGTACATTAATACATTTTTTCCTTAAGTGCTGGGAAAATAATGACAGAAGTTTTCTTTCTCATAAAAATTGGGGAAAAATTACAGAATTATTCTTTCTCATAAAAGGAGGGAAAATAATGACATAATTTTTAAATAAATGTCTTCTTACAAATCTGAAAAACTGGCTTTCCAAATCAATTAAATTTTGTATACAGTCAAACAGGTCTTAATCAGCCACTTCTGAAAAGCAAGACTGGTAGTTTCTCAAGCTTGTTTCTTAATAGAGGTTCATTTAATTCAGATTTGGGGCTAAAGAAATTTCTTAAACTCAATATATATGAGTAGTGATTACCTAAAGGGTGATTCCAAATGTAAGCTCAATAATATCCAATTAAAGAATGATGCAAATAAGTTTCCTAATCTTACTTTTTCCTTCAATCTCATTACTGTGTAACTCAGCAGTGTGTTCAGTAACTTTCTTTTGGTTTTGTTTTTCTTTCTTCCAGCCTGAAAATATTGAAGGCAAATTATTTCATTAATTTTATAAAAACAATTAGAGTAAATTGTATATTTAATAACACTTTATCTGCAATAAAAGTTACAAATACAACCAATACCTAGCAAATCCTGCACTCCCAAGCTAAGATATCCATTCATCACATTTTCATGATAAGGACTTCATCACCAAACTAATTTCATCTCTACTGACTGTTGGCATTGCTCGATAGAATGGTGAAGTGATTTTAACAGATTATCCCAGATATGTGTCAGGTTGCAATGCCCTCCTCCCTGTTCAGCAAAGTATGAATCATGATTAATAGCAACTCCCTGGCATGGTTATCAGTGAGATTCTCAACAAAAAGTCTAGGCTATGCTAAGATTCTTGAAATACAGCAAAAAGGAGCAAGTGAAACATGAACCTAATGCTACAAAGTTAAAAACATTTCTGGTTATGCTCTGTGAGGATGGCTTCAACATTCCCCAAGCCTGCACTGTCTCTTAACTACTGGGCATTCAGTGTGGAGGCCAAGCACAGATCTCATTTAAAAAGTCAAAAACTAATCAGAAATGTGGCTGAAAAATAAAGGTCTGTTAATGTTTTGGTCTTAAAACTGCCTTTAAAAGCAATGCAGCCAGACAAAGACTACCAGAAGTGTGAACCGTCTGAAAGAAAGTTGGTCTTTCAAGGTTAATAGATTTATGGATGCAGGAATTCTAAAACAGGTGGAGCATTATGAGGTAGACTGAACTCAAAAGTCAGATGAGTTCTTCAATAGATTTACAAAAGACAACTTGCATCTTCCTCTGATGTTTTAAGATACAGAAGAAAACTGGCCGTATCTTGGGCTTGGGACTGAGTATACCAAGGAAATGGATCACCAAACCAGGTATGATGTCACAAAGGGGCATTGGCTTGGACTATGCTGGAGATGGGGTGAATGTGGTCAGAGGACAGCTGATAACTAGTGCTAAAGCTGGCTAATGGCTATTGAGACAATGAGACAACTGGGCTTGCAAAGATCGATGAGTTGTATACCACATCAGTACACAAGCTCAAAAGTCTGTTCAGTGCTTGTATGCTCTGATTGTGACACTGGGTAATGGCAAAGCTGTAAATGTGTGGAAGGCCCAAGGCATTAGAGACAGTTATTGCTTATGCTGAATGGACTATATTTCTGGCTCAAAACACTCAACCATGACGACGCAGGTATTTGAGGTGGCACCTGCAGCAATAATGAAAGTATATGCATTCTTTTGTTTGAATTTGTTTACTACGTCAATACCCTGGAGAAGCTACTTTGGTCATCATGGCTGTTCAACACTCTTTCAAATGCAATGACTAAACTTCCCAAGTATAACTCAAACAGAATTTATACAGGTGAGGTGGTTATCCTCTACCATATTTAATCTCTAATACATCCAACATCCAACAATACATTAAACCCATTGCTGCTAATATATCTAAGCAGAAAAGCAATTGTTAAAGGTATGTGCCAGGTCAAATCAGTAAAATGTAATAATGTGATATAATATAAAGTGAATGCCATGAACTAAGATAAATGCTGCCAACAGAAATGATCTTATTACTAGCAATAAATGATCATTTTCTAAATTCAGCTCAGAACTATATACCATAGGGTTAGCTTATCACAAAAATAAATTCAACAACTGAGGTCTAAAATATTACCATATAACAGTAACATAGCATACTCTGTAAAAAGGATGGAATACAATAAAAAAAACATGGAAAACCCAGAAAAGAGTGGATAAAGGAAATATTTTTTTTTGCAGAATTTAGCATGGAAACCCAGACATTGTGAACGGAAAATGCTGGAAAAGTCTGGAAATTATGGACAGTCTGGAGTTAGAATTTTTCAAGATGGAAAACCACCGAAATCTGGAATTTTTTTCATGTTACTCTGGAAGAGCCTAGAATTTTAGTCCAAATTCTCCATTGTATTCCATTGTAAACAGCCAGTCTTTTCCACCATTTTTCATGCATTTTTTCCATGGATTTTCATGCTAGAATTGTCCAGCATTTTCCATTCTCTTGTTTCCATTGTTTTCCAACCTACCATTGGGCAGAGCCAGGAATATTAATCCAAATGCTCCATGGTTTTCCATGCTAGAATTGTCCAGCATTTTCCATACTTTTCCATGTCTTTTTTTCCCATGGTTTTCCAGACTACCCTGGACATTGAGAACCTGGCATATTAGTCCAAATAGTTTTCCATGGTTTTTCATAGAATACCATGGAAAATGTATAGCTGGGGAGTGAGATGTGCAATATATTAAACATTTTCCTGAGAAGAAGAAAACTTCAAAAGAACACTCCTTAGTTGGTGAGAAGGGACAAAGTGGAATGTATTTACAATGCCACATGTGAAAAATTGTTGACCAAGTATAAGTGGAATGAATTTATTATCTTGTGAGAATATGCTGACAAAGTACATGTTTACTGTACATATATATATGTACATGTATATTTGTGAGGTTTCTTATGGAAACATGCTAACTAGGGAAAACTGGATTATATTTGCAATGTTTCTTTTGAGAAAATACTGACCAGACATGAGTGGAATGTATTTGTAATGTCTCTTGTAAGAACATACATACTAACCAAGCAGGAGTGTAAAGTATTTGAAATGTCTCTAGTGAATGACCAAGCAAAAAAGTGGAATGTATTTGCAATGTCTCTAGTGAAAGTTGTTGTTGTTGTTGTGCTTAACGCTATTTTTCAGCACACAATAGGCTATTCATTGCGGCCAGTATTATTGGTGGAGGAAAGAACTGGGAAATCCGAAGAAAGAACCACTGACCGACGAGAAGCTACTGGCAAGCTTTCTTACATATCCACAACCACCGAATCTTGGACTCGAACCCACGAAAACAGAGGTGAAATGGCAGTGATCCATAACAGACATCGCTTTAGACCACTCTGCCACTCCTCTAGTGAAAGCACGTTGACCATGCATCTGTAAAAGCAGAAACTGATAACAAGGGATTCATTGCCAATCACTCTATTAAAGGGAAGAATACTCTTGCTTGACTTCTGTCTCAATCAGAAGATGACTGTAACATTGTGGCAAACATCTTTCTTTGCTTGGGATAGCTTGGATTGTGAGGTAATGGTCATACTCCATAAATGTTATAATGGCAACACAAGGAAAATATATAAAAACTTTGCATTGTTATATGCATGACTCAAGTATACTTATTACTTTCAATTTACTAAATTTGGAAAATAATAGTCATTCTTCTCTGTCTCTTCTATGATGACTGAAAATGTACAAAGTCATTATATGCGTATTTCTCTCAGACTTGACATATATACTTTTATGAGGTCCGCTGATCTCAAACATAGGAATTTTATATGTTGCCTAAATATTATATGCTGTTTATTTTAGTATTAAACTATCTGTCATTTGATCTATGGTAATAAAATCTGATCATCTAAGAATAATGATAATACATGTACCATATCTTCATGCATATATTCCATGGGTTATACTGAATTGTACATACTACGTACCCACCATGTGTGGTATCTCAATGGGTTCTTTTTCAAAGTCATCAGCTTAGTTTTAAATTACAGAGATATTGTTTTTAATAACTGTGCAATAATGATTTTAATTAATGTGTAATAATGATTTTAATAACTGTGTAATAATGATTTTTAATTAATGTGTAATAATGATTATTAATTACTGTATAATAATGATTTTTAATAACTGTGTAATGATTTTTAATTAATGTGTAATAATGATTTTAATTACTGTGTAATAATGATTTTAATTAATGTGTAATGATTTTAATTACTGTGTAATAATGATTTTTAAAAGTTTAGTTACATTAAACAGCAAAACGAAAAAAGTAATACTAAGTTAATATATGGATGCCAGGAAATCAATATTGTATTAATACTTACCTAATACTCTTCGCTACTGTTATACCTGTGTCCAACACATCAGCATTTTAACAGAAATATTGAAAGAAACCAAAGTAATAATGTTTGTTCAGAAAGTTCATCCTCATTGCTAGAAATGTTACCAATTCCACTGAAGCTCTTGTCTGACTCATTGTCAATGAAAAATTATATTACTGTTGCAAGGCATAGTTCAGTTACCTCTGTTTCGGCATCTTCATCATCATTATCAAACGGCTGTTGAAGTTTTCCATTTTGTTACAGTATTTAGTCTTGATAAATCCATTGCAAATGGTTGCTCGTGTAATTTTTTGCCAAGCTATTACAACCCATCTGCTCACCATGTACACTGTGAGTGGGACACATAGTGCATGTGGTCAGTTCATGTGAGATTATGTTAGGGTTTGTGCTGGCTACAAGTGTGGGTGGTGTATAATACATATTTTGTAAATTAGTCAATTTCTGCAAGGTATATGCAAGTGCAGGTTATATACATGAGTGAATATATGCATGGAAATGTGGTACATATATTGCTGTTTGCCTGCATCTGTTAGAACATGATTGGAAAGCTCTGCATTAGTAAGTATGAAATTTGGATCAAATATTTCCATTTTGCTCTGGTAAAAATCTGCAAACAATGAAAAATAATGTATTTTACTTGTAAATGTATTTTACTTGTAAATGACCAGTTCAAATAATCCAAATGTTTCACAATTCGTTTTGAAATGATTTTGTGATGCATAATAAAAACCAAGGACTATATGCTGGCACTGTGGATAAATAAATAAAATAGCACCACAGAAAACATGGTTAAATTCCCTTTATCTAGCTAAGCCAAAAAGAAAATCCCAATACATTATGGCAGATAAGCATATTTAAAACACCAAGTGATGCTAGCAATATATATATATATATATATATATGTGTGCTTAATGTTTGTCTGAGACTGAAGGTAATGCCTATCAGATTGCTTATCTGATTTTTGTCATGATGTTGAAAGTGAACACTATGTTTACCTGGATCTGAGTTCAATACCTGGGTATTTCCCACAAAGAAATTCTACTATGTCTTAGGTCAAGTGAAATTAGTTATGTATAGGACTTGGGAACCAATTATTCAATCCTGTTTTATGCTCAGCCTGTGGAATTACTAATAGTTATGAATCAATATGATTTGAGAGGAATTATTTATTTTCAATTATTTACTGGAATTTCAAAGTTCTTGTTGACTTTTTGAACTAATACACTACTTTGAGAATATTGAAGCATCAGAAAAAAAACAAATTAGCAAATAATATATAATCCTTTTCATGGTTTGTTTGCTCAAAACAAATACAAACAACTTATTTTATTGCCCACAAAATAACCCAAAGAAACCATCACAAGGGAATATAACCTGACTGTTCTTGAGGCATAATTTACGAATGTGTGTATACAAAAGGACATGTATCTTGGTGAATCCAGAATTTAGTTTTAATTCCTCAAAATTTGCAATTATGAGTGCATGTCTAAGCCAAAAGCTAAATTTTTGAAAAGCTTGTCTGTATTCATGTTTTATTCATTTTAAAGTGAAAAACAAAATAGATTGGCAAATAAATCTATAAGTATAATGTAACAATACAATCCAGGTATTTGTTCCTTATAATTACCTATCTCTGTATGATAATTTTTGTTTCAGACTAATTCATCTAATAATATTGGTTTTATGAATGCCGGTTTACACTAAATATTTTTATCTAATATTTCCTATGAAAAGTAAAACACAGGACTTTGTATAGTTCATATTTAGTTATTTTGCTTTAATGCACAGTTGTAGTGTGCTGATAGATATTTTTTGTGTCATTTCATTATTAACTTTATTTTTAATAGGACTTTAAAAAAATGATTAAATATGAGACAAATGAAGATGTTTATGTGGGTGGTAGGGAATGATGGATGCTACAACAGCCTGATCTGTGAGTAGCTTTAAAAGTTTTTTTTAAATTATCTAGGGAGGGGTCTTACTCTTCTAACAGGAAACAATCAGATCTGTAGAAGATACATGTAAAAATTTGTAGTAATCTTTTTAACTACTTCATTATATTTACATTTAATGTATCAAGCATGTTTGGTCCTATATTACAGCCGTAATAATAAAATCAAACTGAGCTTGTTACTGGTAGCGGTACCAACATTATTTATATCTAATACATTATAGTTTTATAATTGCTACCAGAAAAGTCTGATGTTTTATCAGTGAAGTACCTTACACTCAATCATCTTTTCATTGCTATAAATATAAATTCATATATGGATGAATGTGATTTCAAATAATAAAAAATATGTAGTTTCCAGCTTTATATCTGTAGTAATAAAGCATCTCATAATTGTATGGGAATGCTATTTATGTTAAGATAATGGTAAATATATTTCATATTGTTAGATTTTATTTTCATATATAATGAAAGAAGTTTAAATTTTTGTATCATATAGCTATGCTACAGCATATGCTTTGTATGTGATGTCCTTGTTTTAATGCATTTGCCTCTTATCATTGTATTGGAAATTGGAGATATAAAATGAAACTTTACATGAGATTCCTGTCACAGACGACTAGTGATAATACTTGCTGGCTATTAAACAATCATCCATGCCACACATATACATAATTCTGTATAATTTGGATATTTACCTTACTTCTTGTTTTATATATATATATATATATATATATATATATATATATATATATATATATATATATATATATATACATTAAACTGCCTATATGAACTAAAAGTTCTCTATCTCTTTTTCTCTCGCACAAGTGGAAAAAAAAAGAAAAAGTGTACTTGATGTACAAATATCTATCATTTGCTCCAACCTTATGAGGTCCTAACTGATACAAAAAGCAGAAATTGCAATGCACTCTAAAATAATAAACATGCTATAAATTGATAAAATTGTGAACAAGAATATATAAGCAAATTAGGACCTTAAATCTTGCTATTCTGTCACCATGCAGTAGTGTTAAAACACACCCACAAAATATCCAAAATAAAAATGAGATGGGAGGGGTCAGTGGAAATATAACATTGTGTAAATACATCTAATTGTATACAATTTGAGACATTTAATTTGTTCTATGCTTCTTACATGTTAGTTCTCTTTCGAATGTTAATATTCTGAGAAATTAGCTGACTGTAATGCAGTAATATAATTCAATATTTTAAATTAAACATCTAATATGCCATAAAGTGTATAACCTCTTGTTGTTAGGGTCAGGGGAGCTGTCATATTGTAAGAAACTAAGGTGTCACAACAACATCTGTTGTCATAATAAGTCATTTTTTAATGCTAACTTCTGTCATGCTAACTTCGAATGTGCTAGATTATAATCATGATTTTAGAAAGTGCAGTCTGTGTAACTTGTGATATAGCAAAATATAAATAGAAAATTAAAACCTGTAATAACTGACATGGCATTTGCCTTAAGACAAGCTAAAAAATCAATTCAGTAGCTGACAAATTGCAGGATACAATGATGCAGAAGGAGAGTAGATCTAAGCAAGCAGCCATTTACAGCTTGTATCAACGAAGAACAGAAAATTCATGACTAGAATTATGAATGTAGTACTTTCAAGAAGCCATTTACAATAATGCAGAAGAAATGCAGCTCTTGCAAACTGCTACATACAGTTTACTTCAATGAAAAATACAATATACAGGCATAATTGTGAAAGTAGCACTTGCAGGCAGCCATTTACTATAATTCATCAAGGAAAATTAGAAAATATATATAATTATGGCAGTAATCCCTCTCCATAGTGTTTTGGGAGTGTAACAAAATTTTGTATAATATCTGTCCTTTTATTTCCATCATTTTACATTTGAGTAAAGTACCTCATTTAACACTTTGAGTGAATACATTCTACTATATGAGTAAAATACATCAGTTTGAGTAAAACGCATCATTCTTTTGTCTTGTGAAATTACTGTGAATCATTAACCTTTGTCCTTTTACTATATAAGGTCATTTATTTGTATTCACATTATGTTGCATTATTAGGTTCATGCGGATTATGTTAATATGTCCAATATTTGGATCTTATACACACATCTTGATTCTTTCCTCATTCAAATCATTCATCAATAAACACTGTATTTGTATTACAATCAAAAGTGTTCTGTTAAAATCCGAAATCCAACCCGATTATCTTGTTACAATCAGAACATTGGATTCTTTTGGACTTCAATAAAGCTTCTAAGGTTTATATTGGATTCGAATCATATTACTGGTTTAAGATGTTGATAATTAAATTATTTGTTAAGTTTTACAAAATTTGATATTTTATTCTTTCTTTTATGACCATAGTCTTATAACAATATGATAACTATCCTGGCCCATACCCTAAAAAGAAAACCAGACTATGAGACTGAAGGCTGTGTTAAAGAAATTCACAATGAACAATTACTCTTTAACCAAAAGAGAATAAAAGCTCCATTCTCTGAATATGTCAGCTTCAAGCATGGAATCTTAGAGTGGAAGAACTACACAAGTACCAAACGAAGTACATGCAAAATAGATCAATCTGGTACAGCTCTAACATTGCAGAAAAAATGCACATTACTAAATTTAACTACAAAAGAAATCTATTTATATCATTATTCCATAATCAAGCAAGTTTTCCAAAAGTGGCTGCAACTACCATAATCATTCTTTATTATACTTGGCAATGACTACAATCTCCATTTGGAATATCTTGCACAAAATGACACAATATTACAGAGAAGCCAAATGATCCATCTATGCAACACGCAAATAGCTGAAGGAAGTATCACTATCCATAAGCAAGATTGTAGAGGGCTCTAACAACAATAAAACATTTTGTTACCATAAAAATTAAATTTATGCAAAACTTCTAAAGTACAGGTAATTGGTAAATTATGTTTTCTCAAATAGCTGAAGGAAGTATCACTATCCATAAGCAAGATTGTAGAGGGCTCTAACAACAATAAAACATTTTGTTACCATAAAAATTAAATTTATGCAAAACTTCTAAAGTACAGGTAATTGGTAAATTATGTTTTCTCAAACAATGCATATATTACTATTCAAAGCATTAAGAATGTTGCAAAGTTGAATTATATTTGTGAAGATGTTACATCTTGTTTTACTTACTACATTCGGCTTTAACTGATCTTTGCTAAAATGTTAGGACTTATCTTGTTTTACTTATTACACTCTGCTTTAACAAAATGATGGCCTTTGCTTT
Organism: Potamilus streckersoni; assembly: GCA_016746295.1. NCBI lineage: Eukaryota > Metazoa > Mollusca > Bivalvia > Unionida > Unionidae > Potamilus > Potamilus streckersoni. The sequence continues at coordinate 4,216,681 of JAEAOA010000895.1, read as the reverse complement.
CAAATTTATAAACAAATCAAATGTTTCTTGTCAAAAAATTATTATCATGAATTATCTTAAAGGAAAAAGCGGTAATGGGCACACTCAGTCGCCATATTTAAATCCTGATCAAAAAGGTTTCTGAGGATTTGAAAGATAACTATACAATAACTACTTATCGGTTACCATAAATGTCACATGCCAAGTGGAATAAATGTCTTAAAGCAGCTGACAGATACTATCGAGCATGTACTTCCTGGACTGGTAAACATGTTTTATGCTTTGTACAGAGATGCAAGAGATATTTTGTAAATACAATCAATTTGATAGCTTGAGAAACATTCTGACATTTGCAAATTGTATTTGACTATTTTAACAAATGTTTTTGTCTCCCCTGCTTTAAGATGCAGCCTATCTTTTACACTATCTATTTTTATTGCTGCAACTACAACCTTAATAAATGAACAAATTTACTTAGCCTTTTCTTAATCAAAAACTTCTCCATAAACTCTACTAACATATCTGCATGTTACCATCTGTAAATTCTTCAGATTAATATTCTTGACAAATAATTAGAGTGAAAAATATTTTATTTATAAACTGACATTCTTGACCATAAATACTGTGTGGGCAACATACATAATCTTTATAATAAGCTTAGAAGCAACAAAATGAATGAGAAGAAAACTAAATAAACCAAGAATGAGATAGCTGTGCAAATTAAAACATCAATTTGGATGATTTTTGCAGGAGAGACAAAAATTCAAACTTATCTCTAGCTTAAATGAAAACAAAATTCAAAAAATTCTCAATTTTGAAAAAACTCCTTGCTTACATCTCTGCATAGAAAATACAGTGATGGAGGGATAGAGTGGAGTCTTTACCTTGATATTCTGTTCCAGAAATGATGTAAAGAGACATTAAGGTATTATTAAAATAATAAATACAAAGTTAAACAATCATATATATGAATAAAGTAAACTGATTGTAAATGCATTTTAAACAGAACCTAACATTTTTTTTAACAAGATTTGAGAGAAACCAATTTTGGAAGGAAAATGATACTTTGAAAGCAATGAAGCAAATCACTGGCACAACCATACTATAGTAGTTTTGTGTGGAATTGTGAACAAGCCTGGAGAGTTCATCCACGTTCAGAAACATTTATTTATCACATATAGTCTGAGACTGGTACCAGATGTCTAAGAATAATGTGTCACTGGTGATGGCAAGTGCAGTATCAATTAATGAAACCTATTTGGATCGAGCATTGAGTTGTGAAACAATGTTCAACAATTCTGATGCCATTTATACTTAATATGCTTGGTGCAAGGGTTGGAACCAGTGCAGCAAACATCATAGACAGGTGCCAGGTATATCCAAAACTAGGTAAAATCCATCACCATATTTGTTTCTGCTTCTAGAGACACTTAATATATCTCTTGTTTGTTTGTTGTTGTTGCTTTCTGGGGTTTAATGAAAACTTAATATACATTATATGGCAGCCAGTACAACTGGCAGAGGAAAAAACTAATGAAAGTGTCATTGCTAGATGCTTGTCTCTCTCTAGGTCTTAAAACTGGGACTGGGTTTATAGGGAAGATCAACCATCATGCCCAGTCACAAAATGCATATGAGCAAAACTTTATATTAGTAACATTTTATTTTAGTGTTTGCAAGCCACAACATATTTCACAGGCACTCCAGATCATATAAAAGCATCCCATATCCCGTGCACAAATCCAAGATCCTAGAAATATTTTCCTAAAACTCTATGATATATTTAACAAAGACATGTCTTAGAAACTGAAACCTGTCATAACAAAAGATAAAAGACATACTACAAATTAAACATTTGGATGTTAAACAAGGTATGCATGCACAGCGAACAAGCAGTCAGCCATTCAGTAAGCCTGGTAGGTAGATATGGAGAAATGTTGATGATCATTTCAATTATATGGCATCATTTCGGTTATTGTAAATTGTGTTCACATTTAGAATTCTTTATACACCTTTTGTAGCCTTAGTATTGGTCCAATAGGTACTGCCAAAGTAAAATGAACTGCCATGATAGTGATGACATTGCTGGCAAGCCTTGCAGTGTCTAAATCCTTGATCATGCATTTCCTAATTTTCTCATTCCATAAAAGATGTTTAGCAATAATGGTTTTCCCTACATACCCAGGCCAGCATGTTCACTTATAGCACGTATGAACCAAATAGCACCCCATATTATGTAGAATTAAGTCATCTTTCTGCTAGAAACATTTACACACATTAAATCCTGTCCACTCTATAGAATATCATAGTAAATACAAGCAGCAAAGCAAAGGCCTGCATAGGTGAAACCTATCATGTGACATTAAACTTATCACAAACAAAACATTAAAAGAGGTCTCAGAAATGCTTAATAACTCATATCAGTATGTAGATTTTTTATCTGTGATGCTGAAAATCACTCAGAAGTTCACCATTCGCATACAATAGCTGGACAGCAAAATTCAAAGGCTTGACAATCCTACTTCAACCACTTGCTAAGTGGGAAATTATGTTGATCAATTTATCATTTTAACTGTGCTGATATTTATAATTAAGTGGCTGAAAGACCCTAAGATGTACATGTTGTTATTGTAAGAGCACATTAAAAGAACACAATGCAATAGCTTTGCAGCAAGTTCAAAGACTTCTACTATCTGCTGTGTGGTGGGAAAAATTGCTGATCTTTACAATGACTGAATTCAAAGGCAGAAAGACCCAGTGATGTACATGTGGTCACTTTAAGACTACATAAAATGATAACTTTAGCTTCGATTATTGTGTTCTTTTACAAGTCTTACCAAATAAGTAGTGCATGTGACCTCAAAATTAAGATACAATGAGACTTAGACAAAATGCCATTTTCAAATTTGTGTAAATGTTTTGGCGTTAGACTGCAAATTGAAGAAAATTTTAATGAGACTCAGAACTTGCTTAAGTTGCTAAAACTGGTAGTTCACATGGAATAATAGCCAAATGGAAGAAAGAGCAATGGACAAACAAGAGCTATATGTCTTTGTGTAGTAAAGAATTTAGAAAATTAAACTCAATGGCAACCACTGGTTCTTCCCATCTGAAAATTTAGCCACTTCAAGAATGCCCAATATGCTTCTGGGAGGAGACTGCAACTTTTGTTGGAAGGACTATTTGGAAGAGAAAAAAAAAAGAGTTCTGGACTCCTAGTTTTAAAATCCCAGTGAGACCTCTGACTAATGATCATATAAAAACTGCCAATGGAAATTGCATTAACTTATAAAATGTAATAACAGACAATTGCTTGTGAGAATTCATGGATAAGCTGAAGCAAAGCTGAACCCTAAGGCAAGTAAAATAAAATGGTACCACCACCCCTGTCATGTGGCAAAGTGGACAAAGTGAAGTACAAAGTATTCATCCATGACAATGATAAAGTAACCAATACAAAGTACTTCTCAAGCATGAGAAAATTCCCCAGAATCACTCAATTGATGAATTAGCACCAAAAGAATGTTTAAATGAAAGAGCAAAGGTAGAAGTAAAACTCATGGATTTGGCACAGATTCTAAACAAGGGGTGACCACCATCATCTGCCTTGCTATGCAAACACCTTTTATAACTCTTTTTGATGAAAGAAGGCTGGGAGGGCTAGATTTGTCAGGTAATTGACATATACATTTTTATTTGGTAACATATTTTAAACTGAATTAAATAATATACAAATCTACAAATGGTTCGTAAACAATCTTAAGACAGAAAATGTTCACTATTGATCATAACAAGGAGTGATCATAATCACTCATGCTCATGACAGAATGATCATTTTCACACACGATCGTGAATGAAAGTGATCATATTCAGACATGATCATATCTTGATATAGAGTCTCTACTGAGCCTGTGGTAACTAGCTTAAGTAATTAAATGCAAGATTAAATCACAAATATGCACTGAAAAAGCAACCAGGACAACAAAATTATCAAAGGAGTTCTTCGGCCGAGATCTGATTCTTGAAAGAACTGAAGATGCCATCAAGATTAGTCCAAATCATGTTCTTAAAAGTGGCCCTGTACATATGCATTTCAATTATGTACTCAATTTGGGTAAAACCTCAAGATGGTACTAATAATAAATTTTCTTTTTTTTCAAAAGGAATGCAGACAACTAAGTAATGTTGTAAATATAATTTGATATAGAACTGCTATATCAGTAATGTTGCTACTACAACACCTACCATATATACTCACATATAAAGTCATATAATTTAGGAAAAAATACAAAGCCTAGAAGAAGGGAGATCAGCTTATCTGCACGCTAAGGTCTAAACTTGAAAATGTTACAAGTTGTTTTTGTCAACTAGATATATATATTATTTATTGTAGTTAACCAAAGATGTGATCACATACCTAATAATGCTTCATAGATACTTTACAGGTAGGGTAATTAATGAAAAACAGTCACTACTGTACTTTACTTCTATTCTACCAGAAAAAACATCCACGCTTGCATTAGAGCCATAAATGACTGTATATTTCCCAAAGAAATGTCAGAGAGTAATCTCTCACTGAAGTGTTTAACCCTTGGATAATCATCTATTATTAAACTTAACGGTACCTTACACAAACATGTATTAGCTTTATTCTGCTGTCAATAAGAAATGAAAACAAACCAAATAAAAAAGATTTAGGAATTATGATCTAAATGGAATTATGACAGAATATCAAATAATCATCAAATACAATTTGATAATCAACCCAACATGGAAAAATTACAAAGTATAAATAGAATATTAGCACTGTCAAAAGTTATATAATTCTTTCTAGAAATTTTAGGCAATAGCCAAAATGAACAGTGTTGAAAATAAAAGAAATTCTGCTTATGATGCAGTGATCAAACTAAAGAGACCTCTGCTGCAGCACACAAATTTTGTGTATGCAAGAAGCACAGGAATTACAGAAAAGCAAAGTCATTAGAAGCGATGCCAAGATTAAAAAAGGCGGATTAGACTGGGATTGCTTTATTCCCTGAATTGGTAAAAGACTTCAACAATTTTGTTAGTGACAAAACATACATTATCACAAGAGAGCCAATTCATCTGCATTCTATGTGAATGGCATAAGATGTGAATACAACTCAGCATATTCATCAAAATTTGTTGCATCAGCAGGTTAGTGTTAATGGTTATGAACTAGCATGGTTTCTTGATTGAATAAAACCTGCCAAAAGACTTGCTACCAGAAAACAAATTTTAGAAGTTTATCATCCAACACAGTAAGGAGAACTCATTTGAAGTTTCACAAATAGGATATATTTAAACATATACATAAATTTTTGCAGATTCATTTTCATTAGGCTTTAAAATATTTTATATTAATAATTTGGATTGCCTAAATAAATGCATTTACAACTTACCACATACATCTTGTGATGTCGTTTTCAACTTGTGGGTCAGCTTATATGCAAGTCATGCACTTTTGAACATTTTTACCTATTCAGTTTTGGGGGTCAGCTTACAGGCGAATGGGCTAATACACAGGTATATATGGTACCTCAGCAATGTGGAAAATATGATTTTATATAGAATTTATTGACTTAAGTAACCTGGAAAACACCAATTGATATTGGACTCATCCACCTAACTCAGGAACATGGAAAACATCATGAAATTGGATTCGTCCACCTAACCCAGTAATGTGGAAAACAACAACTCGATTCCAGACCAAACATGCCTATCCAAAAAGAAACATTTTTAAGGGATGCCACCACCAAAAATGAGGGACAGCATGAAAATGAGGAACAGAAGAATGTTTGAGTGAATAAATATAACAAATTCTCTCAAAACACCATTAAATAATAGTAACGCATATTTATAATAAATACTTTTGTATAAAACCCAGTATCCACCTATTTGGTATACAAAATTCAAGCCCAGGAAAGATCTTAATCATCGCTAATTTCTGTAGAAACAGTAAATGGGCAATTCCGCATTCTTTCAGCTAATTTTAATGTAGTATTGGCCGCTATTTCTTTAACAACAGCAGTTCCTTTTGATCTAACACAATGAAATTGTTTAGCAATTTCAGTCACTAAACACAATTTTAAAAGCCTTTGAAAATGTATCAAGTGCGCTCATAGGCTGATTGAGTTCAGTAATAATATCTACTAGTACAACTTCAGTTCTAATTACATCAGACTTAGGCATAGACGATGAAGTTGCACCAGATCCAGCCTATAATAAAAAAAAATCCAGTAATGTTCTTAAAGTGTTTAACTTCTTTTTCAAGGTTGGAATGCCTTTTTTCCTGAAATGTGTCTGCGTATATTGAACATTCCTCCAGACTTATTGAAAATTTACAATTACAGATGTTGCAGAAAGCGTTTGTGTCTGCATTTTGTTTTCCTGGCTTGAAGAATTCATAACTATCAGTCTATTCTTTACAAAAACACTGAGCATTCTTTTGATGTAAATTTGGAATCACTTTCTTCAATATCGAATTGCTTTTTAGAACCCATGAATTTTTTGTCCAGAATCAAGAAACAATTCATTATAATTAGAATATAAAAGAATCTGTGAATGTAGATTTTTGTATAACAACCGCCTCAGATCACACATGTTTGCAATGGCTATTTTAAACCAGCGCGCATGCACACAGTAGATAATTTCCTGTTCCATTCGGTGATAACATATTTTATGACATGCTGATTTCCAACACTAAATGCATATTTGCTGGACACAAAGGCAAATTTGGATATTTTGCGGGACTAATATGCAAAATTTGGGATGGTAGGCAGGTCTGCCAGACTCAACTCAGTAATGTGAAAAATACCATAAAATAGGATCTAAGTCAGTATTGTATAAAATACCATTTGATATAGTATTTTTGTGAAGCCTTTATATGAACATGTTTTCTAGTATGGGCAAAGTATTAAGTCAAGTATGGACAGATTTAGTGCCAATCACTGTTGTCCAATTCCTATCAGGTTTTAGCTTTTTTTTCACCACTAAAATTTAACTTGGGACAGCTATATTCAGAAAGTAAAGTTCTAATTTTAATGTATTAAGACTGGAATCAGAAGGTGATGAGGACACTTCAACACAAAAACTTCAATGTTTGATGCTAGAAAAGTGATATCTATGCCCCATACACTCCCCTTGCAAACAAAAAAGCATTGAAGACAAATATAGCATTCACTGTATTACTACCTTGCAAACAGTACAGGTAAAGATTGCCTCCGTAGTATCCTCTGGGGTGCAATTTCTGTGGTAAACTCTCCAGCAATCAGAACAGCACACCACCTCCCCGGGACAGTGACAATCGAAGCAATACCAGTCATGGCCATCATCTTCCTGAATTACAAAACTCATGATTTTAATACCTTCTGACTAATAAAAAGATGTCTCATTAACCTAAGCAATTATTCTTTGGTTATGAATTGGCTAATACTTCAGATAAAGCCTGCCCTAAACACTTCAATTAAAGTGATATGTACTCCAAGGATGCATTACAGTATACATTATGAATGAATGATCTATTGAACCTAGATCAAAGGGGCTGTCTATCTTTACATCCATCATTTTAAAAAATAAACAAAACATGTATAGCCAAAGTGAGTCACATATTTCAGAAACTATAAACAGAATATGGGGTTACTTCTGGGCAGCATATTAAATGCAATGGTTTTCATAATCAAAATTAACAAAATTATGAAATACAATAATCAAGGTAATGGCTGTTAATTCTAGGTCCATTACACTATAATTTGCTACAGATCAAAAAGTATGCATACCACCATAATTTATGTAAATTTTCATGGCCATGAATTTTTGTACAACATATATCCATAAAAATCATGATAAAGCATAGCATATTTTGTGGCTATATATTTCCTGTAATCAATGAAATTTTAGTACATAAAAATTTGAAAGGGAAGGTTTATACTGGTATTTGCAAACAGGATTTAAATGATTGATGTATATTTTGCACAAAAAATGAAATTAAAATCATTTACAATTAAGGCATTGATGCATGATATTTTTAATCCTGATGTTATGTATATTTAATCTGTATTACTTTTTGGCTGTCCTTAAAAATAGTATGGTATGTGTGACTATTTTATACTTGTCCTTCTCCCCAATCATGCTGATGTACCTGACCAGTGACAATTATTTAGTAAACCACATAATATATAGCAAAAAATTTTTTATCATTGTGGATTAAATATTTGGATCATAATCAATGGAGGTAACTTGTTTATTTGGTCTGAGCCTAAGATATCAGAATTCCACTTGGAAATTCTTAAACGTGTTGACAACTTTGAATGTTTTATGAAGACTGGCATACAACCTGGCTATATTATTATGTCTTAACTTTTAATATAATGTTGTTTTCTTGGCTTAACATCTTGAAGCATAATCAACCTTATAGGGGGTTTTTTCAGCTTTTCATTTGGAAATATTTATTTATTCCAAATTTTATTCACTGGAGTTACAATGTGCTCAATAATATTCTTGGACAGAAACATTAATTTGTAATTATTGTGAATTCAAAGACATTTTTGAAGTATATTATTGTGATACATCAAAAGACTTGGCAAATCACCATATCCTGGACACTGTTACATTAGCATATTTGCGAGTATAGGCATATCAACACAGTCAATATTTGAATCCATTTAGAATAAAACTGATATTCAATCTATTCAATCTGAACATCAAACATTTGGACATGGGATTGAACTTTAAAGACTATTTGTGATTCTTGTGATAGAACATTTAGGTCTCTGGGATTTCATTTTCTTCTGTGGCTTGAAAGATACACCTCAAATAAAGATACAAATCCAGATTTCTCAAAAAATGCATATCCCCTGGTTCTGATGCATATAAAAAAATTTCCCATTTCTAATACAAAGAAAATCCAACCAATGCATTTTTTATGATGCACTCTGAGTCTGGCTGTAGCAACAGTCTTACTTACCCTAGATTTACCACTGGCATAATTTTCTATTAAGCATATGCTGTCCATAAAAAATAGACTATGTGCCAACGACTGACATTTGCCTGACTACTGTTTACAGATCCCTATGCAAAATCAAAAGGAAATGGGCAGAACCAACAGGTCAGTGACATCTCACTTTTGTGGGTAAAACTGAATCAAGGTATACTGTATTATACTATCTTTATTTATGATTCTTGATACAGGAATAGGGAATTAATTATAACTTGATTGTATTAAGTTTTGAGACTGGAAATGTAATACCAGTGCAATGATGTGTGGTGATCAGGTGAAGAATGCCAGGGTGTATGCTGTTAACCAATTATGTTACTGTGGTGATCAAGAGAGTTATAGGCCAACTGCAAAATGTTAAATGAAGTTTTATAAGTAACAAAGGGATCAAAGGTGGTTCTTGATGGCTTTCAAGTCTTTTAATAAAAACTGGTTGACCTTTGAGGTCTTTTTTGGTACTGTTGAATTGTTCCTGCATTGTTCATCATGTATATAGAGGAATATTTAATAGAGGCTGACATAGTTTTAGTTTGTACCAAAATGCTGAAACATAATATTTTGCCTAATACTAAAAGAAAAAAAAAGAACAAACCTGGCAAAGAAATTTCGAATTTGGAAGTATAATTCTGAAACTTTGTCCTTATTTCAAGTCTAGTTATTAACATTTTATGAATAAATACACTACCATAAATTTGCATACATGTGAACATTTGCATACACACAGAGGGTGTATTATTTTGCTCCAGAACTTGTAAGTTAAAAGCATTAATATATCTTCGTCTTGGCTACACTGTATGCTATACATAGTACAATCATATTAAACACTCACAAATTCTATCTCCTCTGGCTCGGGAACCCTGAAGCCTTCATATTCTACTCCAGTCTTTGATCCCTTAAAACCTATGCCAGTATATGACAGAATTAAGGAATCTTTCACTGCATGCTGAAGCTGCCGCTCTGTGTCGGCCTTCCCGATTCCATGTTCTCTGTGCATGTACTTTATAAGTCGTTCCAAATTGGAGATTTGCTTCTGTTGCCTGATGTATGATATTGCTGTTTGCAGTTGCTGGACACGTTGAACATTTGCCTGACGACGTTTTGTTGCCTGTACCATGATTTCAGGCAATTACTGAAGTAGAAATGAACCAGATATACCCTACTTAAAAATGTCAATAGTAATTAGATCTACATTATGCATATGGTAGAATAAAAGCTCATAGCAGTTTTCTATGTGTATATCCATATATCAGTGACATCCCCTGTACCTCTGACTTCAATGTTCCTGAACATAACCTGCAAAATATCCATTAGCATGATAAGCATTTACTGTACCTCGTCAAGTGCAGGATGTAGGTAAGTACTTTACACCATAAACAGCTCAATTTAGCATTTAAGGAAATTCAGAATCATTACCATTTATTAACTGTGATAATATTGACCAGTGGTAATTTTCACTACTCCAATGGATTAGATATAACTGGGTTTTAGTGATTCACTAAAATCACTGGGGTCTTGCTAGCAGGTGAAGTGGGCATTCAAGCTGCATCAAGATGTATACTTTATCTTCTTCTGCTAGGAATGCAAAAATGACTTCACCACGATTTTTTTAGTTGTACATTGAGTGGCAATGGACCCCTTTCACTTTATGCTTTTTGGAGGACAGACTAGCTATTGTTTCTTGAAACCTTAAAAATGTCTACATTTTCAGAATCTAGAATCTATGTCTGACAATTATCTAAACATTTTTAAGTCATAAAAAATGATTCTATTGGTTTTGAATTTTAATTAAAATAACATTATTTTAAAGTTTGGTTTTATTCTATAGTTAGGTATTTTATTTAAAATTATTTTATAATTTTGCTATTTTAATTAAAAAAAAGATATATATCTATAGCTAAAAAATATTAATCTATAGTTTATGTACTTTATTTTAATAATATTATTCTACAGATTAGGTATTTTAATTTAAAATAACATATCTTTATAGTTCTAGTATTTTTGTTCTGCATGGCTGCAATTAATTTTCATGTAAACAAATAATATCTGTTCCTTGAAACTTTAATCTCAATGACATGCCTTTCAGTGAAAAATGCACAAGTTTTCTCTTTCTTCCTTTAATCACAGTTTTCTTTTTTCCCTCCTGACAATTTGTTTTATATCTCCATTCAGCATTTTCAGAGCGGGATAACAGGTAATGAAATACTGGAATGTCAACATCACACTTACACCTATTATTTTAACTACAAGGCATAACTTTTTGCTTCAAATTAGGGTGTAGGTGCACAATACTAGCATGACCATTTGTCCACTAACAATATTGTTGTTCAGATTTAAGATTCCTTTTTATTGTTTGGTGGTTAAACAATGTAAATTTTCTAGATTATATATATATATATATTTCTCTTCTGATATTTTCATTGTAAATCTCCCAGCAGCAATATCTAGTTTACAATATATTGTGAGATAACCCAAGAGTGTAATTTTCAGTTATTGTGAAACTGGTCCATTGATTTTTAGATACTCACTTGCCTTAGCCAAGTAGTTTGTGTTGTGCTGCATGCACCAAGCTGGTATAGATGTCAAAATGTTAGACAAATTCTACTTGGCACCCATTGATCCAAATGATCGGTTACCTGGATACCTGATCAAAGGGAAATTGTATTGTGAACCTGAACTTCTTTGTTGTAGGTTCACACATGCCAACCCCAAGAGGTATAAGCATAATTATTACTAATGTAAGTGGGGCCCCAAGTGGCCAGGTGATCTAAAGAACTCACCACTATGGATCACTGCCATCTCACCTGTCTTCCTGGGTTCAATTCTGAATTTGGCCAATTTGGGTATTTGAGAAAGCCTGCCAGTAGCTTCTCATTGGTAAGTGGTTCTTTCCTGGCTTTTTCCAGAGTTTTCTTCCATTTATACTGGCTGCCATGTACAGCCTATCTTATATTGAAAAATGGGATTAAATCCTACAACAACTAATAAAAAGGCCATAATTAAAAAAAAAGATAAATTATTTATGCATAATTCTCACTTTAACTATTCTACATGTCTACAGTAACTTTTTCTAACAGTCATAAAGTCCACAAACAAGGACCACTGTACTACATCACTGTCGATTTCTTGTTTCAAAATTTGTAAAGTGTTATCGATTTGTCATTTTCTGCATGCAACAAGATTTAAAGTTTTAACAAAATTCCTCTTTCCTAACATTTTTTAGTCATAAAACATTCATCAGTCACACTGACAAAGCACATGTGATATCAAAACACAATGAACCTGTAACACATGGTTTTTCATTTTAAAAAACCCGTTTTCTTGGAACTGTTTTATGTACATAGCATAAATAAAAAATAAGGAAATTAGATGGAGATCTAATGATGAACACAGAGGCTTGCATTGTTGTTTTTAATTTAAAGATGTCATATAAGCACTATATAAATAATAAAAAATAAGCTTTAAATAAGTTTAGGACATCATTTTCCATTGGCCAATAAGAGGGCAGTATTTCATTCACCAAGCTGCTCTTGCATATTATGTGGGAATGATCATGGCAATGTCGAGGTATGGTGTGGGAAAATGGTCTGGCATTCATTAAAGGAATCATTGTAAGACAAACTTTCGAGAAGCATCAGTACCAAATTTACTACGGTATGCTACATGAAATCTTGCTTGAAATATCAGCATTAATTCTTAATTAGGTCATGCCAGAAGGAAAGAAGTGTTCTCCCTTATACATTATTATTATGCAGTACATGAATGACAAGTAAACTGCAAGCAATGACAGGGGCATGAGATACTGAATGTGTATACAAAAACAGTCATGAACTGTAATTGTTAATCTGTGTCTCAATCTGAACTTGAAAACTTTTTTTTTTACAAAGGATTAATCAGTCGTCCATTTCACTACCCAGTTTATTATCGTACCTGTTTACCCACTGGCATCTTAACAAGCAGATGTTGACATCAATTATGCAGACAAACTCTTGCACATTCACTGGCATGTGTTTTGATAGCTGATTAACCCATCTCCAAGTAAGTTAGCAACTATCACTGCCCAATTTTCACATGTTATTGTTTGATGATAAAAACATCCAATCTTGTGACTCTTAACTTGAACAATTGTATACAAAAAATAGCAATTTTGTTCTAAGAAGAGAATCAATGATCTGAAGATTTTAACTGGCACATGTGCATTTATTTATTATCTTTATTAAATAGGTTTGAAATCACAAATAAATCTGTCATGAGGAACAAATGGCGTTCACTGCTATGTTTAGGAAGTACCAATTTATTAGATCATTTTCGTAACCATTGGGCAAATATATTAAGGAAAACATTTAAATCATTGTAAGCAAAGTCTAAATATTATATTATTACAGATTTAGCATATAAATGTGTTTATGTAGGTCACAATTGTATGGGACAATGCTATGTGGAATTGTATAAGTGCTTATGGTCACAGTTGTTTTCATTCATTTTTGTGAAAATTGGGAAAAAGCAACAAAGCAAATACTATATAAATTATGCCTAATGTTACAACCAGTAATCTGACAATTAATATACCTAAAACTATAAATCTGCAATCCTATTAATGGACTGTTGTAACACAGTGAGTGGTTACACTAAGAAAGCCCCTCTTTATAAAAATAGATGCACTCACATCTTGGCCATTTGATTCGGTTGGAAAGAATTGTGTTCATTCATATATCAACTTCAATGCTTCAGTCTTATCTATGAATAGTAACAGTAACATTTTATCAGCAGCAAAGATATTAGGATCAACAGTAAGGTTTGAAGACACATACACATTTGTTCCCAAACTTTTCAACTGCCATTTATGGTAAATTTTCATCAAGTAAAAAATTCCTGTTTATGAGTAGCTGATTATTTACCTGCAATTCTGTAATCTAGTTACTCCTATTAGCTAAAGTTCATTAAAATAGATAGCTTCCATATTGCTTTTATAATCTATATACATGTAGCCAAATACACAGAAAAAAATAATTTTCATACAAAAAGTCTTTATAATGTATTTACACTTCTCCACTTCAAAATAAAATATAAAACCAATCTTGAATACATTGTGAGAAACAGGCCATAATTCAAATAAGTCAAATAGCAGAATGAAAATAAACACACACAAACATGCACAATTTATCTTTCTTTCATTTCTACATTTGCTCCCATTTCTCCCTGTATATGAATATCATAAGTTTTACACAAATATAAAATGAGTTTAAAATATACTTAAAATTCTCCACTTGAAAATAAAATATTACTTAAAGCCAATGTTGAATGAAGATATACATATTGGGAAATAGAGGTCACATTTCAAAAAAGAGAATGAAAATGAACACATTATATATATATATATATATATATATATATATATATATATATATATATATATATATATATATATATATATACACATACATACATACATACATGCATGCATGCATGCATGCATGCATGCATACATACATACTTACATACATACATACATACATACATACATACATACATACATACATACATACATACATACATACATACATACATCATATACATAGTGTTTCTTGATTTGCTCACTTCTCCATTTTCTTTCTCAAATTCCAGTCTAGCTTGACCCTTAAGTTGGATACTCTACAATATATTATTCAATATATGGTATATTTACTATGATTTGTTTACTGTATTTATTGCATATATTGGAACACATTCCAAAAAAAAAATTTTCATGCCTTGGAACTTGTGGTGAAACTTTTTTTCAGCTAAATTATATATACCAAAACTTAACAAAATAAATTGTATTGCATTTGTGCTCCTCCCCCCTTGCATGTTGCAATAAAATAAATAAAATGCTTACTTGATAATTAAAAGAAACTAACCTTGTATTGTTATCATTTATTCCTTTTTTTCAACATAAGCATCAAAGAATAAAATATTAAAATATATCAATGAAATATGTATATGTAGCATAGGTTTCATACTGTAGCATGTATTGCTTATGTCTGTTAACATATGTCACATTGTTCATTGACGAAAATTGAGAAATAAATTTTGCTTGGTTGTGCTCAAAGGTTTGAATATGTTATCTGACTGAAAACTGGATCCAACAAACTCGAAAAGATGGAAATAATCAACTAATAGCTTGAAGACAACTGCCAATCATACAGGAGACCATAATGAAGACTGAATTATATCCAGGCCTACTGTATGACAGTATCTCACAAATAAAAATCATTATTTGAAAACACATTCACTTGAGTAAAATTGATAATCTTTTTGCCTGCATGAGTAACCATCAGACAACAATGCTCATTTGTTGTAATTGCAACTACAGTTACATAAAAGCTCAGGTCTTGAATAAACACAACTGGAATCGAGCAGTAAACTCCTTCTTTGAACTTAATGACAGGACATCAAAGACAAAGGTTATATTTATTACAAAGCAAGCCAACCTTAGAAGCCAAATGTGGATATTCTAAAGAAGTTTTTGTTTTTTCTTCTAAAAAGGATATCAATACAAAGTTTATTTTATTGCAAAGCAAGCTAACCTTGGAAGCAGGCTTTTTTTTAATATACAAAGATGGCCAAGATATGGAAGTTAACTTTGGTTCTTTTTCACTGGTATTCATGGTAATTTTGAAAATAAAACAAACAATGGAACAATTTTTAGTGACAAAATATAGGTCTTTGTGTATGGACATTGAGAACACAGTATCACCCATAAGATTTTGAGAAAATAAAATCAATTGGTGAATGTGTGAAGGCCAGAAGAGAAGCAAATGATTTTTGCCAACAATATGATCATTAACATGGATGAAATTCTATTGTTCTTTGATCGCATCCCTGGATGGACTGACGATAATATAGGGGGCAAAAGTGTGAGAATTAGGTGCAGATTTGAAGAAAAAAAAATCTGGCTTTAGTTCTTGCAATTTCCATTTCAGACAATATATTGCCTCTAACAATTTTTCACAGAAAGAGAAAGCTAAACAAATATTCATGCAATGAAAGAATAGATATGTGTGCAGGAGAAGGGTTGTGTTGATGAGATGCTGCTGCAGTGGACTGAAGAGTTATTTCAAGAACAGTTTTATATATTTTAAAACAAAAATGAAATTTCAGTTAGATTTTTTTTTCTGACATGTAATTTTCAAATGATTTTAAAGGTGTCCCACAACTTACAACTCAAAAAAAAAGAAAGATATGTCCCAGAACATACTGTGCACAAAAAATTACTTTTAAAATTTATGGTATCCCAACAAATATGGTGTCCCAACATATATGGTAAATACATTACATTTCCAAGAAAGAATGAAATGAAAAACCAAAACAGTTCTTAGATGAATAATTAAAAAAAATTTGTATGAAAAATATGAGATTTTACTTGTGTTTTTACAGTGGATGTTGGCAATACAGGTCCTAAATAAAGTCTACTTGATCTGTTTAAGGATGCATATGGACAGTCTTAAAACTTTCAAGACGGTGAAATAACACTGGGTGTGAATCCACTGATACATATAGGAACCTTTTAGTACCACAATCCCTGAAGCATGTGTAATAATAATACTACTATACAATTTACTAATTTGAATAATGTACTTGCAATTATGGATGGAAAATCCATTGAGCAGAGCATTCCATTTACACCACGTCATGCAGTTAATCATGGCCATGTTGGCAGGTAATTTTGGAAATAGGCAAGCATTTCACAGACATGAAGGACTACATATTTTTGCTAACATTGGTACAAATTCCGTTTCACTTAGATTTAATTATATTAGCCTGAGGGATAAGAATTTAATCACATTTAAATGCATGTCCTTCTGGACTGATATTATGGGGCTTTTTAATTTATAATACATTCTTAAATGATACAACGATAATGTCATTTTTTTATGACAATTACTTTACAAAATAGTTATGAGATTATTAAAAATAAATGTGACCATCCAATACCATGCCACTATGACATACACGAGTATGCCTCTATTAACCCACACATTTGTGACCAGTCCAACGAAACCATGACAGGGTCATTTAAATTCATAACATTCACATAACAATACCCGGGACTACGGCTTCTGCGCATCTTGTCGAATTACTCATCAAGGAAGTTCAAAATGAGGGATTTTGTTGGGTCGAATTCAAGTGAGCCAAGTTCTACATGCGAAAGTAGGTCATATAAGAACTACTCCGTTAAAACTGTAATTAGCGCACCAGCGAATTTAAAATTCATTTAATGAAGTATTCATAACACCAGAAAATTTACCCATTTACATTCGAACTTTCAATGGTTGTCCAAATATTTTTATCGCACTTTGCGATATGACAACTTGCGAAGATGGTGTCCCGTGTTAAACGTTTTAAACAAATCATGCAACGTCATCAAAATCGTCAAGGTAGAATTGCAAAGCTTGATGACGTAATTCACACAGGTTGAGACTTGAGCGGTTCATAAACCTGTGAACAATACTCCTGACACTGCCTGCCTAGGACTGATTTGAGGACGTTGTCTGAGTATCCGATTGAGATTAACATTGTAAATCATGCCTAAAATAGTTGAATGTGTCCCTAACTTCTCAGAGGGGAGAAATAAAGAGGTAAAGAAGCATCAAAGATCAATGCGCAAAATTTGTTTCAAGCGCAGTTTCAGTTTAATGTTACTGTACTGAACAATAATGCTATTGTATTTTCTGCACGCTTGGATGGTTATTTAGTGGGGGTAGGGGTGTTGTCAGTGTTATTTGTACGGCCGACGTGCACTCTAATTGGAAAAGATTATTTGTCACGGCCGCCGTGTGCCAAATTTGAAAAGAATGTCATGTATATAATTTATCTAAAGCTCTTTGTACGGCTGTCGTGTACCAAATCTGCACTACTGTATAGACTCATTTTTGCAACTGATTACATGTAATTCCTTATTTACAGCACAGGTACTCGACGCGAGCTTGATGTTAAAAGAAAACTTAACAATAATCTTAAGGATAAAGTCATAGAGTGACAAAAATACCTCAGATTACCAGATTACCCCCATGACCCGTTCTGACATTGAACCCTCTCTGTCATACTATATTTTATATAGTATGACAGAGATGGTCCAATATCATGGGGGTAATCTGAGGTATTTTTGTCACTCTGTGTAACTTTTTCCTTAAGATTATTGTTTGTTTTTTTAACATCAAGTTTGAGTGGAGTACCTGTGATTTACAGGACATTTTTATTTAAACGTGTCCAGTACTTTGACCTCTAAAACAAATTGGTTATCTAAAGTGCATTAAAAGCTAGAGTTAGGTCAGCAGTAAATGATTTTATGTTCTACAGTGGTTTGTATAGCAGTAAATCTGAGCAACATACTTTTTTCTTAATTCAAGGTCGCAAAAAATTAAAAATGACTACTTTGGAAGATGGATTCCTTGCTAACATATTTTCAATCAGTATGCTTACTTTTTCATTTGTATCATACTGCAGCTGTCATCAACATGATTAGGTATTGGCTAGGATGAGTGAATTACTTTTCAATCAAAGTGATGGGTCACATCTGATAGAATGCAAAATGAAGAAAACATACTAAACCCAATCTCGATCAAAATGCATATCAGAAGTCTGGCTGTCAGATTTGTTTTTACACTTGTTTTATAAAGTTTATCTATTGGCAAGCAAATCCATATCTTTTTCATTTTGAGCTAAATGTATCAATTGTTCTTTGCAAGAGAATCCATCTTTGTTTCTCATGCTGAGCTTAGAGTGTCAACTGTTCTTCGCAAATGAATCTGTATTTTTTAAACGTAGAATTAAATGTATTGACTACAAGTAAAAATGATCTAGTGCAATCAATAAAGAGATAATAAGGGTCAGAAAATTTTTTTACTAAGCAAATATATTTATTGGTTAGCATTCATTGTTCATGCTGTCTATAGTTTCAATCTCCCACACCCATCCCAAAAAGTTGAATCTGTTTTTAGTGAAATCTACTGCTCTTGTCATATGACCATGATCCTAATTAAAAACATTACTTGATTGAAAGCAAAATGGCAAACAAAAATGTAGTAATTTATAGAGAAATATTTGCTGTTAAAGCCTAGCATATGTTCTGTATTTGTCAACAGCAATAAGTAGTTAGGTTCAATAAAAATCTTTACAATTGCAGTGTTTGAACTTATAGAGATTTTGTCTGCTGCCAAATTTTATCTGAAGTTGTAACTGAAGGAGTCTCCTTGCTAGATTTTAAAATAAAAGTGAAAAACACCTTTCAGAAAAATAAACTTTCTAACATGAAATGCAGTGCTCAATCTGTTAAGTTACTTAAAATAGATCAACTGTTGTCCAGTTTTAATTAGCTTACTGACTCCTTATAACATGAACACTATTTGAAGGTGAATACAGAATGTAGTGGCACAAAAGGGCTAATCTGTATGTAAACAAAACACTACTACATCAGGCAAGAAGGCATTGCAACTTTGTTGTTGACTTAATGAGTTTGTTTTATGGAAGCATTCACTTTCGTTATATACTTGGAATTACCCAAAATGTGCCAATGAATTTAAGTAGGACTTATTTTATAAATTTTATAAGACATTAAATAACAGCTTATTTCATTTAATTTTAGTATTGTTGTTTAGATGACTGCTCAATCAGTAACATTAATATTTATTTTTTTATAACTTCTTATTTCATTTACTTACAATTCTGCAATAATGTGAGTCAATTACAACAGTTTCAAAATATTAAATTTCTTATTATTGTGTTGGTGTTATGACACTTTGTTAGAATGTAGCTCCAGTTCATTTTTATAAAACAGTATCATATAGAGTGTGCAATCTACTATGATTTTAAAAGAGGAATATATTGTTACTCTATGATCTAAAAAATAAGTAATATAAAAGAATGAGAAGAAACAAGTTTTGCAAATTTCAACAAAATAATTTATATCCCCAGAATTTAAAGTGAAAAAATATATAAATAATTGATGGCATTGCATTAGGTGTTTTGCATGCCTCATTGGTGTGCACTTTTTTAAAAAAGAATGTGGTTTTGAGATTACATGATGAAAATTGTTATGTGTTCATCATCACCAGGAAGTTTTATCATGTACCACATTAATGGCAGTATCTTCAGGATCAAGGTATATTTATCACTGTCATCATTGTATTCAACAATCAGCAGAGTACACTAAAGAATTGCAAGATGCAAGCTTGATATAGAACTTATTCACAGTAAGATTTATCAGTAAGTCAAATGTTCTTTCTATAGAGCTTGATGAGACAATTGACCAATTGGAGCATTTCTAGGTCATGACACTAATTATTCACACTTTAGAAATAGATTATAATGCCATGTATTGTGTGAATGTTGGTGGAAATTGGTTGCAAAACTTAAAATATTTATTGCCAATGTATGTTTGCAACATTTATCATGAGAAAGTAATTACATACTTAAAGATCTACCAGCTGGCATCTTCTGTTTGTATTGCAATGTATTAACAAAGCTTTAGACATTGGCAGACTGGTAACAAAGGGCAAAGGTATTATAATCCAACCAGATGGAAAATTGCAAAATATTTTCCATTCTGTCCCATACCTTCAAGGTTTCACTCATAATAATGTGTGATATTTCAGTGAAAGGTAGACTTTCTCCACATCTATCTAAATTACTGTACAGTATTACTGTAAATAGAAGTTCTATTGAAAATCAAGGGCTTGGTATGACACTGCAGTAGAATATGCTCATGACATTTACCCATGTTAGTATCAAGCTTACATCAAGTACCTGCATATAAAGAAGACATGTTATAGACTGATACCTTGCAGGCAAAAGTAATCTATAACTGTCATGTGCTAAAGGTCAAGTGATTTTGTTAGTTTGGTGCATGTTTAATGGTATAAAATGAGCTCAAGATTCATTCTCTAGATGCAAATATGCATTAACTCTGCTGTTAAGTAGTTAAGCTTTACTCAGCCCAACCAGTAAGGATAAAAATTAAGCTTTGCTCAGCCTAGCCAGAGTCTGGGTGGGAGTAATGCTTTACTCAGCCCTGTTGGTCAGTTACATCTTTTGATTGGCCCAGTTGGTCAGTATGAAAGCAGTGATTTTTATGAACCCTGACAAAAGAACCAGAATAAATATGTCAACATAGTCATGTTGCTGTTATGTTGTTGTAACATCAGATATATCTTGACCTCTTTTCATATGCTACATTACAACATCACTGACATATTATGACATCTTTTTATATGCTACCTTATAACATCATTGTTACATAATACTGTTTCACATCTTACCTTACAACATTATATATATATATATATATATATATATATATATATATATATATATATATATATATATATATATATATATATATATATATATATATATATATATATATATATATATCTTTCCAAATGCTACATTATATATGTTATGGTATATTTTTACATATGAACTTAAAACATTGTTGTCCTTATGTTCCATTTTTGAAAGTAAATAATTTTAGTAAGGTTTTTTTTTCTATTGGCATGTATCCCCAACTCACATAATGAGAGAGAGAGAGACAGGATCACTAAAGAAATAACAACAAATCCAAAATAGAACTTGCAGAAACTAACATAAGAACAAAATTAGGTATACACAAAGAATAATACAATGCAATGGAATAATTATATATATATATATATATATATATATATATATATATATATATATATATATATATATATATATACATACATACATACATACATACATACATACATACATACATACATACATACATACATACATACATACATACATACATATATATACACACACAAACACACACATACATATATATATATATATATATATATATATATATATATACACACATTTACAAATACATACATATATATGTATACAGTTTTACACTGCAATCAGTTACACATTCAGGTGAGGGTCTCCTTTCCTAAAGCATTTTGGCACTGACCCAAGCACTCTCCAGGGGTGCTCTGACTGAATTGATCAGATTCTGTGAAGATCTGATTAGCTTTTCCATCGATCCTCTCTCTTCCTCCAAATCCGATTTGAGGCTTCCCCAGCCTGTTTGCTAACAATAATGACTAAGTTTTTCTGCAGCTAACTCCTGTAATCCCAATGACTTTTATGGCATTACACTATTGTGTGATGCAAAGCTACAGCATCCTATTATGCATTCCATCAATTCTGATAGCGTTTGTACATTAGTGACTGATACAGGACCAATTTCTTCTTATGGGCTTTTTCCATTCTTTGTTCCCAAGTCACTGTTCTAACAAAATCACTTGTTTTGTACCTACTGACCACACTACAATATCAGGTCTGAAGTTGATGTTAGAGATGTCTCTTGGGAAGTTAGCTGTCTTTTTACATCAGCTTGCATTTCGAAGTTACAGATGTCTCTTGGGAAGTTAGCTGTCTTTTTACATCAGCTTGCATTTGCAAGTCATGTGCCATTGTCAAGATGCCTCTTGCTTCAGTCTTTGCCTTTGTGTCTCACTAATTCTCATAATGCTGAAGAAGCTCGGAAAACTTTTCACTTGCTATTTCTTTCTCCTGGTTATATCCATAATGGCAGCAATCTTAGCAAGCATTGGTGCTATCTACCAAGGGGAGGCAACATACTAAGGAGAACTATAATGAATCCCCCTCTCTGAACATTATACATTCAGATCTGAAATGTAACAAATGTCTTCAAAACAACATTGACACATTATATACAAGATCTGAGCTTCATTATAGCATGTAACAAGGGCAATGGATGGCTAAGTGTTCTAAGGCACTAACCTCATTATAGCATGTTAAATGGGGCACTGGATGGCTAAGGATTCTAAGGTACTAACTTCATTATAGCATGTAACAAGGAGCACTAGATGGCTAAGTGTTCTAAGGCACTAATCTCATTATAGCATGTAACAAGGGGTACTGGATGGCTAAGTGTTCTAAAGCACTAACCTCATCATAGCATGTAATAAGGGCAATGGATGGCTAAGTGTTCTAAAGCACTAACCTCATTATAGCATGTAACAAGAGGCACTGGATGGCTAAGTGTTCTAAGGCACTAAACTCATTATAGCATGTAAGAAGGGGTACTGGATGGCTAAGTGTTCTAAGGCACTAACCTCATCATAGCAAGTAAAAAGGGCAATGGATGGCTAAGTGTTCTAAAGCACTAACCTCATTATAGCATGTAACAAGATACACTGGATGGCTAAGGATTCTAAGGCACTAACTTCATTATAGCATGTAACAAGGGGTACTGGATGTCTAAGTGTTCTACGACACTAACCTCATCATAGCATGTAAGAAGGGCAATGGATGGCTAAGTGTTCTAAAGCACTAACCTCATTATAGCATGTAACAAGAGGCACTGGATGGCTAAGTGTTTTAAGGCACTAAATTCATTATAACATGTAACAAGGGGTACTGGATGGCTAAAAGTTCTAAGGCACTAACCTGTTTATAGCATGTAACAAGGGGCAATGGATGGCTAAGTGTTCTCAGGCACTAACCTCATAGCATGTAACAAGGGGCACTGGATGGCTAAGTGTTCTAAAGCACTAACCACATTATAGCATGTATCAAGGGGCATTGGATGTCAAAGTGTTCTAAGGCACTAACCTCATTATAGCATGTAACAAGGGGCACTGGATGGCTAAGTGTTCTAAGGCACTAAACTCATTATAGCATGTAACAAGGGCAATGGATGGCTAAGTGTTCTAAGGCATTAAACTCATTATAGCATGTTAAAAGGGGCACTGGATGGCTAAGTGTTCTAAGGCACTAACCTCATTATAGCATGTAACAAGGGCAATGGATAGCTAAGTGTTCTAAGGCACTAACCTCATTATAGTATGTAACAAGTGGCACTGGATGGCTAAGTGTTCTAAGGCACTAACCTCATTATAGTATGTAACAAGTGGCACTGGATGGCTAAGTGTTCTAAGGCACTAACCTTATTATAGCAGGTAACAAGGGCAATGGAGGGCTAGGTCTTTTAAAGCACTAACCTCATTATAGAATGTAACAATGGTAATGGAAAAACAAGTGGCACATTATGTGCAGGAAGATTTGTGACATTTTTAATGTTACACCTTTTGGCTTCAAAAGAGTACATATAGTTTGGTGTTTTTCATCACCCTTTCATTTCCACTCATGAGACTAAAGGATGAAACTTGCTGTACTTGTACGCTATTAGTAGAAGATATATTGTACATTTTTGGTCAAGGTCATGGTTCCTTTCAGGTTTCCATCACCCTTTCTGTTTCTGTTTGATTATAACTTTAAAGGCTTTTTGAGATTAAGGGATGACTTGGTACACTTGATCATCGTTACTAAAAATGACGGCATGTCATGCACATAACTAGTGGCACTCTAGTCAAGATTGCAACTCCATAAGTTTTCTACTGCTTTTTCCATTCTGCTCTATAAATTTAAATTTATGTGAGATTTGGGGATGATTTTATTATTGTGTATTTTGTTAAAAGATGTGCGTGTTGAGTACCACTTTAACTAAGGTCCTTTCTTTAGGATCAAGGTCATTAGTTATTTTTGCTTCCATCAACCTCTTCTTCTCCACAACTTAATATCCATTTGAGATTATAAAGATAAAATCAGGTGCACTTGTACATTATCACAATAAAGCATTCTTTTCCTCCTCCACAAACTTTAAGTCTGTTTGAGATCAAGAGATTAAACCTGGTTTACTTGTACATCATCCATGCAAGGTGTGTTGCATTGTGGGTACTATTTTCTAGGTCATTTGAAATAGAATTATTCAAGTAGAAGGTGTATTGTTGTCTAGAATGGGGCCCTTTTCTTTCAGGTCAAGGTTACAAATGAATATTTGAAGGTTTGCATCATACTTTCCATCCATTTTATAATGCAAAACCTTCTGAGGTTAAGGGATCATAGGTGACACACAATGGAAAGCTGAGATTAAGGGGATGATGATTTATAATGAGAAGCCTTCTGAGATTAAGGGACAACAACTTGCAATTGGAAGCCTTCTGAGATTAATGAACAATGACTTGCAATTGGAAGCCTTCTGAGATTAATGAACAATGACTTGCAATGGGAAGCCTTCTAAGATTAAGGGACAATAACTTACAATGGCAAGCCTTCTGAGATTAAGGGATGATGACTACTGACAGTATCTAAAATTTTCTTCATTAATAGGGAAAATGATTACTTATAATGCAACATTTTCCAGTTACACATAATACATTCACTGTAAATATGTACAGAGAATGAGAAAAAGTTTCAAAAGTAATAATATATTATCATGTATGTGTATATTGTTAGATTTTGTTGCAACATTGTAGATATATGTTTTTGTCTGCATTTTACATATATGTAATGGGACCTAGAGTTTAAAATGCAATTGGCCAGACTACCAGCAATGTCCTTAAAATGCCAGGTGTTTTGAACCACTGTATACAGTATGCAGCCCACAGTGATCCCATGTGCTAAATATTTTCCTGCAACATGGGGATACAGTACACAATATGATGATTGTGATTTCAGAACCACTTTTATTGTAGTATTAAAATTATGTATATGCAGAAAATAATAATCAAAACTTCATTCATGTATTCTGAGGTGTTGATTTTCTTCCTTTCTAACAATACATTTCTTTTAAGCAGTTAACAACCTTGTACAGTAACTACTAAAATTGATCAATCCTTAGGCTGAGGTACAGAAGAAAGGTTGTATAGTACCTTTCATTGTTTGAAAAATTATCCTTTATTCTTATGTGTCTATACACCTGTAGCTTTTTGTTACTTTTCACCTATCTGTATCTAGTAAATAGGAGGAAAAGTAGGTCAGTTGACCTTCACTGACAATAATATGTTTATTTTTTTTCTTCAGAAAACTCCAGTGTGAATAACAAAGAACATTTTGGTCCCTAATTATGTTAAAGTCTTCTCTGACAATATCTTTATTCACAAAGGAATATAACAACAAATGTTTAACTTGAAATCAGCCAATAGAAAGTCTAGCTGATAGTACCATTTACAGAAAAGATTTTTATTTGTTGTAATACATAAATTAATGATTATTTCTGATATAAACTTACAATGTTCTGTTAGGAAGACACAATTTTGAGTGTACATAGCTTTTCATTAAAAATAAAAATTATTCTTTGGAAAGTATCAAAAAACATAATACAATATAGACTATCACCTTGCTTTGCCCTTTTATTCACTCTCCACAGGATTATGTTTCACCACCTAAGTAACCAGGTATAGCGCTTACCCAGGTGTACAGTACCATATATATATATATATATATATATATATATATATATATATATATATATATATATATATATATATATATATATATATATATATATATATATATATATATGCAGGCATTGATGAACAATGATTTCCAGCACTTGGCATTGGGCCTAGTCAAACATTTGGGTCAATGCTAATTTTAGCAGACCTGACTGTGACATATAGCTCAATGCTAGTTTTAGTAAGCCCAGGTAAATATGATAAACCAGACTAGACTGACACATCTGGGTCAATGTTGATCTTAGTTAGCCCAAGTAAAGACCATAAACCAAACTAGATTGTGACACCTATGGGACAATGTTAGTTTTAGTTAACTTACCCCTGGTAAACATGATAAACCAAGACCAGACTGATGCATCTGAGTCAATACTGATCATGGTTAGACAATATAAATATGATAAACCAGACTAGATTGTGACACATCTGGGTCAATGCTGCTCAGAGTTAAATCAAATCGGGGTCAATGTGAATTGTATCTATCTTAGGTAAGTATGGATTGATGCTGATGATAGTAGCCCATATATAAGTCCCTAAGTTATGTACTACATATAAAATAAAACTAATATGATCACAAATGCATACAACCACACACACACACACACACACATATATAGTTTAGGCTATATAAATATAATTAGTTTAGGCTATATAAATATAATACATGGCAAACTGTGATCTGAGTCGCTGCTAGTCATACCCAACATAAATATTACAAATAAACTGTGACACATCAGGGTTGATATTGTTATAGTTAACCTGGGTAATTCTGATGATCCATACTGCACTGTATTAGGACATATTAAAGATGTATAATGATGGGTGGCTGAAAAGTTTAAAGAGACATGGCCACCAGGTTTGATATTTTTCATATTTGATTGCTTGTTAAATTATAAACCCTTGTAATTATGAACCTGGCTATTTCAAATTTCTTCATATTAATAAACATCCTCATTAAAGTCCAGAGATTACTTGTGTTAAGAGAATATTTTGCTATATTGAATGTCATATTATAATTATTGATCCATATGGATCAAAAATTATTAGTTATTGAGGGATTTTGTTAATATAATTTTCTAATAGTAAACTTCTATTCAATTCAAATTGCTGAGGAACTTCATTAATATACATTTTTAATGTTAGACCTCTGCACAGTGCAGATCATTGAGTGACTTCTTTAATGCTTAACCTCTTTACAATGCATATCAATAGAGACTTCTTTAATGCTTAACCTCAATTCAATGCATATTATTATTAGGGACTTCTTTATTATTTAACCTCAATACATTGCATATTATTAGGGACTTATTTAATGCTTGACCTCAATACAATGCATATCATTAGGGACTTTTTTAATGCTTAACCTCAATACAATGCATATCATTAGGGACTTCTTTAATGCTTAACCTCAATACAATGCATATCATTAGAGACTTCTTTAATGCCTAACCTCAATACAATGCATTTCATTAGGGACTTCTTTAATGCCTAACCTCAATACAATGCATATCATTAAGGACTTCTTTAATGCTTAACCTCAATATAATGCATATTTTTGAGGGACTTTCATGCTTGACCTCGATTCAATGCAGATTATCGAGGCAATTGCTAATGCCATTGCCGGCACTGATGGATGTAACCTGCTGGATGTTGACCCTGGAGCATCGACTAATCGAACGGTATACACATTTGTTGGATCTCCTGAAGCAGTTGTTGAGGGGGCACTCAATGCAGCCAGGGTAGCATATCAGGTCATAGATATGAGGAGACATCATGGTAAGTAGTTAGAAGTGTGGCCATTCAGTTGCTAAACTTGTTTGTAAATAGATGAACTAATTGCCATTAAAATGCTTATAACTTTTTAAGAGAAAAAAAAGAAGAATGTATAGGCATCCCGTCTTGCAAACAGACTTGGATAAGGAGGAGGAATGTCTACATGACGTATCACTGTATTACTGCTTTAACCAGATTATACATTTTGGTATTTATCTAACATAGAATTATAAGGACATCACAAATGATATGCTGTCATAAAAGGTATTGGCACAACATCATAATGTATCTCAGTCATTTCTGATTTTTAGTTTTATCAAGTAAATTCTTTCCTTTTTTGTCATTGATGAATAATAGAATCCTGTTGTTTGTGGTCATTAATCATGAAATACATGACAATCATAAAATTTATGTAATTGGTTCCAACTTTAACTCAATAACTTGTAAACAGTAAAATTATTTGAATTTTTCCTAATTTTATTTGATTTAGCACTTAAAAAAGATGCTCTTTGTGACATCATTTTGTGTCTTGATGCATCAATGTTAAACTGTACATTATCATTTATTTCATGGGTACTTATTTGTGGTTCTGCCTGTCAAAGTTTGCCTATTTGTCTGTATTTAATTTTATAGATTAACCTCTAGGAACAAACCCATACTAACAAAAATTGGCAGTCTCTTCAGTGGGTTTACAAAATACAGCCGACTGTATTAGCACAAATCAAACAACTGTAATGATCAATGACTTGTACTGAACATCAGATGGCACTGACAACCAAAAACACTAGGTTAATTGGTTATTAAAGAACTTTAGTGTATCATATCTTTCTTCAAGCATTGTTCATAAGGTTATACCATCAGTTACTTTATGTTCATCATAGTGTTTACACAGTGTCTTGAGGTGGTAATATTTATCTTTACAGTTGCTACTGTTTCAGATAATGTCGTCATTCCATGTGTGAATCAAACATGACAAGCTAACTTTTTCTGACTAAAATTAATGATCTTGCTTGAATGAGGAATAAATTTGAATAAGTATTAATTCATATTTTATGTAGAAGTATGATTTATACCAGTATCATTTGTTAGGTTTTTCCTTCATTTTCTGTAATAAGTGTTTGAATAAGTTCTTATGGATATTGTTTAGATCTATGTGGATTGAATCAATATAACAAGGGTTAAAGTGAAACAAACACTTGTAAAATCTAATATTTTATTACCAGAGTACAGAAATTTTGCTGATTTATCAAATAGCTTTGTTGATCATTAGGAATGAAACACAGTAAGAAAATGGAGGTTAAGGGCTAATATTTCTCTGGGTCTTTAAATTCTTCGTTCAGGGCAACAACAAAGTTCATTAAAAGTTGATAACCCACAAAAAACTGTTGATCCTATGGTACTAATAATGTAGATGTGATAAGGAGCATCATTGAATGTATTTACAGCACTGTTTAAAACAGACACAGATAGCAATATTGTTTTGTTTGGAGGACAATTTATATTCTTTAATTTTTCATTGTGCTGTGATGTGGAAGTTTTTTTAACCAGTCAGCTTTGATGAAGAGAGGTAGTCCATTAGAACATATTTGATTCAACCTGCTGACTTGTGAGCAAGTGTATATGGTACATATAATAAACATGGTTTTAGTATCTTTGTTGTTTGTGAGTTTTTTTTCAGACACATCCTTTATTGTGACATGCTCTTTGTTGTGACATACTCTTTTGTTGTGACAAGCTCTTTTGTTGTGACATGCTCTTTGTTGTGACACACTCATTATTGTGACATGCTCTTTTGTTGTGACACTTTATATTGTGACAAGATCTTTTGTTGTGACATGCTCTTTGTTGTGACACTCTTTATTGTGACATACTCTTTAGAAGTGTAGCATTGATATTGTAGAACCTCTGAGGCACCTAAAAAGTAAAAATCACTAAAAACAAACTGTTTGATTTTTGCACCAATCAGCAACCACAGAATATCATGAATGAAAATCTTTTAATCAAATCAAATGTTCAAATGATCATCCTAAAGATTTCTCAAATTGCAAAATTAAAACAAAAGGTTAAAGATGAACATTACCAAAAATGATAACATGATGCTTTTGATCAAAATGTTATAAAGAGTTTAAGATAAAATTTAATTTAAGTTATCATCCAAATCACTAAAATTATCACTTATATAATCATAGGCCCATAATTATTTCCCCTGCCACGAGTGATAGCTGTTGGCTGTTAATAACCCAGTATGGAATTGCTACAAAATAGTTTGTGGTTGACTACTTTTGCTTTATATGTCCACTGTGAGAACAAAAAGATTGTTGTGATAATTTAAAAAGTATACAGTGAACAGATTTGTTCACTAGTGTAAATGTTTTCACAGCAAGCTGGCTTTATCTGTAATTTCAGGTGAACACCCTAGAATGGGAGCCATGGATGTTTGCCCCTTTATTCCGGTTCAGGACGTTACTATGGAAGACTGTGTAGAATGTGCAAAAGACTTGGCAGAGAGACTTGCCATTGAGTTAGGAGTACCTGGTGAGTTAATATTTAGTTATTTACTTATTAAATTAGAGCTAAGGTAAAATTCAGTCAGGAGGAACTATTTGAATTATTGTTTTTGTACATCAGTAATGTTGGCATTGATGTCGTTATCAATCATCTCATAAAGCTATGACTGAGGACATTCCTTTAGACTTGTTGTTAATTTATATTCTAATTTATTGTGCTTTCCAAAGAAAATGTTATTTCATCTGGTATATTTTATTTTTTGTTATGAGAAAAGTATTTTTGTGATCTTCATATTTTTTTTTTACAAAAGCTTGAATAAGTATGCCAAGTGTGCTTATCAAAGACTTGGTTTTAGCACTGAGATTCAAACATTGGCACACCTGCTGCAGAAGTCATCTCAATGATCACCTAATTAAATAAGTGTTGATGCGGTGAAGACAGTCTAATTAGTACCGATTCTGGTGAGGTGGAGATCACCTCATTAGTACTGAAAAGACAAACCACATGGTTAGTGCTCCTTAGGTGGAGACAACTCATTAGTGCTGAAAAAGCATGGAATGCATGGTTAGTGATGGTGAGGTGGAGATCACCTCATTAATACTGAAAAATTGGGGTCCACCTGGTTTGTGCTGATGTTCCAAGTACCACATGAATAGATAAGCTTTGGTCTGTTTTTACATCAAATATAACTTTCATTAATGTGTATCAAAACCAGATTTATCTGAAAACAACTCCTACCTTCAGTCATCCTGTCAGAGGTGAAATCCTATCTATATTGGCATGAACTGAGGTGAAATCACGTCTTTATTGGCATGAATTGAGGTGAAATGTTTCTATTGGCATGAATTGAGATGAAATCATGTCTTTATTGGCATGAATTGAGGTGAAATCATGTATTTATTGGGATGAATTGAGGTGAAATCATGTTTTTATTGGCATGAATTGAGGTAAAATTATGTCTTTATTGGCATGAATTGAGATGAAATCATGTCTTTATTGGCATGAATTGAGGTGAAATCATGTCTTTATTGGCATGAATTGAGGTGAAATCACATCTTTATTGGCATGAATTGAGATGAAATTATGTCTTTATTGGCATGAATTGAGGTGAAATCATGTCTTTATTGACATGAATTGAGGTGAAATCACATCTTATTGGCATGAATTGAGGTGAAATCACATCTTTATTGGCATGAGTTGAGGTGAAATCATGACTTTATTGGCATGAATTGAGGAGAAATCATGTCTTTATTGACATTAGGTGGAATCTTGTTTTGGAGAAACATAGCCCATGGTTGTTCAGTTATTTGCATTCATTTGTTTCCCACTGTTCTTTTTGATTGTTTGCATATTGGGAAATCCATAACTGGATGTTTTAATATTCCATAAGAATAAGTCAACAGTAAACTCTTTGATTTGATAAGCAGCTGAATACTTGTGAAAAGACATAATCCTGCATGCAAACAGACTGTGGTTTTATTGAAAAGAACATGCTGTGTGTGAGTCAAAGATATTGATTTAAGCCAAAATGACAAAATCTGTTAGTTAGAAAGGGCACAATTTGTGCAAGTCAAAGAGAATGTATAAATTTCAGCCAGAAGGACATAATTTGTGAGTTAGAAAGGACATATTTTGTGCAAGTCAAATAGAATGTGTAGATTTCACTCAAAATGAAATAATTATATGTCTAATTAAATGTGTAGATTTCAGAATAAAAGACTAAATCACATGAGTCAGATAGAAATTGTAGATTTCAGTCAGTACTACACTTATGAACAATATAGCATCACAGCTTTGATGAATAATTCATATTTAAATTATTTTATCTGCATGCAAAAAATACATGATTATAAAATCTGTTTTCAGTCAGCTTATGAATGATTGCTGTACATAGGTCTTGACAGTAAACATAATTCACTTTTAAATTGTCAGAATCCAATTTTAATGTTTTGCTAAAGAATACCATGAGTCTACTTAAATTCTTAATTGAGGAAGGGGTCCATTTGCTTTTCTTAGAGACTTTGGTTTTGAGGTTTATTATGGCCATGAAATCTGTGGAAACCATTAAATCCTTGTGGTTTGTAGCAGCCATAGACAGTGTCAGTGTTTCATGTACTAAAGCCTATTTGTATGGATGACCATGTCAATGCTTCATGTAGTTTATTTTTAGTCTTTCTGTCTTTTTGTGTGGATGACAGTGTCTGATTTTAAAGTACATGCTTTATTTTTAGTTTATTGGTATGAATAACAGCATCAATGTTTCATGTGCATGCTTTATTTTCAGTTTGACAGATGACAATGTGAGTCTTTCAAGTACATGCTTTATTTTCAGTTTGTTTGACAGATGACAATGTGAGTGTTTCATGTACATGCTTTATTTTCAGTCTGTTGGACAGATGACAATGTGAGTGTTTCATCTGCATGCTTTATTTTCAGTTTGACAGATGACAATGTGAGTGTTTCATGTACATGCTTTATTTTCAGTCTGTTGGACAGATGACAATGTGAGTGTTTCATCTGCATGCTTTATTTTCAGTTTGACAGATGACAATGTGAGTGTTTCATGTACATGCTTTATTTTCAGTTTGTTTGACAGATGACAATGTGAGTGTCTCATCTGCATGCTTTATTTTCAGTTTGACAGATAACAATGTTCTTGTTTCATCTGCATGCTTTATTCTCAGTCTGTTTGACAGATGACTGTCAGTGTTTCATCTGCATGCTTTATTCTCAGTCTGTTTGATAGATGACTGTCAGTGTTTGATCTACATGCTTTATTCTCAGTCTGTTTGACAGATGACAATGTTCTTGTTTCATCTGCATGCTTTATTTTCAGTTTGTTGGACAGATGACAATGTGAGTGTTTCATCTGCATGCTTTATTCTCAGTTTGTTTGACAGATGACTGTCAGTGTTTCATCTACATGCTTTATTCTCAGTCTGTTTGACAGATGACTGTCAGTGTTTCATCTACATGCTTTATTCTCAGTCTGTTTGACAGATGACTGTCAGTGTTTCATCTACATGCTTTATTCTCAGTCTGTTTGACAGATGACTGTCAGTGTTTCATCTGCATGCTTCATATCTCTTTATGTAGATGAGAGTGTTGGTGTTTGACATACGTGCTTTAGTTTCAGTCTATTGGTATGGATGTCCATGTCAGTGCATCATATAGTTTATATTTAGTCTTCTTGTGTCAGTTTTTAATGTGCATTCTTTTTTTTCAGTTTATTTGTATGGGGAAGCCTCACAGAACGACAGCAGAAAAACTCTTCCTCAGATACGTGCAGGAGAGTATGAAGGCTTAGTAGAAAAGGTATTCATCATTGTTCATTTACAGCTGAAACCTATCTCTGATCACAGTCTTTATCTTTAATTAGTTTCCTATTTTAGGAATTTAGAAGAAGATTTTAAATAAACAGCAGCTTAATGCAGTTGATTTGATTTGCATTCTGCTCAATAATTCACACTTGTGGTATGGTATATCACTAAATAATTTCTACTCATCATATGGTATACATGGCATCACTAAATATTTCAACTAATTGTATGATATAAATAGCATCACTAGTACAGACCACTCAAGTGCATTTCAGTTTTTCATAGCTACGCAAATTGTACACTTAGCTGCCTTAAGTTTATTGAAAAAAATTACTCTTCATCAACATCAATCGTGAGGGCATTTATACCACTAATCCAAATGACATCTCAAAAAAAGGCTTACCATTTAATTCTGGATCAATGTATAGACAATTTCCAGGATGCAATGAATAATATAAAGATTTTAACAATACATGGAAGAATATTTCTTAGAAAGACCAAATTGATATACAGTGCTACCCACTTATATCGACATGGTCAGGCCAGAGGAAAAATTGTCGACATAAGCGGATGTTGAGATAAGTGTTTGAGGGCGATACAAGTGAAACCACAGGAGACTGCAGTTTTATCAGTAAAGCACAACAAAATTTCTGACATGAAATCACCTTCACTGTATTATAATATTTTATTATTATAATACTGTTAAGGTGATTTCATGTCAGAAATTTTGTGCTTTATTGATAAAATTGCAGACTCATGTGGTTAAATTTGCACAGAGGCAAGATGGCAGTGATCTGTAATCATCATGAGTGCTTTAGACCACACTGCCACTGTATATGAAGACAAAACCAGTAAAAGACACTTTTATATTGAGAAATTACATTTTGGTTACCTTTGTGTAATAAAATCCACAATAAAATATTGCATTGATCACATCCTGATATGAAAAGCATTATGATATTCAATGTTGGCTTTATGGGTTTTTTGCATGCTTCAGGTACATGTACTTGTACTTAAATTGGCCTAGATTTTGGTCAGTCTGTTCCCATCTTATTGAGGCTACCAAGGGGATGAGGCTATTCACGGGGACATGAAAACCTGTCAACAAGTTGATTTAAACAGTACTTGTATTTAGTTTCGGAAATCATTGTGAAAAGTAAAAATGCACTGAAATCTATTGTTACATAAACAAATCCTTATTTCATATTGACAAACCACCCTAACAGTGTATTGTTATACTGTATCATAATCTGCTTATGCTGATACCTGGCCTTTATACTGTATGCTGTAATATAAGCAAAATAGCTATGCAACTGACTAGCTACAATTAATCACCTCTGAGGGCAGGAACGTGAAATGACTACAATCAACCACACGACGAAAATTGTTTTTGAAAAAAAAAAAATAGTTTTGCTGCAACTTAAGTGAAAACGGATTACCTCTGAAGCACTGATATATACCAAGGAATCAAGGCATTTTTTTTTAAATTGTCTCAATATTCTACAATTATTTGATGTTGCCGCAGCAATAACAAATAGGTATTTGTTTAGTCCTTCAAAAAGAGCCTTTAGAGGCACCTTCAGTAACACATGCACCTTCATCAAAGCAAGCCAGTGACCTTTGATCAAAGAAGTCAGCAACAAACTAAAATAAAAGAATTGTTTCAGTTTTCATTGTGATTAGAACATATTTGTTTTGCTGCAAAACTTTCCTGTTTGCAACAAAAATGTGCGTATGGAGGACTCCTGTGTGGGTGATTTTATACATCTCAAATAAAAAATTTGCGTCCAAATATGCTTAATTATTAAGTTTTTCCGAGATTTCTGATTTAGTTTTCAGAGACTGTAAATTTAATCTGTGTTTACACTGCCATTGGCAGCCATTGTAAATTAAAAAAAAAATAAAAGGAAACTTTCACAGCACAATAAACCTGTTTTAATCACCGATCACTTTGGAAAATGAAAGAATCAGATCAGATTTCATTGCTTTTATTTTTAAGTCACTGCGAGAGGCCAACATTATAGGACCAAACAAAAACCTGTTTTTATGCCTGTTTTTTTTTTTTAATCTGACCACGACATTAAAGCCTGTCATGAAGATCAATTAATTGTTGAATATAGTACATGTCAGAACTGGCCGCTTGCCGACATAAATGATAAGGTTGTAACAATAAAGCCTGGTGGCAAGATCAACAAATTGTTGAACAAAGAATGGGTAGGAACTTGCAATTTTGTCGACATAAATGATCAGACAACAAAGGATTTGTTCAAGCTGGAACCAAGGGTTTCTTTTGACATTTATGGTTTTTTTTTATCTGGACATCAACATAAGCATGACAATTTTGGTAGTAATAGTAGATCAAGGGACCCGGACTTTGCTTTCTTGTTGAGATAGGTGGCTTGTCGACATAAGTGATGTCGACATGTGGGTAGGAATGTATATAAAATATCCAGAAAGCCATTCCTGTGTATCTAAGCATTATCTTTCACAAAAGAGATGCTGATGGTACTCCAAATTTAAGGTCCATAAGAAGCAAAAATTACATTATTTGAATACCAAAGAAAGAATTGTTTAAAAATAATTTACAATATACTGGTCCACCTGTATGAAACAGCATTCCCAGTGACATAAGGCAGGTTCCTAAAATTTCTTCTTTTCATAATGTCTAAAATGGATGCACTCTTTAGAAAATTGAACAGTTCTAGTACAATAAATGCCACCTGCTTTTCTGTAATTTTGCATCATTTTCACAGTTTAATTTTTCAATGCAGGATGATATTTTATATTTTATATATGTTTATGTATCCACAAATACCTGTATATGCATTCCAGGCTTGATAATTTGACTTTTAAAATTACTCAATTATTTAGTGTCAAGCCAGATTCTTCACATCATGATGTATATGCTGTTTAAACTGTATATATTGTACATAACAAGGCCTCAAGTTAGATTAGTTCTGTAACTGAGTTACCTTGTCTAAATTGTCTTCATTATTATTATTATTATTATTATTATTATTATTATTATTATTATTATTATTATTATTATTATTATTATTATTATTATTATTATTATTACCT
Source organism: Potamilus streckersoni (assembly GCA_016746295.1). Taxonomy (NCBI): domain Eukaryota; kingdom Metazoa; phylum Mollusca; class Bivalvia; order Unionida; family Unionidae; genus Potamilus; species Potamilus streckersoni. The sequence goes on along the minus strand of JAEAOA010000895.1, from coordinate 4,179,674 downwards.
TAATCTAATCAGTACTTATGAGTGCTATCTCATTTGTAAGTATGTATTACAGTAGGAAGACAAACGAGTTATAGTGTGGTTAACATTCTAATTCAAAAAGTGTTGTTATCAAAGGAAGATAATGTCATTGGGTTTGACATTAAAAAAGTATTCTGTTTTCAAAGGAAGATATTGTCAATGGGGTTGACATTCTTATTCAAACAGTACTTGAGTATCAAAGGAAGATAATGTATATGGAGTTTATGTTCATTATTCAGGAGTACTCTGTTATGAGTATCAAAGGAAGATAATGTATATGGAGTTGATGTTCATTATTCAGGAGTACTATGTTATGAATATCAAAGGAAGATAATGTATATGGAGTTTATGTTCATTATTCAGGAGTACTGTTATGAGTATCAAAGGAAGATAATGTATATGGAGTTGATTTTCATTATTCAGGAGTACTATGTTATGAGTATCAAAGGAAGATAATGTATATGGAGTTGATTTTCATTATTCAGGAGTACTATGTTACGAGTATCAAAGGAAGATAATGTATGTGGAGTTGATTTTCATTATTCAGGAGTACTATGTTATGAGTATCAAAGGAAGATAATGTATATGGAGTTGATGTTCATTATTCAGGAGTACTCTGTTATGAGTATCAAAAGACAATAACATTCATGGGCTTGATGTTCATATTTCCCTTAGTCTCTTATATCTAGAAAAGACAAATTTTCATCTTTTAGTAGGTCTGGTTTTGGGAGGTAGTAGATTTATATTCATAATGTTAATTTGATTAGAGAAGTATTATTGAAGAAGCATAATTTACTAGAAGCTTTCGCTATGAATCTTGCATTTTTATAAAGCACAAATTAATTGTAAAGTGAAACATAATTGCTACATTTCCAATGGTAATGAGTAAAATAGCATGGTAAACAGTTTTATTCAGGTTTTGATGAACACATTTAGATAGACACTTGAAAATAAGTATGAAGGAGGCATTTTGATAGAATAGTTTCTTTCATATGTAAGGAATATGCATCTAGTTAGAATAATTTCTTTTACATCAATGTTTAATAGCAAATCAGGACTTGACATTTTACATCATTCCAAAGGGACTGCTTCTGGTGACTTAGTGGTTAGAGCATATGCCTTGGATGTGGAAGATTGTGGGTTCGAACCCCAACCATGTCATACCAAAGACTTGTACAAATGGTACTGATGGGTGCTTTCTCTGTGAATTCCAACACTGCTATTCAGATCTTTTAAAATTTAAAATTTGCATTATCTGAAGCTCAAATTTGTGAGTTTTATTACAGATCTATTCACTGATATTATTCAAAAATGTGATATTTTCGGGGGTTTTTTTCAGCTTGGGAAGCCAGAATGGAAACCAGATTATGGCCCCACAGACTTTATTCCCAGCTGGGGGGCAACTGCAGTAGGATCCAGAAAGTACATAATTGCATACAATGTTAATGTGCTGTCAACTAAGGAGCAGGCTCACAGGATTGCCCTTAATGTTAGGGAACAGGGACGAGGGGATGGAGAGGTAAGTTGTAGTTAATTTTTGATGATTTGAAGGGTTTTCTTAGTTTCTTGCCAATACTATTATTGGGGGGATGGCCTATATATAAAGTTGAACATATAATTGAAGATTTATGCTATTATCTTCAAAACTTATGTATTTTTTTTTTAAACTTGTACAAGTAACACAGCTATATTTTGGTACAAACATAATCTAACTCAACCACACATGAATTATTTTTTTCTAACATGTATGTGGTCTTAAGGTGCTCACTGGTTATAGGAGATAAATTATGCAGGGTAAATTATATGCCAAAATGAGGGTAAGATCCACATTATATGTGAATATGTAAGGTTACTTTAAAAGGAGAGAGTAGTGTTGGAGCTATGAATCATATGATGTATAGTAAGTTGTTATTCTTTTAGCCCCAAAAAAAATTTAGAGAGATTTTGATTTTAAATTTTTCATTTCACAGACAAAAGAAGGCCTTACCTTCAGGATTGAATAAATAATTTCAGTGATATCCAAAATTGTACTGTATGGGTCAAAGCGCTGTATTTGGTCCATAAAAACATTTACTCTGATTTTATCTACGGTCTTTCTTGACATATTAAACTCCTGTCTTCAGTATGTTTAAAATTGTTTGGAAAATTTAGGATAAAAATATTTAGATGCTTCTATGACCTGAATTTCTCTGAGAGCTGTTTGTTCATCAACTACCTCCATATCACTCCCTCCCAAAAAGACAAAAAAAATGTCTTTCGGTCTGAATAGCAAAGGTAAGCAACCCTTATAGGTCAGCTATCCTTCCTACCCACTTGGTGACTACTAGTATACAAAGATGTCATTGCTGATATGCTGTAAAGAAGATCCACCAAAAATTTAATTTAATATATACCTAAATTTCATCAAACATCTTTTATTTTCAATAGTACAGTCAGTAAAAAAAATCTTGAATTGCAAAATGTATTTTCACTTTTATTGAACACTGTGTATATACATTTTTTCCATAAATCATTTTTGTAAAGTGTGCGTTATTTGTCTGAAAATACAAGGTCTGATGTTCTTAAGAAGCAATTCAAGGGCCATTAAAGAAATCAGTCTCATGGGTGTATCAAAATGCTCCCTTCATCCCACCCCAATTGAAGATGATCTATAATTGTGGTCACATATGATCTTTTCAATTGACAAGGCTTTGTCATCAAGATTATTGAGGATTGAATACAAAGAATTGTATAGGAACATTTTGGGGATGAGCCTTTAGCTCTGCCCATGAGACCTGAAACTTTAAAGTCAAACATCTACCCACCTACACTAGTCTGCAGAGTTTAACTTATATCCACCAGTGAGGTGTGAATATGCAATGATATCCTGCACTCTTTCCTTGCCTGACAGAGTTGTAGTTTGACTTGTATGGATAGATGTCAGTACCAGCCAACCGTCATGGAATTTATCATCTACCATATGCTGTTCAGACAGTTGACCAGTCAGCCTTTCCATACTAACATGCAATCTTCAATTAGTCTCTAGTCTGTTATTTTGGACTGGTAAGTCTGATAGATATTTGTCCATGTATTCCAACCCACATTAGTCTCTTATGCAGATCAAGCCAAAACAACTAGCCAGCTGACCAACTAGACAGATTATACATTAGGGTGCTTTGACTGAACCAAAACTGGTTGCGTCAAACCTGTACTCTATAATATTACCACTCTTAATGGCATATCCCATGGACAAAATGATGCCAGCTGACATCATCATCACTGCCACATAGAATGCTCTACTCATAAACCACAAGTGGAAAATAGGAGGACAATCCACCAAGTCATTTCTACCTGCAATAATAGTACTTGCCTCAGGAAACTGTGTGACTGAGCTATATGCCCAATCCATGGACCTAAAGTATATGCAGTCCTGTCCCAACAGATCTGTCATCTTAATGACACAACTTAGTGTTGTTGCAAAATCAAGTTGACGTAACAAGACCATCAACAAATCAATATTCATCATCTCTCATTAATCATTGAGGGAAACATAGTTCCAGGAATCTGTACATGCTCTCAGACATTACCAGAAGCTAACAGAAACCATTAGCAATGGCCAGACCAGCCTCCTTTGCATGCCTCTGAATATGGAGAACAAGACATAAAACCTCAAGTGTTAGCCACAAGTTCCTGGAGGAGGTATGACCCAAGAAAATCCTAAGTGATTTCCATGAGCCTGGCATTTGAATGTAATATTTCGGTTTAAGGCATGGGGTCAGTCACATGGCAAGCCCAGATCACTTTCTCCAGGTTCTTTCTACAGGACATGGCTTCACAGAGAGTACTTGACCTCAATTGGTCAGTGGTAGATGCATAGACAGTGACCACTACTAGCTCATCACAGCATGACCTTGGAACCAAGTTGTATTGGTCACTTTTACTGGATTTGCCTGGAAAATATTTGGCGGTGACACTAAAATCAAGTGCACAATCTCACTGATCTCCATTTTATGTATAAATAAGCAGTCTCTTGTTGTGTTAAACTAAGGTTCAGAGAAATTCATCCATAAGTAGAATAGTCCTTCTCCTATTGGGTGACACAGGATGCTCAGCATTTCCTTATATTTCTCATTTTTCTAATGTACTTTGATTAGTTAATATATTTCACAGAGAAAGCAAATTTTATTAGATGCAGTACAATACTGTTAGTACCCTATCAAGTAATCCCTCCATCCCTTCCCCATAAAGCAACCATCCTTTAAGGTTTCTCTCAAGTAAGAAATGGTTACATTTGGATATAATGGTAGCCAACGTGCAGGTAAAAAGGGACTTAACCAGTGAATGTCGACAGAAATAAACTTTTTTGTGTTTTCAGGAGGCCATCATTCAGTGGTAATGTAGTGCCATCAGGTAACTATTATTGGAGAAACATATGACTTTAAACCAAGTAACAGAAGAAAATGAAAACCAACAAGTTTGGTAAAATTCAACAAATAATTTATAACCCTTGACTACAAAGTCTATATATAAAGTTCAAATTAAATTCCAGTGGTGTTCCAAAGAGATTCCATTGTTGAATGTGTTTATGTGCCTGTAGTTGTGAACATGATAATATGCCAATGGTCTGGAATGTGGCATGTGTACAGTCTTTTGATGTATCACAATAATATAATCCAAAATGTCCTTATCTGAATCTACTATATTTCCATTAATGTTTCATTCAATGAATATTATTGAACACTTTGTAATTCCAGCAAATATTTTGATTAAATTAACCCAACCAAATTAAAAAAATGAACACAACAATAACACTGATTTTGCTTCAGATGTTAAGAAAAAAAAAATGAGTAACTTTTTATGTGAACAACAACATATAAAAACCAAGACAATAATAGAGCCAAGGTGTTGGTCAGTCTCCTGTATAAAACATTCAACATTTTCAACAAATTTTGGAATTTCCAAGTGGAAAACTGATGTCCTAGACTCGTATTTCAGTAAATGTGTTTACCTCCATTGATAATATCTGAATATCTAATCCGCAGTGATAAAGAAATATTAGCTATGTATTATGTTATTTACAAAATAAATGTCACTGGTCAGATACTCCATTGATTTTGGACAAGGTCAGGTACAAAATACAGATGTACATAACATAAAATCATAAAAAACTAATAATACAAATTAAATATACATAATACATAATTTATTAAATACTTTGCCTTCTGGATTATATTATATACTGAAGCTAGATGAATTATTCATATAAACACTGTTGAATCTACTGGTGTCATAAGATAATATCAGTTAATGCAAGAAGTAACCGGATTATATTATTGAAATTATTGAGGATTTGTGTTGTACATGTCTGAGTTTACATCAGTGTATGTGCATGAATTTGCTATCAGCATATTCCTGTCTTCCTTGGTAAATTCAATGAGCAGTGAAATTTTGTTGGTTGATATGAACATAAGGAGCATTGTGATTGGTTTAGTTTATATCAGTGTAAGGAGCAGTGTGATTGGATTAGTTTATATAAACATAAGAAGTGTGAATGGTTCATTTTTTATTAACATAAAGAGCAGTATGATTGATTCAGTTTATATTAACATAAAGAGCAATGTGATTGGTTCAGTTTATACTAACATAAAGAGCAATGTGATTGGTTCAGTTTATATTAACATAAAGAGCAGTGATTGATTCAGTTTATATTAACATAAAGAGCAGTGTGATTGATTCAGTTTATATCAATATAAGGAACAATGTGATTGGTTCAGTTTATGCCAACATAAGGAGCAGTGCAGTTGGATAAACAACATAAGGAAGAGTGTGATTGGATTAGATTATATTGCTATAAGAAGCATTGTGATTGGATCAGGTTATATCATCTGCAGCCAGTCAGATAGTTTAGTGATATATAATATTTCAATTAGTTACATATGTAATAGGTCAGTGTGGAACAAAGTAATCTATGACCCTCGACTAATGACATGCATACAGTCTTACTTTTAACATACCTTGGTAAAAGCTGTCATCACTTTTTGTTTAATAAACTTGTCTGGCATCTGTGTAGAACGTCTGGGAGTATTTTTATTTATAAGAACATTAGACCTTACATGCAATGCATGCATTCAGGTTAATTTAAATGCTTATCTTCAGTTTTCACTCTTGGTTGGCTTTTAGCCTGGCAGACTGAAGCATATACAAGCCATTGGCTGGTACCTTGAAGAAGCCAACATGGCCCAGGTGTCAGTCAACATTACTGATGTGGATCAGACCCCAATATACAGAGTTTATGAAGAAATTGTCAAGGATGCAGAGGTAAGGATGGAATAACTGCAGTCATATTATTCTTTTATGAAATTTGCAGTTAACATTTGAATGGAGAAAATTTTGTTTGTGTTTCTTAAATGTAATTTGTTTTATGTTTCTTAAATGTAATTTTTTTTAAATGTGCCAAATCTAATTTGAAGTTTTATTTCTGTCACTAAAATTGGACATGTGAACCTTTCATCTGATGAAAGAACTACAGTAAATTGCTTCTGTTTTGCATGAGGATAATCATTGCATAAATGCATAGATATGAACCATTCTAATGAGGTCTTAGTTGCAAATTCAGATTTTGGGTGATTAATAATACAAGGAGATTTTGAATTATTACATGTGATCCAAATCCTGTCACCTGTAAATACTTATATTGACTGATGAATCTAATGAGGTATGTTTACAAAAATCAGTCAGCAGTAAATGTAAGATTTTTAAGTATTATTTATCTCCATGACTCTGTCACTTCTTTAAACAACACTGTGAATTCTGTAAGCAGTTAATGTAACAGTCTTCACCACCCTAACTCTTCTGTTAGAACAATTAATGTTATTCTTCACTTCTCTGTCACTTCTGTCAACACAGTTACAGTAATAGTCACCAACACACTGTCACTTCTGTCAACACAGTTACTGTAACAGTCACCAACACACTGTCACTTCTGTCAACACAGTTACAGTAACAGTCACCAACACACTGTCACTTCTGTCAACACAGTTACAGTAACAGTCACCAACACACTGTCACTTCTGTCAACACAGTTCCTGTAACAGTCACCACCACACTGTCACTTCTGTCAACACAGTTCCTGTAACAGTCACCAACACACTATCACTTCTGTCAACAGTTACAGTAACAGTATCAACCATTGACTCTTCTGTCAACACAGTTCCTGTAACAGTCACCACCACACTATCACTTCTGTCAACACAGTTACAGTAACAGTATCAACCACTGACTCTTCTGTCAACACAGATTCTTTTGTCAATATAGCTACTGTTACAGTCATTTTTCCCCCATTCTATTCTTGCAAGGTATTGACAGTTAGCAGCTTACAAAAATTTAAATCTTTGTTAACCAACTGTACACATAGATAATGTTTTAATTTTTTAAAACTTAAATAAACATCATTTCTTTTATTGCAGCCTTTCAAATTTAAAAGAACATCATTTCTAGGAATTTCTTGCACTTACATAAATTGGCAATAAAATAGTTTTTATCTTAAGCTACAAGCACCTATTTATTTAAACCATGTCAACAACTAGGCTACCATAACCTATATTTCATGCTCAAGTGCTCTATTTCATTTTATGCCCCTGATATATCAATCATGAAGCAATATAGCTTTATCCATATCTGTTTGTCACATCATATCATGTACAACATATTTCATCATGTCCATTACAAATTTCATTTTCCTTCAAGATGTTTAAAAAGGATTTTATTGATATAAAAAACAAACTGACAATGTTTTGCATTAAAGACTTCGGTCAAATTAATTTTCTGCATTTCTCTATAAAATTTGATGGAGTTATGGCCACTTTATGACTTGGCATGGTGCTCTTGAAATGCATAATTTTTTCCAGGGCATATTTGTCATATTGACATATTTATTGGTTTTTCAAAGCTCATATCTCCATTCAATAGATGAAGAAAGTATTTGAAAACATGCATAACATTGGTTTTATCAATGTGACTTCACTAGGTCAATGTGAGATATATTTAAAGCATTAAAGACATGCTAGATTTTGACTTCCATTACCATTGGCAGGAAGCTTTAGATTTTTTTTTCAGAAATAAAAGTAGAAGATATATAGAAGAATACTCCTTTACTAACTGTAATTCTTTATGAGATTAATAAATATATATGCTTTCAAGTTAATTATGTTCTTATATCTAGTCATGGAATAGTTATTTCCCTTTGTAAACAAGGCTACTATTCAACCATCTATTTGGGCACATTATATCATTTAAACATATTCATGAGTTGTTGTATTGAATTGAAATGACATTTTGGCCAGTTGTGCAGTAATTTGTGCTAGGGGTTATATATATATATATATATATATATATATATATATATATATATATATATATTATTGTGTCTCTTTGAAATTGCTGTGTCTTGTTGAAATTGTAATAGTAGAGAATTTTCCTGAAAATTAATTGGTATATGGTATTGACCTTGAGATTCTGATCCAAATCCTGTGTGACAAATTTGTCACATGACAATAAATATAAATGTACATGGAAGTATTCCTAGAACAACCTCACTTCCATTCTGTATTTAACCATGGCTTTAAATTGTGTGAATATAATATTTTCAGTCTATTTATAACTCGTATTAGTTTAGGTTTGTTGACAAGAGCAAATGTTTTTCAATTTCCTTTAAAAGGCTTTGAAATCTGCAATATTTGATATGTGCTAAGTAGAAGCCTTCATTAGACATTCTAAGATAATCCATATTACTTTCAAATTTTATTTTCCAGTCAAATATTAAATTCTCAGAATATGAGAAAGCACAAATAATATTGCATATCAATTTTGCTGTTTGCTTTTTTTATGGTACAGAAGTTGAATCTTGCTGTTGTTGGATCCCAGATTGTTGGTCTGGTTCCATTGAAAGCCATGCTGGAAGTAGCTCAGTATTACATGGACAAAGAAAACTTGTTTATACTTGAAGAGGACCAGAAACTTAGGCTTGTAAGTCTACATGCTTTGTAATTTGTTTTAAAAAAATATGTATTGTAATTATCATTTTTTTAGATAAAATTGTATCCATAAGATTATCACAACCAATTCCATCCTTATTGCACATTTTATCAAAATCAGCATCATTTCTCATGCCATATTTAAAAAGTCCAAGATTTTTTATTTCAGTCCTTGATCTTTTATAGCAGGTTTGACTCTGCTATATCCAATGGTTTGTGATGTTTTCATTAAAAGTATATTATTATCAATATCTGATTTAAGTATGCTGCTTTACATTAGGTGATATTTTCATCCATTAGAGTTTGAAAACAAGCAACATTAAGATGTAATAAATATTTTAACATGACCCATCACAGTGTCCATATATATTTGAAAAGGTATGTTTAAAATGTAGCAATGATGCACTTCTCACTTTACATAGATTTTAGTTCTTTTAGTTTTGACATCAGAATAAGACACTCAATAAACAAGTATTAGCATCAGAATAAGACAATCAAAAAACAAATATTGCCAACAGAACTAGTTAAACAAGTATTAGCATTAGAAGAAGAGACTCAGCAATTATGCACCCATTGCAAAGGATTCTATTGTCCACATCATGGACAGGACTTTCCCCATTGGATGAACTTCTCACAATTTGCACACACATGAGGTTCCATCTCAGAAGGGAAACCTCACTTGGTACACATTGGACATACTACTAGATTACCACCACTTGGACTCATAATTGGGTACAGATGTTAGCACAGGCATGGACATACTACTAGATTACCACCACTTGGACTCATAATTGGGTACAGATGTTAGCACAGGCAGCCGGGAGCACACCACTTCATTGTTCCTTGAAGCAAGTGGAAATGAGCCCCATTAGATTGTCATTTTTTCATATCAACATTTTCAATATAAAAGCCCTTTCAAAAGCTTTATATTGGCTTCTGGAGGATCTACATGGGAAGAGTGTGGTGATTTATCTTAAATGTCAAGGTGGATCCAAGTCCAGAGACTTTTGCATTCTGGTTTGTAATTTTCTAAAGTGGTGTTTTCACTGACAAATCTGTGTCCATCACATTCCTGACCAACTAAATCTATTAGAAGAATCAATTAAAACAAATGTTTGGTCTCTGCAGTTTTTACTCAATATGTACCCAATGGGATTGATCTGTTTGCAATAAGAATGAATGCAAAACTATCAACCTTTGTCTTTCCAGTTTTCAATCCAAATGCATCGGCATTCAGTGCTTCTTCTGTATAAACTGAACTGGTCTGGATGCATACACTTACTCTCAAACACCTTAGAGTCCAAAGACAACATGGAAAGCAAGAGATTCAGTGTCACATTATCTTGTTTGCTCCACTCAGATTAAAACATCATAAATCAATGAACTTGTTAATTTAGCAACAGAAACCTCAACAAAAATCAAGATAGACCCTCATTCGCTCAAGCAGCCATGGTGGCAAGTGTATCATCCCAACCAAGATTTGCTGCATCTGCACATTTGGATTTTATTAAGCAAGCCTAAGATACAAACATTTATCACAACCAGTGGTGGCAAAATTGCTCTAGCATGATAGCCCTCCATGTATACCAACTTGAAGGCAAGTGGAAAATCTTCACAGTAAAGTGCCCAAGAACTCTGCAGGCATCATTACCTCAGTAAGTAACATCTTACCATGGTTCTTTGACGAGAAACAGTTAGCACCAATTATAATTAAGATGCTACCATTACAATGTTCAATTTTGATTACACATATCCAGTTTTAATTACACATGTCTAATTTTGATTTCACATGTCCAGCTTTGATTATACATGTACAATTTTGATTACATATTTCGAGTACACAATGCCTAATTTTGATTAAACATGTCCAAAGACTTTGGTTCTTTGCCCATGTGGAATGTTTTATGGGTATTAACCTGGCTTAACAAGGCACCATTTGGACCACTGTCAAAAGCCTCTTTGGTTGATCTCACTCATAAGAAAAGCTGTCTCACTGTATTAGTGAAGAGCAGGCAAAATCAGCAAACTACATGCTCTATCATACATTCAGTTCCGACAAGTTGGGTCAGTATCATTCTTAATGGCTTTCATTGACAAGAACAGTTTAGGTGACTTTTGTAATAAAATATCTGCCGACTCTGAACACTACATCTTTTGGTCATCTAAAGGACCCATTGCAAGCTTTGATGTGGTACTTAACAAGGACTGAGCCATTGCATCAAGGGAGATAATGATTCTACCTTAATTTTGCCCTGGTTAAAGTGGGTTATTCATTCTGAATATCAGAAAATCATCCCAGAACAAATTAGTTTGCTTTGCATCTTATTTCACAAAGTTAAGGCAGTTGCCACAAACATGCATTTGAGTGAAATTATTCTCTAATGGTCATTATCCGTGTCATGGGATGGAAATCCAAATCCGCTTCTTCATTTTTTTTCTTTAAAATATTTTTCATCTTTAATGGCTCAAGTTGATCTGGGAGGACCTATAGCCATTGTGCAACAGGTTACCTTCCTGAGTCATTTAGCAGCTTCATATGGATGCAGCTTTATGATTTTCCAATGGATTTATGGGAGGAAAATGTTTCCCTTTCAAAGCTGCTGCCCAACATATGGAGTCTATTCGCAGTAAGGTTATCTAGAAGCTGTCTCAAATACCTGAAGGGACCAGAGATAGTCTGTCAGTGATAAGATGTATCTCCACCTCTTACGTATGATGATCAGGTAAGGTACTTGCAGAAGAAACCAGTTTTTTCTAGTAAAATGGATTTCCTCACTGATACTTACCAGATCATGATATACATGCAGCCTCCCCACAGTTACATCCATATAGAGTGTCCATCCGCTCCAGCAGTAATGGTGGTTTTCATGGATTTAGGTTCTAATCCATTGCATCAAGGAAAGATGCCTCTACCTGCCAGCTAGCTAGGCAGATAGCTTTAATCCTTTTAGGTATTAGTAATTCACTTAAGGTATTATGATTGGGTAAGTACTATTGAAGAAACATATTTTACTAGAAAAAAAATGGTTTCTTGACAAGAGCTAAATTCAGGATAAAGAAATGGGTAATTAACTCTAACTTGTACTTAATGTTTTTGCTGTGCAAATGTAATGATTTTCTTCCTTTTTTTTCTAAACAATTTACTGGCTATAATGATTTATATTAACTTGGTTTTACTTTCATTTTCCAGGTAATAAATAGGTTGGGATTAAATGCACTGGGTCCATTCAGTCCAAAAGAGAGAATTATTGAGTAAGTCAATGAAAACACAAATACTGTTTGTCTCACATGCTTAAGGATGGTGAGATTTATTTCTACCACAGGCAGTGTAAAAGCTTTGTATTCCAGGTTTTGAAAGACCCATTCAGCTTCAACTGAAACATCTGTTGAATTATTTAAGTGAAACTCACCATTGGGATAAAGTTTATGCTGTGGTATGCTATGAATTCATATAATGGTGGACAGTTTTTGAGCTTTGTGTTGAAGGTTTTTGAAAGACACATACATTCATTTGTTTTGCATTCAACTAAAGCTTGAGTATAGCATTGTAACAGTTTATTAGCTGATATGCTACAAGTTCCTGACATACCTTTGATCAATCTGTATAAGTATACTTGTCTGATTCTTCTGAATAAGTGGATTGGTGCAGTTTGGTCTGCACAAGTATATTTGCTCTAATTTTTCTGCATATGTAGATTGTCCTGGATTGATCTGCACAAGTATACTTGCTGTGATTGGTCTGTATAAGCATACTTGCCTCTGATTGGTCTGCATTAGCCAATTGACTCAGATTGGTCTCCATAAGTATACTTTCTCTGAATGGTCTGCATAAGTATACTTGGTTCTGATTGGTCTGCATAAGGGCTGTTCCATTAAAACATATACCCCACAGTTGAAGGCACTTTCAAAATCAACTAACCCACAACAGAAGCAATTTTAAAAATTTATCCACTGTTAGATGTTTTAATAAAAAAAACACTGCCCCCTACAGAAGTATATTTATTTTTACATAATTTCTGGTTATGGGTTAGTCGGTGGTAGAAGTGATTTTAATATTGGGTTGGGGACAGAAGCAATTTAAATGACAGCTGGCTGGAGGTAATCTACTGAATTCTTAGAGACCATATAATCTACTGCATATATTTATTTGTTTTCATTCATTATAATCAATCTTTTGTCCTTTTGTTTGCTTGTCTGTCAGCCATGTTTGTCTCTGATACTGTGAAATCACAAATTTTCTTGTTGGCTTATTATTTGTAGATGTCATTGATCAGTCCCTTTACTAATTTAAAGTCCATGAATATAGATTTTACATTAGGGATTTCTATTCTAATACAGAAATCATGAATTTGTATTCATACTAAACTGTGTGTTTACTAAAATGATCACTATGTTTCACCATTTTACTTTGTTCTAAGGCATGCTGCTTTTGATGAGAATAATAGTTAAATCTTGTATTGCTTTAAATGGGTGGTCAGATGCTATGATTCCCTTATTTTTTTTCAATAAATGATTTGGTAAACTTTATAATAAATGATTTGTCAGAAAAAATCAATAATGCTTGTGAAAGTGATGTCACATTATTTCTGCCAACTTTTACACTGTATCATTTCTTGTAAGGGATCATCCATAAAGGTCTGCAAAGATGGGGGAGAGGTGTTCAAATGTGGACATGGGGGAGGGGGTTTAAATGACATTGCAGTCGTCTGCACTCTAGTATTTTTTTTGTTTTAATATTCTGTGTTCGAACAGTTGCTTTATGCATACTGCATGTATTCCAGTATGTTTTGCGGATGTTCTTTATGGGTTATACCTAAGTATAAATTATTTGTTAATCTCAATTTGTACCATTTGTGCCACAAAATATATATATATATATGAATGGGTTGGCGTTAGTTCATAGGTCTAGTCCCCAGTGCCTGAGGTTGATTACATGATCCACGTCATCCCTGCTAGACGGGGATGTCCGAAGCTGGGGGGGGGTGAGCCACATGCAAACAAAAGTGGACAAGGGGAGAGGGGTGTAGGAAAACAGATATTATCTGCAGACGTCCTTCATGAACGACCACAAAAAAATATCTAAATAAAAATCTATATTCATGGACATTAAATTAGTAGTTGAAGGAATGATCAATGACATCTGCAAATAATAGGCCAACAAGAAAAAAGAAAATTTGTGATTTCACAATATCAGACATACATGGTTAACAGACAAACTAACAAAAGGACAAAAGATTGATTATAATGAATGAATACAAATAAAAGTATGCAGTAGATTATATGATTTGTAAGAATTCAGTAAATTACCTCCAGCCAGCTGTCATTTAAATTGCTTCTGTCACCAACCCAATATTAAAATCGCTTCTACCACCCACCACCATAGTCAGAAATTATGTACAAATAAATATACTTCTGAAGGGGGGAAGTGTTTTTTATTAAAACATATCTGATGGTGGATTATAATTTTTTAAAAATTGCTTCTGTTTGTGGGTTGATTGATTTTGAAAGTGCCTTACCCCTGGGGGAGTATATGTTTTAATGGAACAGCCCTCATAGATTCAGTGATTTTTGGATTGAAAACATTTCTTCCCAACCAACTCAATTTGGTGCAGATTATATTTTTTTTAATGATACTGAGAATTATTGACATGTAAAAATTGCAAACGAAATGAACATCCTCAGATCAGGAAATTGATACCACTTTGGAACAACTGATAGGACTATGCAGAAATAATTATTGAAATGGAATATGTGGTTACAATATGAGTGCTGGTTCTACAACTAAGCAAAATACATCTTGTGCAATTATTCTCTTGTTTCTAACAACATTCTGTAATATGGCAACAATTTTTGCACACATGAATTTGACCCACTTTATACTTGCTAATTAATTAGTTTTAGATTTTTACAACAAAACTATCACATTTTACTTTTATTACACCATTAATACATGATCACAAATATTTGGATTGTAAGAAAATAGGAGTTACAATTTTATTAAAAGTATTGCTACCAGTAAAACTAAAGATGGTAAATCCATATATTAGAATGACATCAAGTATTTTTTTCATCAATTTTATCATTAGTTAATAATACTGCTTAAAAATTTTATGTACTAGATAATAGTAATCCAATTTGTAATACAAATACCAAATGATGGCTAGGAACTAAGTGCCAAATGGTCTGCAGAAAATATCATCATCCTCAAAATATACATAGGAATAACTAAACACAAACAGGACAAATTTTATTCATCTTAGAGTTTACACAGTTCAGTCAGTTTCTTATGCTTAATGTCATTTAATTTTTGCACACAGTGAGCATGTACTTCATTAATAATACATCTGCATGATGTGAAAGTTAGTCTCGTTATTCTTTTGTTGCCATAGTGATTCTGGCAACTATAGATTTACACACACTTAATTATGTTGTATGGGGGTTTTCCGATTTACACTATGAGCATTAATATGTTGATTGTTCCTGAATATGATCCTCCTCCTCTTTGTACGAATATTATTCTGTGCTGAGAACTCCATTTCACTGTCTGCTGTCTAAAGTGCATATGCATAACTAGCCTGAACAATTTACTGTTCTTTATGGTTGTGCAATTTTCAACATCACACATGTATGGCCCCATGACCATGGGTATTCTTTGATATCTCTTTTCAAAAAGAATAGTTTTTACTAACATGAACTCTGCCAGAGATTCACTTTAGTGCATTGTTGCCTCTTATGCTAGGTTTGTTCTCTTCCATAATGCTGTATTAGGGTTTTAAGTCCAACATTCCCATAGTTTGCTTGTTCCGACATGAGTGCCTTTAATAAATATAACCGGCATTCTGTGCATCCAGCATTTACATTGGACTTGCACTCAATATCAATTTTGTGCTCAAAATCACACACTGGTATTTCCAGTGACATTTTCCCAATGTCCAACAGACTGATACACATGCAATTCATTGTCATCATAGCTATCACCAGCCAGTATTTGCTGACTGAAAATATGTCTGACAACAAACACAGTTGTGATTCAGCCATTTTGATTTCATGTCTGACCCTTATTTGAAACATGCATTTGTAAAACTAACATAATAAGTAAGGTTAAAATTCCCATAAATGCTTGTTCCAGTGCTAATGAAAATTATGAACCAATCAAAGTTAGTTTAACAGCCATTCATGTCAAACCGAAGTATCAAGTTATTTTAATGTTTGACTTCTGAATATTGTCACATCAAGAGCTGCTACATTGCTACTGGCAGTGCGAATAACATCGCAAAATGCACTTTTAAAGTTAAATGTTGAATAAAAATTGCATAATGTGCAAAGCACATTTTATATCCATAACATTGACATAAATTGCAAAATGCATATTACTGCTTTAAAAGTATGTGGATTCATACAAATTAGGTGCACTGGCGTGTACTGGCATCATTTTCTGAACCACCTTTATATTCGGTTTAGACCGTTAGGAGGGGGTTAGATGCAATTTTAAATATATATATTCTTTTTTCTGACAAACCCACCAGCGATTTCTCATTTTGTTAACACAACCCACAACAGAAGTAATTTTCTTAACCATCCTTCCACTGTCAGAATCAAAATAGTTTGAAACACAACCTACTACAGAAGTGCCGTCCTGAGGGGGATGTTTTACTGGAACAGCCCTATAAGCCAATTGTCTCTGATTGGTCTTCATAAGTATACTTGTTCTGAAAGATCTGGATAAGGATACTCACCTCTGTGATTGGCCTACATAAGCAGATTGTCTCAGATTTTTTTGCATAGTATACTTGTTTTGATTGGTCTGCATTGCATAAGTATACTTGCTCTTATTGGTATGCATAAGTATACTTGCTCTGATTGCTCTGGATAAGTATACTTGCTTCTGATTGGCCTGTGTAAGTATACTTGCTCTAATTGGTCTGGATAAGTATACTTGCCTCTGATTGGCCTACATAAACAGATTGCCTCTGATTGGTCTACATATGTATATTTGTTCTTATTGGTCAGCTTAATTGTACTTGTTTTTATTGGTCTGAATAAATATACTTGCCTATGATTGGTTTGGATAAGTTTACTTGCCTCTGATTGGCCTATATAAGCAGATTGCCTCTGATTGGTCTGCATATGTATATTTGTTCTGATTGGTCTGCATAATTGTACTTGTTTTTATTGGTCTGCATAAATATACTCGCCTATGATTGGTCTGGATAAGTATACTTGCCTCTGATTGGCCTGTGTAAGTATACTTGTTATGATTGGTCTGGATAAGTATACTTGTCTCGGATTGACCTACATAAGCAGATTGCCTCTGATTGGTCTGCATATGTATATTTGTTCTGATTGGTCTGCATAATTGTACTTGTTTTTATTGGTCTGCATAAATATACTTGCCTCTGATTGGTCTGCATAAATATATGTGCTTTGATTGGTCCATATAAGCAGATTTGACTCTGATCTAAACATGCAGACTTGCCTGATTTTATAGTTCTCACTTGCGTGACTGACATGCTCCACTGGGAGTTCTAATTACTATTATACTACAAGTTCCTGACTTGCCTTTGACCTGCTTTAGCAGAAAATGTGTCTTCATTGTAAAACAGGTTTTGAAAGTTGCATAATGTATTCAACTGAAAATTTAAGATAATGGTGGCGCTCACCAGTTATTATGTACTTTTGAGAGAGTGATGTATGTAAGGTGAAGTTGTTTGCATATTAAACATGCACAGTGGAGAGAATGTTGGCATACCTATATACTACTTTCATGTAATGTGGATCAAATTTCTTTGGATATTGTACTTTTGGAAATTTTAAATGATCTTAGGACACGGCTAACTAAAACGACTGCTCCCTTATGCTCCAAAAATCAACCTAAATTTGTCTAAAGTACACTATTCTTGGCAGCTATTAAAATATGGAAAATGAATTTTGCCAAACTAGATAATACCAGCTTCTAAAAGTGCAATGACTGAATTACCAAATACATAAAATGTAAAAAAAGTTATCGGCTCTTTTTTTTACAATTTACCTCTGAAGTTCGAGAAGTGAAAATGAGCAAGTAGAGCTAGCACTTTTTTGAAAGATGCACATCTGGAGTAAGGCTAAGCTGTATACTCTCTAACCCATATTACACCCATCAATCATACATCAAAATAAAGGGAATTAAAGGTTCTTTGAACAACACCTAAGATATACAAAGTCTCTTTTAAATAACCAGTATAACTAGTGAGGAAACCTGGGCAAACTCTTTGTCTTTAAAATTTTAACCCTATGCTAAATACGAAACTGTAGAGCGCCACCTTAAAAACAAATATAAACATTTATGCAATTATTTTTCTTATTTTCATATTATTATGTATGATGTTCTGAGTAAAATGGTACATTAACAATGATTTTATTCATGAAAATAAGCTAATTATGCTTATTTTTGCTCTAGCATACATAATTTGCTATGAGGCATGTTTAGGTGAGTAGTGACCTTCATTATGTGGAAATTAGAAGTCTTAGAATATAGGAATAAAGTCAACTTAAATTGAAAAATGTTGCATTAAGTAAAAGAAATCCATAGTGAAAATGTTTTATTTCATTTATTTGCAATGAAATTAAAAAATAAATGATAACAAAGCAAATTTGCTTTCTTCCATATCAAAGAATTAGTTAATATTTTACCCTTTGACCTTTGACCTTTATGAACCTCATGTGTTATATCCCCTTTTATAACTGTAAAAATTATTGTTGACATCTCAGGAATAAATATGGCTAGTTTCATGTTCCTGTCTATCAGCATAACACTGGTTGCTATGTTGACAAAATGTAATGCGCATTTTCAAAATAGATCACTTTTTATCATAAGGAGGGGGGGCTGTACCGGTTTAAGACTCTGACTCTAATAAATGCTGTTCTGAGAGGGGAAATACAGGACAATTATTACAAAGGACTGTTTTGATGCTTGCGACTTAAATATTTCAGTCATACAATCAAAATTAAATCATACAATAATAATACCTATATTCTCTTTATGGTGGCGCTCACCAGTTATTATGTACTTTTGAGAGAGTGATGTATGTAAGGTGAAGTTGTTTGCATTTTAAATATGCACAGTGGAGAGAATGTTGGCATACCTATATACTACTTTCATGTAATGTGGATCAAATTTCTTTGGATATTGTACTTTTGGAAATTTTAAATGATCTTAGGACACGGCTAACTAAAACGACTGCTCCCTTATGCTCCAAAAATCAACCTAAATTTGTCTAAAGTACACTATTCTTGGCAGCTATTAAAATATGGAAAATGAATTTTGCCAAACTAGATAATACCAGCTTCTAAAAGTGCAATGACTGAATTACCAAATACATAAAATGTAAAAAAAGTTATCGGCTCTTTTTTTTACAATTTACCTCTGAAGTTCGAGAAGTGAAAATGAGCAAGTAGAGCTAGCACTTTTTTGAAAGATGCACATCTGGAGTAAGGCTAAGCTGTATACTCTCTAACTCATATTACACCCATCAATCATACATCAAAATAAAGGGAATTAAAGGTTCTTTGAACAACACCTAAGATATACAAAGTCTCTTTTAAATAACCAGTATAACTAGTGAGGAAACCCGGGAAAACTCTTTGTCTTTAAAATTTTAACCCTATGCTAAATACGAAACTGTAGAGCGCCACCAATATGACTATAGATCTAAAGCTGGTATATAAAGAGTCCTGTGTTTTCTGTCCAATCTAATTAAGCACTATAATCAACAATGATAATGTTTTCTGTGCAAATTTATGACAGATACTAGAGTTAAACAAACAAGTATTTTGATTTAAATGTCATGCTACATAAGTTATACTGACAAAAATACAGATTTAGGTGTCAAGCTACATGAGTTATACTGACAAATATTCAGATTTAGGTGTCAAGCTACATGAGTTGTACTGACTAGCATACAGATTCAGGTGACAAGCTACAGGAGTTATACTGACATGGTATAGGAATTATATTGACAAGCTGCAGGAGTTATACTAATAAGCAAGAATAGTTATATACCAGTTAATTTTTATAGAAATATAAATTTGTTTGGTTTTGAGTTATACAATGTATGATTTCTGCCCCAAACAAAAAAAGATATCAAGCAAATACAAAACAATTGTAATCATAACCATACCCCTGTAAACATAATCGTAATCATGGTTTCCAAATAAGGCATAATCATAATCGTAATCATCAGTGCCAAACAACCTGCAATCATAATTGTACTGAGCACCTGTAATCAACAACATGCCTGCTCCAGGTATAAAATACTGGTTAAGCATAATTGACAACATTGCTGAGTTATTGTACTTATATGTTTTGTTGGTACATAAACAAATTGTCAACTGTTTTATTAAAATCAGACTTGTCATTTAATTATAATGGTGCCTGATCACTTATTTGATAAGGGTGTATATTGCTAATTTGTCTCTCTATACACCTTGTGTTTTGCATAAGGTCATTTTCTCATTTACTGTGGTGGGGTATTTATGTTCAATGTGCAATTTTTTAATAATATACTATAATAGACATTGATGGGTCTAATTTACTTTCACTATTTGTTAAAAAAGTATGTGATGGATTATTTAGCCATTCAAGTCCATATTTTAGTAATGGAAGGAGATAGATGCAAAAGTGCAATAATTATAAAATACTTTCTCAAAAACAATTGGTTCACTTTTTCATGAGAATGTTTTGATGGGGGTGTCTCTTTGGGGGCTTGTGAGTGGCAAGACATAGCATTCTGATCTGTATATTTAATAGTATCATTCTGAACATCAATGTCAAGATATTGTTTTTAAGATTTGTGAGACTTGTATTGAGGACAAACCACTGAAACAGATATTGATTGGAATTCTGCTGGAAGGTTTAACACTGCTCAACCTGCAATGTAAGCCCATTTTACTTGTTTTGTAAAGCCATTTGCATTAATACATTTGTAGATGTAGCACCAGATATAATTCATGGTGCCATTTAAAATAACTATATGCCAGAAGTTTCCATCCTGATTTGTTAGGGTTGCCTTTCTCTTCTGCTATGTCAGAATTAAAATTCTGATATGCTGGAATTGTCTGCTGTGTCAACATTAAAATCTATATAATTGGGTTGTCTTTTGTAGGATTCCCAATCTCATGTTTGCTAGGGTTGCCTGTCGCATCAGAGATAGTATCGTCAGCTGTGTCAGTGTTAAAATAAAGATATGGTCATGATAGCAGCATCAGCCATGTCACCATTAAAATCCTGTATGAATGTTTTTGAAACTCTTATATGGGGCGGGGTGTTTTCAGTTGTGATTATACTGTATAATTCCAACAGTTATGAATCAGTTTTTTATGCATTATGATTGAACATAAACGTTCACATGATACTGATATGGAATATTGTATACATCAGTAAATACTGAGGATTACTCTTGGTTTCCAGTTTTGAAATCATTTTATGTCAAGCTTTATCAATACCAACACCTGACACTATAATAATAACAAGTACCAACCCACTTCCATGATTTTCAGATCAAAATTTTTGACCTCTGGATTAAAATTACCCATTAGAAGTTAGAAAAATTGCACCACCATTCTTGCTCCCCATTGCTCATCACTGCTGTCCATCACGCACATTTACCATAGAAAAATTATGGCAAGCTTTACAAATCAATCCTTAGAAATTATTGCATTTTCTTTGACAGGATGTTCAACCACCTGTCATTAAAATAGGTGGCATATGACAAGCAGGGGATTTCACTATAAATGGACACAATTATGAAAGATTGAAATTGTAGAGAGCAAGAACAACACATTATAAAACTGTGTGCCATACGTAAGCATGTTGAAAAAAAAAACAAGATACAGCTTTATTTAAATGAGAACATCCAAAATTGTTTTAAAGATGACTATACCAAATTCCTTAAATCACTGGCATGATCTGCTCTGACATTTTACCCTATATTACTACATACAAATTGACCACTCTTGGCTAACAAAGATTGGGCTATGTATTCTGTCGCAGTGATGTGGATAATGAAAGAAGACTATGAGCTACCCAAAAGTGAACACTTTGTTAATGAAGTCTGCTACTGACAAAGAAAGTTAATGGGAATTATAACGATTAAATGATCATGATTGGGTATTTATTGATGTGTACATTGTTACCTAATCACTCAAAAAGTTAACATCAAGTCCATTCTTTCTTCATTTATTTTGTGAGTGGTTAGGTAAAATTTACACATCAAAAAACCCAACCATAATCATTTAATCTTATAGTAACTAAAAGTGTACATCTTGATATACTAAGGTTTCCTGTCTTGTCACCTTAAGCAGAAAGCTGCACCATTGCTATTTTGTGAAGACATAACATTGCAAAGTACACATTATGTATCATTATTTACTTTTCTCTGTACCAGGTACATGCTTGCTGAGGACCATGATGGACCTCTAGCCAGTATGGATGTCAAGGACTTCATTCTCACTGTGGGATCAAGATCACCATCCCCCGGGGGTGGCTCTGTGGCTGCTCTATCGGCATCACTGGTAATGTATAGAACACAATCCTTAGAAGCAACATGATGTCCATACATTTATAAGATAAATGGGTGTGTATGTTTTTACACACAATGTTGTAAGAAATGGGTGTCTATATTTTTATACACAATGATGTATCAAATGGGTGTCTATTTGTACACAGGGATGTAATAATGAGTGTCTATTTGTACACACAATGTTGTAATAAATGGGTAACTACATATGTTTATGCATTGATATAATAAATGGGCATCTATATTTGTACACAATGTTGTAATAAATGAGTGTCTGTTATTATATGTGTGTACATCAATGTAATAAATGGGTCTCTGTACTTTTACATGTATGCATTGATGTAATAAATGGTTTACTACACTTGTACATGTATGCATAGATGTGATAAAATTTGTCTCTATGTCTCTGTACTTGTACTGTTTTATCAAGTTGAATTCATTCAAATACAATCAAACCTTTTTAAATGGACAGTTAGAGAACAGACCATTTCAGTCCATTATATATAAATTTCTACTTAATGGACAATCACACAACAGATCAATTCAGTCCTTTATACATAACTTCCATTAACTGAAAGGATACAATGAAGTTTGACATGTATAATAAATTTGAGATAGCAAACTATGATAATTGAGGAATAAAATTAATATGTTTACAAAATAATTTCTAAAAGGTATCATGGGAATATTATTAAATCAAATTCAAGCATTAATAAAACTTTTCAATAGAGTAGCATAAATCTTGTCCACAATTTTAAACTAAAGAAAGTCAGATGTATGGATTTTGTCATGCATATTATCATGCAGATGACTGTTTGGAAGACCTTTAATCTGTCTGCTATTTTAAGTAATTACTCAGTATTTTGGCAGTTTAAATCAAATGATATGCCCCTTCAACAGCTTTTAATGTCTGTTGATTGCAAGTAATTACTCAATATTTTGGTATATAATTTGAATCAAATCATATATCTATTCAACGATCTTTTAATAGAACATGAATGCATATTTGTGGCAATAGGTATACACTAAGAAATGAAAAAAAATAACAATAGCATACATCACAACATGAATGCATATGTACAGCATTACATGTACACTAGTAATGAACAAAATAACAAGAACGTATGGCAAAACATAAATTCATACTTGTAGCAGAGTGTTTTAGTGATTGTTTTAAATATTGTATGACACTGACATTTTTGGCAACTTGACACTCTACTGTTAAACAAATATTGTGCAATTTTTCCCTTTCGTTTTTGTTTCCCACAAAAAGTAGAGTTGCCAAATGCAAATATTTCTTTGTTGACATTTTAATTTGCCACCCTTTGTCCCTATTCTCCAAATATACTTTTGTTTTCAAAAACAGCATTTCAGCTTGTGATTGCATTCCTTCTGAGTTATGGTATAATTTAGTATTTTGGATGTTATGTAGATGCTTTGGCTGTCTATCATATATTTTAAAAAAAAAAAAAGAAAAAATATTTTGTTTATTATTCAATTCCAAGAGAAATAATTAATAATCAAAAGTTTGTCAATATAATTTTATCCTTAGATGATAAACACATGTACTTCTCACCTGTGTTAGCATGGTGATATATAACTATCATGGTGAGACAGTTCTTGTTGGGCTTAACACCATTTTTCAACACACAATAGGCTATACATGGTGGCCACTATTAATGGTTGAGGAAGAAACCAGGAAATCACCAGAAAGAACCACCAACTCACAAGAAACTACCAGCAAGCTTTCTCACATATCCACATTCGCTGAATCCTAGACTTGAACTCATGCAGACATAGTTGAGATTGCAGTGATCCATAACAGACAGCACTTACTTGTCTACTCGGGGATCCCATGGTGAGACAGTGAGACATATCTATCATGGTGAGACCTAACTAAATCATTGTCAGACAGTGGTATATCAGTGAGACAAAGCTATGATTGTGAGACATATCGGTATTTGTCAAACACAGCGGTAATTATCAGACTAGGGTATCACTCTGACACATCAAGATCATTATAGTGATATCATCTTTGTCAATAATGTTAAAGTTCTTAATTGAATTTCTGTGTTAAAGTTTTAACAAGTCTGATACAGGAGGTTGGTTAGGAGAGGAGTGGTATGGATGGGATATGTCTGACATGTGGTGTGGTAATGATGGGATATGTCTGATACAGGTGGAGGGGTAAGGAAGGAATATGTCTAATATAGGGGTAGTGGAAAGGAGGGGAAATATCTGAAGCATGGGGAGGGGTAAGGAGGAGATCTGTCTGAAGCATGATGAGGGGTAAGGACGGGATATGTCTGATACATAGGGAGGGTAAGGATGGGATATATCTGATACAGAGGGATGGGTAAGGAGGGGATATGTCAACACATATACATCAATGAGGCAGCTGGCTTAACTAAAATTTTGTTTATTTTCAGGGTGCTGCATTAGGTGCAATGGTTGGATTTTTGACATATGGTAACAAGAAATTTTATGAGCTGGATGGTAAAATGAGACAGTTGATCCCGCCACTCTACAAAGCCATGAAAGATTTAGTCCCATTTATTGATGCTGATGCAGCAGCATTCAGTGAATACCTAGTAAGGACAATTGTCAAAAGCAGCCATGAAAGATCTAGTTCTTTTTATTGACGCAGCTTTTGGTAAATACTTAATAAGATAAAGACCATTGTCAAGAGCCCACTAGAAATAAGTTGAGTAATTTTAATCGGTAAGATAAGGACAGTGTACTATGTAGATAAGACAAATTGGAAATTAGATTCTGGATGAATATGAGAGGCTGTTGTTTATGGAGTTGATTGTTTTTAGGAGGTTGACTTAAGCATATTTCTTAAATAATCAGTTTGTGTGTCATGTGAATTTATTATTTATTAGTCAAATGAATCACAAAGAACAGCAACTCTTGACTAGCTGCCAACCTGACAACTTAATAAACTTTCTGAAAAGAATGTCAGTTAGAGCTAAAGCTTATATGTGTGTGTTAAATTCAAAGGGTCGCATTTTAGCATTGTAAAGCAATGTTATAAATTCTGACATGTAGTGAATTTTATTAAAATAATTAAAAACTGCTGACATATATTTTGTTAAATTGAATCAGAACTGAGTTTCTTTTTTACAGTTAGCCATGAAATTGCCAAATGCAACAGAGGAAGAAAAAGCTGCGTAAGTTTTATTTACTACATTGTCAGAATAATGCAGTATTTTTCAATTTTGCATGGCTTTATACTGCATGAACCATGTGTCTAAAAATACTACTATGTATCAAGAACTACTTTTCTAAACAAACCTTGCACACTCATCTTGTAGATGCACTTGTTTGATTAGATTTTTTTGTAAATGATATAAACAAGCTGTTTTGTCTGTTTGAAAGTAGAGATAAAGATAAGGATATGGATGAGTTCACTGAGTTATAAAAAACTATAAAACAAGCAAATGAATAAATGTGATATTGGCAAAATCAGCAATAAAAACATTGGGGACACGGTAGTTCTAAATACCATTTTGATCATTTAAGCAGTTGTTTCATACATGCCAACCATTACATTTTTGGCTTAATCAATTGGCTTTTTTCACTATATTATACATGTAAACATTTATGGATTATGCAATTTGGGTATATCCCCCTTTAAAAAATCAATAATTTGTTTTCTCCTTTTTATTAACATCCCATTAACTCCACAGGCCATATTCTAGAAAAGTCAGCTTCTATTATATATATATATATATATATATATATATATATATATATATATATATATATATATATATATATATATATATTCACAAAATGATATAAGAATATGCTTGTCCGTAGACTTGCATGCAGTGTCCTAACAATATGTTATGTTGATAGCGGCTGTCCTATTTCTAGGAAACCATAGATTAAAAAATACAAAGTAGCAATATTAATGTGCACATAGCACAAGTGACATCTAGTGCAGATGTCACTCGGTGCTACATGCACATTAATATTGCTACTGTGGATTTTTTAATCTATCGTTGTGTATTTATTTTGAAAAACTATAAATTCAATTACTTTTTTTTTCTTAATATATTCCTTATTAAACCTTGGGTTAAAAAATGAAATGTATATATATATATATATATATATATATATAAATATAAAATAAGCCTGCATTTGTATGGGAAAATAATAACATTTCTTTAGACTAAGGTAGTGCAGTATTATTAAAAAATTCATTCATATTTTCCCATACAAATACAGTATCTTGTAACTACTTTATCTAATATTTTAGGTATATCTTAGGTTGGGGGATTAAATATATTTGGTTGGGGGATATCCAGTACCCATAAAAACACTTGTCCACAAATCCTTGAGTATATATATGTCCAAATTTCAATAGTTCTTTTATGCAGTGTAATCTCCAGTTAATTTATATAGATATTATCTGCAAAATAAACACTGACAAATTTATGCAATATACATACTACTTGCAAAATGAACACTGGCTAGTTTATATGATGAAGGTACTATCAGCTAAGTGAACTTCTGCTAATTTATATAAAATAGATAATATTTGCAAAGTGAACTCTGGCTAATTTATGCAGTGTACATGCTGTCTATAAAACAAATATAAGACAAGCTTCAAAAGAAGATTCAGACCTGGAATACAAATTTTGAGCTTCATTCCGTCATCATTGTTACTTCACTAAATGTATGAATATTACTGAGGCTGTTCTAATGACCCTGTTCTGCAGGACCATCTACATGTAACTCAACTAGTTATTCACAACTCTAGACCATGTTCATTTAACTCCAATTGGTTATTCACTAACCAAGACCATGTTCATTGGATTTCACATACCTATTCACTAAGACCACATACATGTGATTCAAATATGTATTCACTTCCCAAGACCATGTACATGTAATTAAAATACATATTCACTACCCATGTGTGACTCAAATAGTTACTCACTCACTTAGACCATGTACATGTGAACAAATAGTTATTCACTTCCAAAACCATGTATATGTGACTCATATAGTTATTCACAACCCAAGACCATGTATGTGTGATTCAAATACTTATTCACTAAGACCATGTACATGTGGCTAAAAAAGTTACTCATGACCTAAGACCATGTACATGTGATTCAAAAACATATTCACTACCCAAGACCATATTTATGTGACTAAAATAGTTACTTCCCAAGATTATGTACATGTGACTCCAATGGTTATTCACTACCAAGACCATGTATGTGATTCAAATAGTTACAACTCAGGACCACATACATGTGGTTCATATAGTTACTCACTACCCAAGACCATGTGGCTCAAATAGTTGATCACTACCCAAGACCATGTACATGTGATTCAAATACTTATTTACTTAGACCATGTACATCTGACACAAATAGTTACTCATGACCCAAGACCATGTACATGTGACTCAAATGTATTCACTGCCCAAGACCATATATGTTATTCAAATAGTCAATCACTACCCAAGACCATGTATGTGTGACTCAAATAGTTGCTCACTACCCAAGATGATGTACATGTTATTCAAAAACTATTAAGTAAGACTACATACATGTGGCTCAAATAGTTACTCATGACCCAATACCATGCACATATTACTCGAAATACTTATTCACTACCCAAGACTATGTATATTTGACTGAAATAGTTTCTTACTACTCAAGACCATGTGCATATAACTCCAGCAATTATTCTCTACCCAAGACTATGTACACATGACTCCAATAGTTATTTACTACCCATGAACAGGTACATGTAGCTCCAATAGTTATTCACTATCCAAGACAATGTGCATGTGAATCATATTCTTATTCACTACCTAAGATCATGCACATGTGACTTGTCTACTTATTCAATACCTATGACCATGTACATGTGACTCCAATGACCATGTTTTTGTGACTCCAATAGTTACTCACTACCCATGACCATATACATGTGACTTAAGTAGTTATTCACTGTCCCAGACATTTTTTTTCTGATTTACCACATAATCTTCATAAAAATATCATATACAACCTTGTATATCTTCAGACATTGAGAGAAGTGACCTATATATTTACGATGCAAGGAGCATTGTGCTGTATGTATGGTAGATTGAGTTAGAAAATTACATAACATCACAAGCATGAAGCAGTTGTCATGTGCTGACATGTTATAGGTTTCTAGTCAGAGAATCTATAATAAATGGACTGTGTGCATCAGCTTTAATCACTGTATTCCATACAATTTTGCATGTGAAATTCTGATTAAATATATTAAACATACATACATAAATACAATACTGACATATTGTAGCAACACATACAATATTGATATGTTTCACCCACAAACAAAAGTATTTGATATATCACGGTCATACCAAAGACTTTAAAAAATGGTACTAACAGCTGCTTTGCGCTCAGCATTAGGAGGTTAGTGTTAGAACTGGTTGGCCTTCTATCAGGATAATGTGACTGGGTGGGACATCATGCCACTGTCTGCGGCATGATGCCCCAGTGCTAGACATCACTATAAACTGTCACACTGCAGACATCGTAGTGATATAACTGAAAAATTGTTAAAGCTATGTTAAAAATAAAAAACACACACAATCGGCATAGTATTACAATATTACACCAAGATAGATATAAATGTTGATATATTACATCAGCATAGACATACAGTATTACATTATTACACCAAGATAGATAGAAATGTTGATATATTACATCAGAATAGACATAGTATTACAATATTACACCAAGATAAGAGATATAAATGTTGATATATTACATCAGCATAGACATACAGTATTACATTATTACACCAAGATAGATAGAAATGTTGATATATTCGATAAGAGGTAAGATAGATAAGATAAGAGATATAAATGTTGATATATTACATCAGCATAGATATACAGTATTACATTATTACACCAAAATAGATAGAAATGTTGATATATTTGATAAGAGATAAGATAGATAAGAGATATAAATGTTGATATATTACATCAGCATAGATATACAGTATTACAATATTACACCAAGATAGAGATATAAATGTCGATATATTACATCAGCATAGACATACAGTATTAAGATATTACACCAAGATAGATATAAATGTTGATATATTCGATCAGCATACAGTATATTAATATACTTATTAGGGCTGTTCTAGTAAAACATACTTGGTACCAAGGAAAGGCATATTTTGGATGTAAGGTAGTCACCCATGGATGCAGTTTTGTATCATTTTCATATTGAGTAATAAGAGACTCTGGCATATATTTTCTAAAAAGTGCCTACCCTGGGTACTATGTGTCTTTAAATGGATTAGCCCTTAGTCAAATTTAAATATCCTGATTCCAGTTTTATTTAGTAAGAATTGTGATTTGAATATGTACCTCTTGTATTACAATTACTGGCCTAGAAATGCAGCATGAACTCCCCAGCCAGTATTAGTTCAGGAAGGCCATCATGGTTTGTCTGCTGGCAAGGCACTTGACTTGTACTCCCTTGCAACATTTAAACATTTCATGTCATGATCTTCCGTTACACATGAAACCAAATGATGTATCATATTTTTATCAAGTAAATTGTATTTTCCAGGCGTGAGAAGGCCATGCAGGAAGGTTTGTGTACCGCTATACAGGTTCCTCAAACAGTCTCTAAAATCGCCAACTCCATGTGGCCGTATTTGATTGACCTGGCTGCAGTAGGAAATATAAACTGCAAGTCAGATCTTCAGGTATGATGAAAGTGGCTTTGTTCAAATATGTACATCCAGAATCAAAACTATTTAGCTACATTTAAAACCCATGTATTCCCACAAACTTTTAGATTAATCAGACCAGCTGAACTTGAAAAATTAAACATGTGCAATCGACCCAAATAGAAAGTAATGTTTGGCAGAGATGGTAATTATCATAAAAAGTTCACTGGCCGACAATTTTCTTGTATTATGTGATCTTGCATTCGTTTGCATGAAAGTCCTTTAAAATGCAATTATTACATTGATCAGATTTATCACTTACAAACAATTCATATAGAAATATTTGATGACTCATGTGCAAGAAAACACCTAAATCCAGTTTAATTTATAATTATTTTCTGCCGTCTGCATGTTCAACATTTTTTGGATCATGAGCAGTTAACTGTCACAGCAGTATCTGAGTCACATGATGTCAGTCATAACTTTAACAACTGCATTACTTTGATCTTTATGAAAAATGACTGCCAACAATAAGCAAACTATAGACTGTAATCTAAAAACATCTGCTTTTTCACAACCTATTGAGGTGAACTTTAAACATATAAAATTAAAGTAGTAAATGTCAGAACCTCATCATGTTGGGCCTTTCATTCATTGAAGTATTTTTTTTAATTTGGATACGATTAGACTTGTACATTTTGATTTGATATGTTTCAGTTTGGGAATGTTTCGACCTGTTTCCCCACAGCTCACAAGACTGTCTCAGTTAACATCAAGTGGCTGATTCAGATAATGTTTCAGTTCCACAGCTCATATGGCTGTCCCACCTAACATTTAGTCGATGATTTCCATTATCCTAAAGCTATCCAGTATGTAATACATATTTCACTTAATGCGTTTCCTTCACAAACATACTGAACCAATCCTATCTGTACTGCATATGTCCCCCTCATTGCATTGCTCTCAACAATCACTGAAAAATATGCTGTATGTAATGTACAATTTTCTCATTGAATTGCTCTTGCACACCTGTTAAAAAGTATCATATCTGAACCTCACATTTATTTTATTGCTTTTCTCTCACACACTTTTTACAAATATTGGATCAGTATTGAATGCACATGTATTTTTTTTTTTTCAGGTGGGTGCCAAAACTCTGGAGACAGCAGTTTGGGGAACATACTTCAATGTGAAGACAAACCTGTCAGATGTCAAGGATGAAGAATTTAAATCAAGGGTACAGCCATTTGCTGTTGAATTTTATATACTATGGTATTAATTAATAATTGATAATGACAATATGGAAAATCATTTCATAACGTGAAGAAAAAATCTTGAGAAAACCTTAAGCTTTTTTGAGTGACAGCATTAATAATTAATACCTACTTGTAGGCATAAATTTAGAAACAAATGAAAATTAAAATTATGTAATAAAACATGCCTAATGCAGCCACCTCATGAAAGTCAAATGAGGGCCTCTGATGACAGGTGACTGTTTATTAAAGGTCAATATCCACTATTTTGATGACTGAGACCATGAAAAGTGGATGTTTATGGCAGGAGATTGCTTAATAAAGTTAACCTTTAAAGTATGTTTGATTGTGCATGTGTCTCACAACAACTCTGAAAGTTCTATCCTAACAATTAGAAAAAAGAAAATTTAATATTTCTAATGACTTTTACGTTCAGGCAACTGAGCTGCTGCTACCATGTATACTCATATACATGTCTATTCTGACTGCAAATAACATAGGCCCTTTTCTACCATCGCATAATGCACAGGTAGATCAGGGTGGGTGCTGGTTTTTTGTTTTTTTTTTACTGATTTCTCCTTATAAACTGTTCATGCAGATCTGCTAGTGTATTATGTGATGGCAGAAATGGGTCTATGCAGCTTGCACTTGGAGCTGAATTTTCATTCAAATATAAACAGCAAATTAAGAGAAAACCCAGAAAATCATTAAAACCTTTTTTTTCAAGCTTTTTAAATCAGCCAAGATTTAAATAGAGCTTATTGAAATTTTTAACTTTTGCAAATATTGAACTGTTAAATGCTGCTGTTGTCAGCTAAAGGACACATGGTACCAATTGTTGAAAAAATGGGAACCATCCTGGAAATGGGTGAACATAAAAAAAGAGTATATACAGGGTTCCTGCAGGTCATGGAATCCTGGAAAAGTTTTGGAATTTAAACAAATAAATTTCAAGGGCCTTGAAAAGCTATGGAATTTGTCAAAACCATGCAAAGTTTTGGAAAAGTCATGGAATTTGAGACAATGGAGTTAAAAAAATGTATTACTTCAAATTTCATAAAGCACCGTGAACTGATTAAATGAAATGGTAAAATTACAATCAATAAATGGTTTCAATTCATATAAAAAGAGTAAGTTCCCTTAATGGAAGTATCATGTGAATTCCGTTATAGTTCGCTAAATAAAAGAAAGCAATTGGAAAAAAATGCGTTTTGTTAATATTGTAAATAGGAACACATACAAAGATTACATTGATCATTGGATTATGACATGAATTACAACATAAAGTCAAAGTGTGCTAGCCCAGGTAAATTTAAAATGTAAAAAAAATGTACATATTAAAAATATTTGTTGTTAACTTATTTGTTATTTTAGAATGAAAGATGTCATTCTTTATGTTCATTTACTTGACAATGCAAGATAGTGCGGTCCTTGAGTTTTATGAAATGGCCCTGGAAAAGTTTTGGAAAAGTCATGGAATTTGGTTTTGTTAAGTCTGCAGGAACCCTGTATATACAAGTTTGGCTGGCTAGGATTGGTTGATAATGAAAGCTATTTTAAAAGAAAAAGAATCTTTTCAGAGGTTGTCTTAATTGTAACTAAAAAAATAGAGACAATGTTTTCTTGATGGAATAACTATTTCAGTCCTTTAACAGTCTTGAGTTTGAAACACTCATTACCGAAATTAGGACCTGTTTCTGGTGCAGAATTGATAGCACATGTTTTAAACACATGTAAGTCCAGAAAATGCCTCGTCTTGTACCCTCTTCTTTACACAAAAGCTGTCATTCATGTTTCATCTATACTTATAAGTATAGGTTTGGTCATGAGCACTCAAAAATTTTAAATTATTGAATTTTAATATCATCGAGTTTGCATAGGTTTACTATCGGAAATGAATTAGTACTATCAAGAACCTTTATCAAAACAATGTTTCTGTATTCATTCCTTTACCATTGTCTTGTCAGACACTAGTCTGTCTTAAAATCATTGCTGATATACAACTCCTCTTCGATACTACAGAAATTTTTCCATCAGATGATATGATGAAAGTAATAATATCTGTTATTTCTTAACTTCTAAGATAGTTTCCTTTAATACAAGAAATAGACAAGGAAGAAAACCATTGAGAATGTTATGTAATACATGAAATAGGCAAGTAAGAAAAGCATTGAGCATATTATGTAATGCAGTAAATTGACAGTAATAGACAAGGAAGAAAAGCATTGAGCACATTATGTAATGCAGGAAGAAAAGCATTGAGCATGTTATGTAATGCAGGAAGAAAAGCATTGAGCATGTTATGTAATGCAGGAAGAAAAGCATTGTGCACATTATGTAATGCAGGAAGAAAAGCATTGAGCATGTTATGTAATGCAGGAAGAAAAGCATTGAGCACATTATGTAATGCAGGAAGAAAAGCATTGAGCACATTATGTAATGCAGGAAGAAAAGCATTGAGCACATTATGTAATGCAGGAAGAAAAGCATTGAGCACATTATGTAATGCAGGAAGAAAAGCATTGAGCATGTTATGTAATGCAGGAAGAAAAGCATTGAGCATGTTATGTAATGCAGGAAGAAAAGCATTGAGCACATTATGTAATGCAGGAAGAAAAGCATTGAGCATGTTATGTAATGCAAGAAGAAAAGCATTGAGCATGTTATGTAAAGCAGGAAGAAAAGCATTGAGCACATTATGTAATGCAGGAAGAAAAGCATTGAGCATGTTATGTAATGCAGTAAATAGACAAGGAAGAAAAACATTGAGCATGTAATGCAGGAATAGACAAGGAAGTAAACCATTTAGTATGTTATGTAATGCAGGAAATTGACAAGGAAGAAAAGTAATTAAGCACATTATGTAATACAGAAAATAGACAAAGAAGAAAAGCATTGTGCAAGGTATGTAATGCAGGAAAAAGACAAAGAAGAAAACCTTTGAGCACATTATATAATGCAGGAAATAGACAAGGAAGAAATCCTTTAAACTTGTGTGTGTTTTGGATTTTTAAAATTTTTCAGGCATAGCGCTATGGTGTTGGCATTGTGGCAGTTTATAGTGATGTCTAGCACTAGGACATATTGCCACAGACATGTAGCATGATGTCCCACTCATTCACATTATCCTGACACCAGGCTGACCAGGCCTGACATTGTGGCAGTTTATAGTGATGTCTAGCACTATGACTTCATGTCACAGACATGTAGCATGATGTCCACTCATTCACATTATCCTGACACCAGGCTGACCAGGCCTAACATTAACCTCTTAATGCTGAGCGCCTTGTAAACCAACTGTTAGTATCATTTTTATAAGTCTTTCTTATGACTCAGCTAAGTTTTGATCTCACGACCTCTCACATATGAGGTAGATAATCTATCCACAAGGCTAGCAGAGTGGTCAAGCATGTTATGTGCTGAAGGAAATAGACAAGGAAGACAATCACTGAGAATGTTGTGCATTGCAGGAAATAGACAAGGAAGAAATTGAGCATAATATTGAGCATGTTATAGACATAGAAGAACCCTTGAGCATATTAAGTAATACATAAAATTGACAAGGGCGAAAACTGTTGAGCCTGTTATGTAATGCAGGTAATAGACAAGGAAGATCATGTGATTATGATTTTTTTACGTAGCTTTAATAATTTTTCAGTCATATCGCTACGATGTCTGCATTGTGGCAGCTTATAGTGATGTCTGGCACTTGGGCATCATGCTGCAGACATGTAGCATGATGTCCCACCCAGTCACATTATCCTGACACCAGGCCAACCAGTCCTAACACTAACCTCTTAATGCTGAGCATCAAGCGAGGCAGCTGTTAGTACCATTTTTGTAAGCCTTTGGTAATGACTTGACCGGGGATCGAACCCACGACCTCCTGCATCCGAGGTGGACACTAACCACTAGGCCACCGGAGCGGTTAGACAAGGAAGAAGAGTATTCAACATGTTATAGACAAGGAAGAAAACCATTAAGTATTGTTACAAGAAATAGGCAAGGAAGAAAAGCATCGGACATGTTATGTAATGCAGGAAATGGACCAAGAAGAAAAGCATTGAGCTTATTATGATGATTGTCAATTTTTTTTCTTTTGCATTTATAAATTTTTGTCACTGTAGAATTTTGTTTGAAGTTTCACTAGCATGATAATTTTAGAATTTATCAGAATCATTGCAATAGAGATCCAAAATTATCAGTGGATTAATAAAAATTGGAGAAAGTTTTGATCCACTTTGGTTTTGGGATGAAAATCCAAACCCAGGAGGAGTTAGGGAGTGAAAATACTTTTGTTGGAGATGTAGCTAAACATAACATAATAAATGTTTGTATCCATCCCAAATTCTATTTTTATGTTGTAGTTGAATATATATGGTTTAATTAATTTCTTAGGTTGCTAAAGAGATGGAAACTGCCATCAAGACAGCTCAGGATGGTTGTGCAGAGGTTCTCAAGATATTGGAGGAAAGGAAAGCCT
This sequence comes from Potamilus streckersoni, assembly GCA_016746295.1. NCBI lineage: Eukaryota > Metazoa > Mollusca > Bivalvia > Unionida > Unionidae > Potamilus > Potamilus streckersoni. The sequence continues at coordinate 4,143,637 of JAEAOA010000895.1, read as the reverse complement.
GAATCTAGTCGGATTATGTACTGTACAAAACCCTACTTGAGTTGGGATGACTGCTTCTTTGCTGTATGCCAGAAAATATTGATATACAGTGAAACTTTGTTCACACCAACACTTCGTCCCCACCTGCATCATTTAAATTTGTGATAACATTTTCATTAATTAAAGAAGAAACCTGTTTTCTGAAATTGTCATAGACAAACATATATGCCTAGTGCAGATTAACAAGATTTCACTGTATTGATGTTATACTGGATATTGCAAGATGCTATATTTTCTGAGATTGCATATATTGGCATAAAAGAACAAATTTTAATAATATATGAGAATAAGTTAGCATGTGGCTATTGTTTTTTCTATGCAAGTTTCAAAACTTGATAAGTGGCTGACAGACAGTGATGAAACTGTTTTAATGTTGACGTTTTGATTTGTAACATTTCCCATATTGAACATGTTCTTTTGCAAACATTTCTAACTTACAATATTATTCATAAATTTGACACCATAACAAACCTGGTGTATTAGTTCTACTGCTGAAGGTTGTGAAATGAATACAAAAAATTTGAATGCATTTATATGTTAAGAGATTCTTGTACGAGTTTGCTGACAAAAAGCTTATTAATATTTTTGTAATAAATTTTATACTACTTGTATACATTATTTTTACTCTATCGTAATTGACACTCATTAAATAAAATTTCAGTATTCTAAATTAATTATACAAAGTAAAGTGTCAATATTGCAGTTTACTGGTACATAAAAGTGTCAGTACTACAAACTATTTGTACTGGTACATAAAAGTGTCAGAACACACAAACTATTTGTATTGGTACATAAAAGTGTCAGTACTACAAACTATTTGTACTGGTACATAAAAGTGTCAGTACTACAAACTATTTGTACTGGTACATAAAAGTGTCAGTGCTACAAACTATTTGTACTGGTACATAAAAGTGTCAGTGCTACAAACTATTTGTACTGGTACATAAAAGTGTCAGTACTACAAACTATTTGTACTGGTACATAAAAGTGTCAGTACTACAAACTATTTGAATCTGTTTAGGTTTGGAACTGGGACAAAAAATCTGTTGGTACTGCAGGCTGATTGAATCTATTGAGTGTTGGCATGGGAACAAAAATAAATCTCATTCAGGTTCACCTAATATTTCCCTTTATAATGTAATTCTAGGATATATGTGTACTCCTGTACCGACCACCTGCACAGTTTTGTTTTCATCCTTGTTTCTTCAAATATGCTTACTCTGTCTATTCAGTTACATATTAGACTTGCTTTGATTGCATACATACAAGTCATAAGTGTAATGGCATAATTCAACTGTTTCTCTTACCATATTAAAAACATTTGCAAAACAACTGACCCAAGAAAACAAACACATGATGAACAGTGACAAGAAAAGTAAAGAGAGGTAAAATTTATCATGCCTGTGGGTATCAAAACTGTCTTGTTTCAGTTTACTCATAATTTAAAATCTGGATATATTAAAATAGTAGTGGATGAATCATTTTTACTAGTGCCTGCTTTACTTCCTTCAACTTTACCAGAAAGTAGACTGAACCCATTCTTTTCAGAATACCAGCCTTAAGTCAAGATATCTAGCATGGTAAATGTTATTCAAGTTTTCATATATGTACTATCATGGAAAACTCTGTGATAACTTTACTTTGATGCAAATTTCTAGAAGATCACATTTTTATGTTTGAGCCTAAATAGTTTTTGCTTAGTTTCATTTTTACAGGACAAGATAGTGAGACTGAAATAAAAGGGATGATACTTCTTTATTGATTAACCCTTTACTGCACATTAGTCATGGGGTAACTGCTGATTTGCACAGGGTTTATCCATTTATCCATTTGTTCAATAATTTTCAATCTTGTTTGAGTTGTGCAATAAGCATTTTCATTATCAATGTAAATTATTGCAGATACTGGATGGGTATCGTGTATACTTAGTTTCAGCATGCAGTGGAGGAAATGATTGGTTACCGTGGCAACCAGATCCAGCCTAGAGTGTGTGAAAATCATGACAAAATTAAAAATATTTACATATCCTTTTATATGTGTATTAATTTTTTTATTTTGCTAAATCAGTCATGCTATGAACTTTTTTCAATTTATGATTGAGGAAAGCTAGATTATTATTTTGTACAAGTGCCACCAAAAATAAGCACAACAGGTGTTTTGTTTTAAGTGAAGTATTAAAGTCAATAAAATTTCAGCTGTATGTTCTGTGCCTATATTTTTCTTCAATGTATTTAACATGATCAAATTTACAATATAAAAGTATTTTGTTCTAAAATTGAATGTATTAAAATTGATACCAAACAGCTTGATTACTATGTTAACAAGTAAAAATGAAGCAATAATGTTAAGATATTAAAGCCAATTTTATATCTCCCAAATATGAATGCCTGTGTTCAAGTTAAAAGAAATCTGAAGAAAGACAAACAGTTAATAAAACTAAGTAAATAAAAATAGTATAATCAATATAATAATATAATAAAAATAGTATAATCAGTATTTTGATCAAGACACAAGGAAACATAAACTAAGATGATGAGTCAAACTCTTGTATAATAAGATCATGATTTTATCTTAAAAAACCAAAGACATCAGTTTTAGATGTGTTACAACATTTTTATCTTGTAAACTATAAATAAGTGGGAGTTACTTTATATAATCATTGATTTGTTTTGCATAATGGATGCATTCTGATTGTATAATTAATGCTTTATTTGTAAATTCAAATAAAAATCATTTTTATTAAACTATTCTCTAAAGCATTAATGCTAGTGATTAATATTGCACATAAGCAGATTAATTGGCAGATATAGCATAATGTCAAATAAAATCTCAAAATAAAAATATGCTTGGGGCATAAACTAACAACAATACAGTACTTTCTAGCAACAAGTTTGAACTGAATTATTCTAGCAGAAAATCTGTTGATGTAGTTTGGAAGCACATGGTTTGAATTATGTGTCTAAGAACAAAACCAGAAAATATTATGCACAAGAATCTCCTTAAAAGCAGGCTTATTTTAAAATTGAACACTCAAGTCATATGAAAATACAATTATATGAAAATTAAATTTTTGGAGGTGTGGAAGAAAGGCTCCTTCAAAAGTGGTACATTTCTTGGCAAAGGAACAATTTTGTAAAACATAACAAAAATGGGATACTGGTATAATCATTTTTCTACCAAATAATATACTTTTTGGTCAGAATGTCTGTTTAAAAATAAAGAACAAATGTGTTTTTGTACATAAAAGTATTCTGTACTAAAACATAATATATTTGATTAATAGAACATAGCACAATTCTAAGTAGGTTTTTAGTGGTCTGAGCAATGGTGGAGCTATGTTAGAAAGGACAAAAGAGAGGAGAATTCTTTAAAGGCAAATGATTTAGAAAGGACGGGAGAGGGCTTTAAAGGCAAATGATTTAGGAACATCCCTTTCTTTATAATTTTTGGAGTACTGAGTGCAAAAGATGTCAAGTGTTGAAGGATTATTTACAAATATCAAATGCTGTATATAGTATATAATTTAGAAAATGTCTTCAACAACCACGAAATGGTCTCAAAGATCCATGTCTGTATCACATTATTCAAAAGTAATGAAAGTAACAAAATGATGTTTTCATCTTTCATTTCACAGTGTTATTTTATCAATTAAGAAGAAAAAGACATGTAGCATATTAGATGTTCTGATATTTGAGGAATCATTGGATGAAATATGATCATTACTGAAACAATGAATAAATTTCAATAAAGATGAACATTCAAAGGGAGAATATCTTAGCTAGCCAATGGTAATGGGAATGTCTATTTCTGAAATCATAACAGCCATAAAATATGTGGAGCCTAATTGTTTATTCTAAAATAGCCATATGAAATGCATTCTGTTTGAAATTACATATTCATTTTTGTTAACTTGTGACATCATTGAAAAAATAGTATGGATATATTTGAATGTTTTTAAATATGTTTAAGTAAATCCAGAATATTTTTATATTTTGCAGTCAGCAGGCTTCATATGTACAAATTATTGGAAATTCTTTGAAATAAAACTTGAATAAGTAGAAAATATTTGATACATATATCTTGAAATAATTGCCAACAGTAAGTTTATGAAATGAAGCCAATTAATGAGTTCCTGGATTTGCCATGGCTTATTTAATTGGTTACCTTTTCGTATATTCCCTGCAGCATCTGTGACAAATAAAAACTCATTGCTGTTTACATATACTGACCAAATTATGTTGTTAGAAAGTAAATATTTTTTAAATATAGAAAATAAAGTTTTAAAAAATTGATATTCTTGATAATGTATGTTTGCTAGAATGTTGGATATTACCTTAAAAAAGAACACACAGCAGCAATTTTTTTTAGCATATAGGCTTATTCCAAAATTTGAAGTTTGCTCTAATATTCATCTCTTTTAGTGAAACCTTGATAGTAGTCAACTGGTCAAGTTCAGATAATGGCATTTTCCTGTGTGTATTATCAAAAATCTTTCAACTATGCTAAAATTTCAAATAAGTCAATGATACACATTTACATACATGAATGAGTAGTTGATTTAATCCAGCAAATAAAAATAAATTAAAGACTTGCTTCATATTCATTTTCTAGATTTCATTCCCTCAGCCATATATGCGATAGTAATGCATACAAAGAGTTAAATTTAGTAACACTGGATATCTTAATGTCTTGAAAGGCACCTAAAGCATCATCATACAGTAAAGGTTAAAGAAATCGTGTGACAATGTCTTAATAAAAAGAATCAAAATATATGGCAGACTAATGTAAATTTTGCAGAGATGGTTACTTCAAATTGTCAGGAAAGTTGTTTTATGATCTTGACATTGTTTTATAATCTTGAAATAAAATGTCAATGTAGTTTCATACTATAGCTGACTGGGTTTTGTTTATTCATAATTTGATTTTAAGTCCTTAATTGTCATTCATTTTAAATTTTTAATATATTTTAATCTACTTTTTTTAATAACATTCCATTTAAGTTTTTTAAGTTTAAATATGGATAATGTATTATTATATGGCAGGTTTTAAAATTGAAATTAGGTGTCATTAGAATGAGTTTTGTCACTTGTAATCTTTCGGATTGATGTTAGCACTAACACATGCCATTCTTCTACCTTTAATAGGAGGAGTTGTTGTCATGAAAAGGAAGTATTTGTTTATTTTCATATGAAAGAAATAGAATAAATCCATATTAGGTAATAGTTACCTTTGAAAGTGTTAGATCTCTATGAGAATGCTAAAGCTACATTAATAATGAACGGAATCAAAAAAAAACTTGTGAAGAAATTGAAAAGTCTTGTTCATTAAAATTGTTCATTTGATGGAAATATTCTATGTTATGTGTTCAATATTTATTCAGTGAGTAACAATAGCAAACTTTATATTTGATATATTGTTTTTGTATGATACATGTGTTTCTTTAATTCACTGGAGTTTATCAGTATTAATTTATGAATGGGTCATTTGCATATATTCATACAATGCGCAATACTAAAATTGTTCTGTAGAATAAAGGATCATCAAAAACCTTGGAAATATTAAGAATATAATATTAATAATTGATTCCATGCAAATAACTTTTTTTGTATTAATATACAGATAGTTAAATTATCTCATTGGATGATAAATTGCCAGGCCAAAAAACAAATTTTCTTTGGGATACTTTTATTATATAATAGATATCATAAAAAAGCATAAACAAAATAAACACATGTACTGGTTTTTTGTTCACATAAACTGTTTATGCATTCTTCTTTCTTTACTTCTGCCTGTAAAATATTTTTTATTGTCTTTGTTCATACATACATTTTTAATATCTAGGAAAATAAACATGTGGCTACCTGTTTTAATATATTTATATTTTGAAAAACATTCCTTTCAGACTAGATTCTTTATTAATTTGTTATTTTTTATTAATTCATTCATTAAGTATTAATTAATTTGTTAATTTAATCCTTTGATGAGTCAAACCTTGATGGTGGCGATCCTAGCTCTTAATGAAAAAATAATTTTGTATTACTTTCTAATCCCACCAAGATGGAAATATGAATTCCCTATGTATTTACAAGTGTGTCCAC